>CAMRHE010000067.1:4687500-5022500 GCA_947044405.1 Leptodactylus fallax
GTTAGTGTCCTATAAATTTGATCTGTGCAGGGCCAGATGATCATTGTTGCTGAAGGAGCTCCATTTTCCATCTATGGCCTAAAGGGGCCCCATTCAGCACAATGTAGAGGACTAATGTTGTGGGCAGAGTATTTAGTATACAGACTAATAATAATAATAATAATAATAATAATAGTCCTTTAATAGTCCCACAGTGGGGAAATTCAGTGTGTTACAGCAGCAAAGATAAGATAAGCAGATACAAATACAAATACAACATGTACAGGAATGTTCCAAGGTGAGAGGCATTACATTAATAGCAGACAGACAGATAGGACGTAGCAGGGGGGGGGGGGGATTTAACAGGCAGAGAGATATTTCAGTTCTCTGTATGTAATGATCTCCGCTTAGGTCGGTGTTGGTTGTACAGCCTAACCGCGGTGGGGAGGAAAGACTTCCGATAGCGCTCCTTCTCACACCTAGGGTGGAGCAGTCGGTCACTGACAGTACTGCCCAGCGCAATCACAGTCTCATGCATGGGATGGGACTTATTCTCCCGCATGGAGCTCACCACGGACAGTATCCTTCTGTCGCCCACCACCTGCACTGGGTCCAGTGGGCTCCCCAGGACAGAGCTGGCCCTTCTAATCAGCTTGTCAAGTTTATTTCTGTCCCTGGTTGATATACTGCTCCCCCAGCAGGCCACTCCAAAGAAGATGGCTGATGCCACTACCGAGTTGAAGAAAGTCCTAAGAAGTGCCCCCCGGATTCCAAAGGCTCTCAGCTTCCTAAGCAGGTAGAGCCTGCTGTGGCCCTTCCTGTACAGGGCCTCCATATGATCTGCCCAGTCCAGCTTATTATTAAGGAGCAAACCCAGGTACTTATAGGTGTTCACAATCTCGATGCCCGTCCCCAGGATGTCCACTGGTTTAGGAGGGCTTCTGCCTTTACGGAAGTCCACCACCATCTCCTTGGTCTTCCCCGCGTTAATCTTCAGGTGGTTCCGGTGGCACCAGTCCACACAAAAAACCGGTTCAGTTCTCTGTACTCCTTGTCATCATCGTCTGTGATGAGGCCTACTATTGCAGAGTCGTCAGAATACTTCTGTAGGTAGCAGCTGGATGAGTTGCACCTAAAATCAGCAGTGTACAGTGTGAAGAGGAAAGGGGCGAGAACCGTACCCTATGCCTTATTCCTTCTTATGTAGAGGCTATCTGTATTGGTGCTTTACTTGCCGCTCACAGCCTGACATCCTCTACAGGCCTATTACACAAAATCAGAGATTTTACACACATTGCTAAAAGGGAGAAGGGCTAAGTTAGGTTGACCTGTTGTAGGGAGATCCTGCATATGTAATCATGTAGTAAAAAGAGGAAAATCTCCATAAGGGAAATGGGAACATGTAATAGCATAGGAGGAAACTAACACCAAGTCTTTAAAGGGGTCTTCCAGCCGTATGGTTTTGAAGACCTATTGAAGTTACAGTCAACCTTATTCATTTGAAGTCCTGCCCCTGCCACTTCAAATAGCTTATTGGCTGGGGTGTCTGATATCAATGACCCATCTATCCTAAGAAAATAAAGCTCCTGTTGTATACATTAAACCTAGATATAGGCTGCTATTCACACAGGGCAAATCAAGAGTGTCCTTTTGGAATCCACAACACCTGAGGGAAAATGTAAGAGCTGGCTTCAGATTTGTGAGCACTTTCCATTATAGCGTATAGTATAAAAAACTCGTTAGGTATTCTGTTCCTCCCTTAGACTAAAAAGAAGAGTAGCCATAAATGTGTAGTCAGCATTCTATCTCTCTCCTCTCAGCCTCTGTGTGTACAAGGGACTCTGCAACCCATATCTCATTATAGATAGACCACCAGTTAGGTCATACTTCACTCCTCTGTGCTTCTGCTCCAGAACCATGGTACAGCGTCTGATATGCAATTTAGACTCTGTACTGTCAGGAGGGTGGTGTCAGGCAGCAGCAGACAAGGGGTGTGTCTCTGAGCTCTGACACTGGCCGCCTTTGATTGGAGCTCTGAATCACACCCCCTGCCTGACACCACCCTTCTGACATTACAGAGCTTAAATAGCACTTCAGGCACCAAAACTGTGCTTGCTACTCAGGAATGGCGGGGGCTAGAGAGAAAATTCCAACTGTGCTGGAATCAGTGGAGCAGCACCTATTAACAGATGCTAAAGAACTAGAATTGGTGGAGGTGGTGAAAGGTCCATTTTAAACAAACATGGGAAGAAATATATACACATTATAGATTCTGCAGTAGATATCATCCACCAGACATCTGTCACTTATGTGTAGTGTCCCAAAAGGACACTCCTTGTGGAAAAATACTATTCGTGTTTTCTACAGTTTGACAGTGTTTTTGCACTTTACTAAGTTTAGTCCCGTGAATTTAAGGGTTAACCTGCCATTCCATGCCGTGCCATTTTCTGGCGTGTAATCTACAAATGGGAGTGTCATGTTTTCTAGAAGGTGAGAGGAGTTAGCTGGCAGCTTAGTCTGGGCCTGTTACGATTAGTAATACCCTTGGTTTAGCGGCAGTACAGACAGAACCCTGCGACAAGCTTCCCCACAACACTGGGCCCCAGAAGCTTGCAGAAGACACCTTTTTGCTGTGTGTAAGATCTCCACTTCCCATCAATGAGGAAATTGGTATCCATGTCCAAAATGAGCCCTATGTTTCCCCAACAGTGCCGGAAAGAAAGAACCAAATTAGTGCCGTGGGAAAGGGACATGGATCCAGGGTTGTCCTAAATTTTCCAAACTGGAAATGAACAAACTAGAGGAGGGAGTGAAAATGAGAAACCAGTCCCACCTGTGGTTGTAGAGAGCCTTTTGAGTGAATCCTTTATGCCTAAGAAAGTGTGTCTCCATGTTACTTCTGATTGAAAGATTTTCCTAAGTACACTGTATCATAGGCTCCAATATGAAAAAAAAAATTGTATAGCATATAGATTTTTTTTTCTGGGTGGCTGTGACATATGTCTCTGATGGATGTCACTTAATGTAAACTTAACTGGGTGGCCAAGATTGTGTTGAATTCATCAGATTGTATAAGTGTAACTTGCTGCAGTTACGGCTGGACCTCTGTGTTACCTCCCTTTAAGATTTGTTTAACCCTTTCTATATTAGTAATTTAATAATTCAAGTGTCTGAATGTTTGACCTACAGATGTCCTCTTCGTAAAGTGTTTTATTTGTTTTACAGCATGGAGAAAAGATCTAGAACAGTTATTTCCATTACTTTCCTCCTGTATCTTGTGTTATATTGGCTAGAATATTATTGAAGATGCAAAGGTAGAATCCCCTCTGTGAAAATGCTGCTACTGCCCATAATAAAATTACCTGATAAAACGTTCAAGAAGCTGTCAGGATTACAACCCTAAGACCTGCTGGGTTGGCAGAACATAGTAACAGAACGGCCAACAAATTGGTATGATAACGCCGGAATTTCTAATGACATCTGGTAGGACACGAAATCAATATCTAAACATATGGTTTCAGCAGAAAAATATATATATACAAGTTATAAAATACTATGACATGCTTAAAGTGAACCTGTCACTGAAAATGCTGTCCAATCTGCAGGCAGCATGTTATAGGGCAGGAGGATTTATTTATTAAGTTACCATACCAGTTTTCTGTGGCAGAAGTAGTGTATTTTTGATGCAAAATTGTGTGCACCAAAATGCACCTCTTTGGCTATATTCTGACCTGTTGACCATTTTCAGAGAGGGATCAAGGCAGGCTTTGATGGAGAAACCATGGTCCAACAGATTTAGTATAACTCATGCCAGAAAACTAGTCCCTGACTGGTGAGGATTTCAGTTCTGGAGCTGAGGACCTCCTGCAGTGCTTGAGAATTAGTAGGAGGTAAGAGACTCTTAATAACTCTGCATCATCTGCTTCCAGTGCTCTCCATATTAAGACCAGGGCATAATGTGCCAGTCTTAATAAATTCCCCCAATAGTTTGGAGGGAATACATTAATTATATTTTATTCATTTATATCTATTTTCCTTTGAAAGAGCTGCATTAGGGCTTGTATTGTAGTTTTTATTGATCACATTTTGAGCTACATACAACATTTTAATTTACTTTCCATTGAATTCTTTAAGGTGATGTGACCAAAAGCATTTTTACCTTTTTACAGTGTTTACTATGTGGGATAAATTATGTGCTAACCTTCTAGTACAAGTCAGTACAGATGTAATGATACATTTGGAAGTTCAACCACTGGTATTAAACAGTGCAATGCTGACAGTAATACTATTAGACTCCATCTCCAACACAACCTAATAGTGTTACTTTAGGATCCCACAACCATAAATACCCATTGGCATCCCGAGGAGCGGTGATAGGAGGGCAGTGACGCTGACAAAGTCCTTAGGTGTCACTATTGACTGTGGCATCTATGGAATCAAATGGCTATAAATGCAATGCAGCTGAGTATCTTCCTTCCCCTAACATATGACATAATAATACATCATGGGGAGGGAAAGTATTAAACCACATCTGCCTTCCTACACCATGTAAATTCTAATGCATGTGTACAGAGCCACTTTAGTGCATCCGCACCTGGCCCTATGGTAGCAGGGGCCACTCAACCACCCCAGATTGAGCGGGACAGTCTCACATTTTGGGTGCTCTCCCACTGTTCTGGGTGGCAGGCCATGATTTGAACTCTAACTGTGCCCTTAGGTCACAGATAGAGGTTGAATACAATAGCTCCGTGCTCCATTATTCAGTCTTCGGCTGGTGATGTCTTCGGTAGCGAAGTGCAATGAGCGCCGAGCCGCAGACATCACTACAGCCGGAGCTTGCAGGTCCGTGGGAATGAGGCTAGGGAAGTATTTGTTGTTTTTTTTTTTCTAACATTGGTGGTTGAGGGGGCAGTGGGCCTTATATGAAGCTTGAGCATGGAAACATAAATTATATAGAGGGGCTCACTTTCAAAAAGTTTGAGCAGGGCCCTCTAATGTATTAAAACGGCCTTGCCTGTAATGGGGTTTTATGTAAAAAATTATAGGCAGTCTGTATATTTTACATAGCCTGTTAATGAAGTATACAAAAGAAGATAAAACTTGTGACATTCTGCAACAAACTGGTAAAACTGTTTATTGAATCTAATATAATCTATAAAGCAAGCAATAAACCAATGCCTGTGATGCACCAGAAAAAACGTCCAATGCCAAATATATAGAATCAGCATTGTATGGTCCTATTGAATATTTTTTCTGGTGGCTAATTGTTCTAAGAAGTAAGGCACCTTGTTTGATATTGGTTTTATCTAATATTTATTAAAAGTAATGTTTTATTATTTATGGTATATGTGACTAATTAACTTACGTCTTTGCTGGTTCTATGAATCTAATAAGAGCATGACCAATACAGATAGACTCATATGGATCCAAAAACATAATACAATCCTAAAAAAATACTATAAGGCAAGAAGGAAAACAAACATTTGCACTACTCTAGTAGTAAATCATCTATAATGCAGTTTGCAGCTACCATATTGGAAGACAAATTATGTTAGCGAAGTCCTTGTGATTTATGTGCACACTGTTCTTCTTCGAAGTACTTTATCATAGTCAATCCATTATAAAATCCTGAAGAAGAATACTTCATTTATCAGAGCTGATTACATATTCAGTCACATTATATTTCCATTAAGTCATACATTTATAAATTAACAAAATTCATCAAGAGGTCCACAGGTCTGGTCTTGCGAAGCCAGAAAAAAGTGCTCTAAAGGTTAAGTTTACACAAGGCATATTTTTAATAGAAATTTTGCCAAATTAAAATATGTTCCATATGTATCTAAAAAAAAATAAAATAAAATAATAATAATAATAATAATTATTATAATAATAATAATAAATAAATAAATATATATATATATATATATATATATATATATATATATATATTTGTATTTTTATTTTTAATATACATGAAATTTCTGCAAGAAACCTGCAGCACATAAGTACACTCTAGGGGCCTCATCAAACTTTGATTTCTACAAATACCAGCGACCAGCTGTTCTTTACAGGGATTTGGGCTCCTAAACCCCAGCATGGAGATGGTTTAGTGGTCACAAACCAGTTGACAAGTTACATTTCCGAGAAGTACAAGTCCTGCACGATAATAGTAGAGATGGGTGAACCTCTCAAAAGATTCATTTTGTTTTCAGGATCGGCTGCTCGGGTCCTCGGTTTGTTTCAGTGCGAACCACACTTTAAATTGGCTTAGACACAGTGTAGAACACTGTCAGGGTTCCTAGGAACCTATCTATCCAATTTCTAGCTTTCTAAGGCAAACACAGCCAAAGTTATGTCAAAGTGAAAAGTGACATTATTATATTCTTCAGACCCCAGAATATAATAGCTGGAGGCCCAGGGGAGGTGTTAAAAAAATAACAAAAAACACAACAGTCATACTCCTTAACCATCCGTTACCTCTTTTGGGCTTCCTCGCTACGTCTGACGCTTTCATGGTGACGTCTGGCACTCTTCTGGGACGTCATCAGCCCGAGGGCCAGAGCTGAGGCCTGTGATTGGGCCACAAGTGGTGACCTGGGCACTCTGAGTATCATGACATCATGCTGCCCGGCATGCCTAGCTCACCGCTGAGCCCAATCACAAGTCTCAGCACCAGAGTCTGGGCACCAGGAGAGCTCCGGACACCGTGAATATCAACGGAAGGTGAATATGGATGTTTTTTGTTTGTTTTTTTTTTCACTGGGCCTCCACCTATTATACTCTGGGGTCTAAAGAGTATAATACAGTGGCCATTTTAGTTTGTCTGATAACGAATCTCCATTTGTTCAGTTTTGTAAAAAAAAAAAAAAGTGAACAATTTGCAATATTCGTGTCAACCAGGCTTGATATGAACCAGTTCGCTTCAACTCTGATAATTAGACACAACTATAGCATTCTGACACACCAGTGAGTGCCTGGCATCCTAAGGCTAGTCATATGCATTAGATAGCTGTCTTTCGACCAATAGCCATTCCTCTCAACCTACCTATACATATGCATGTTCAGCTTGGCTGAATGGGCATGTGTTCTAAATGAGGAGAGGGGAGAAATTTTCTGCCAGTCACCTTTGGTTTTGGCTAATCTTCTCTGAAGACAAACATATCATGCAACATCCCAGCTTTGAAGTGTATAGTTGGTGATGCTCAAAAAACAGACTGGTACATGTCAGCTCTATAAAGCAAAACAATTAAAAGGCACATCCCCTGGGAGTGTCCCAAGTTTAGCATGAAACAACACAGTTGTTGTTATGGAATTGCTAGAACAGCAATTCTCCAGTAACTGCTGGGGAACCCTGGGAGGAGGGGGAACGACAAAACAGAGAGCCCTAAGCGGAACCAGTGCACCTGTCCCTGCCTACTTGCCTCACTGCCCTAGGCGACAGGACAACTGGGCAGCAATCCCTTCTTAGGATATAGGTGATGACACAGAATGAAGACAAGACAAACAGCAACAAAGGGAGATCAGCTAGCCAAGGGGTCGGAACCAATTGAGCAGCGCAGTATAAAATCAGAATCCAAGAGAGTAGTCACAAGAAAAGCCAAAGGTCAGAAATGTAAACACAAATAGGAAGAGTATAGAGCCAGCACGCACAGAAAAGGCAATAGCAAACGCTAAGGCGAATGAGGGAAAACAATAAATAGGAAGGAAGAACTCGCCCCAGACTTGATTGGAAGGAAAGATGTCAGTCACACAAGTAAGGCCGAGATTAAACATTTGAGGAGTAGAGCGAAACACAGGTGTAAGAGATGGGTGTGGTGGAAAATCAATTATAGAGGTGAGGGAATAGAACAGTGTTCAGACAAGAACCTAAAGCAAGGAATCATAGCTGGACACACCTCCTGCGCCGTAGAATGCGGTCGGAGAATGGCGCTGAAGTCTGAACGGGCAAGGATGTTACAGTTGTAAAAAAAGAACACATGAACCAACATCAGAAATATAAAATATGTGCTAGATAAACTTTTTAGGCAAAACATCTAAAATCCATGTATAAACTTTCAAAAATGTGGTGCTGAGTGGCTCGGCATCAGCGTGGTCACTTCTGTGCATGTGCTGTATAAATACCGCCACTTCGCCAATTTAAATTCAGCAGAACTAAATGATCTGGGCCACGCATGGATAGATGCACGGGCTGCGCGCTGTGGATAGTGAGCTGTGCATCTGTGCGTGTAGTCTCAAGTGGCACATATGCAGTTTAATGACCTGGGTGCCGGAGAAGAAGAGGTACTCGGAGTGCCGCTGAATAATTGTAAGGCTGTCGACCCCTATACTAAAATCATATACCACAAACCATAGCACAGAAGTGCTACCACAAGATGCTTTAGGATACATGCGTTTACTGCTATTTCCCATGACGCAGCTGTGCTTTCCCATTAGAAGCAATGAAAGTACATGTAGAGCCCCCAAATAGTGGTAAATGTATACATGCAGAAGCACCATGTGGCAGCAGTCTTAGGGTGGTGACACTATGTATCTGGATGCAGCTATAGCTCCATCTAGTCCTAGGCCACTGGTACTTTAACTTCAATGTAAAGCTGAGTTCACATGGTGCGTTTTTGCACAAAAATACATGCATTTTTATTGGAAAACTTCCTGTGTTTTTGTTCAAAAACACACCGTCATGCAGAATAATGTCCAATAGTGGCCCCATCACACAGTATAATGTCCAAAAGTGGCCTCCACAAAGTATAATCTTTCAAAGTTTCCCCTTCACGCAGTATAAGGTCCCATAGTGGCCCCTCCACATGGTATAATGTCCCATAGTGGCCCCTCCACACAGTATAATGACCTATAGTGGCCTCTCCACACAGTATAATGTCCCATAGCGGTCCCTTCACACAGTATAATGTCCCATATTGGCCCCTTGTCCTGACGTTGACATAACCCCTGAGGCCCTATAAGCACTCATCCCCTTTCTTTAACATGATCATAGAGATGTAAAAATTGAGGTTTAAGATTCACAACATGTAGAATCAACAATCTTCTATTAGAATTTCTGTATTTCTTTCCCACATTTACTTCTTCCTAGGCTACAGTATAAAAGAACTCGTATTAGGACTGAAGAATATGGCTGCTCTTTTTCATATTTTATAGAATAGTACCTGAAACTTCCACTTGGGCACATATTTTAAATATACACCGTGTGTAAGAAGAGCTGCCTCTAGGCCTGATAGGCTCATGGCCAAACATATTGGCAGTGATCACTCTTTAGTGCTGGAAAGAATTACACCCTTGTGGTGCCTTTTGACAGATCAAGTAGGTATATTCTTTTAACAATGGTGGTGCATATGGAGTCAGGTAGTCAGGTCAGATCTGGCTAAATATATTAATTATGGAAAGGGCTTCCCAACAGAACCTAATACAATTAGAATATGTGCAGGAATCTGTACAAATAAAAGCAATGTAATTACACAATAAAACACTAAATTCCCTTTGGATGCAGCACAATTATACAAGCAGGTCGCACGTCTTAAATAGTCACTGACCTACAAGGCTATTCAAAGACAGTGGTTCCCATGGGTATGTATTCCTAATTGAACTCATATATTTCCATGTGAATGCTGATTTTATTTTCACATACATTTAATGGATAGTGTGTATACATACATTAGAATTAGTGCTCAGAGAAGCCTCTGTGTGAAGCTTCACTATGGGAGATCAATATCTCCATTTTCTTTATTATATGCAAATTTGAAATCACAGACAACAACATTTGGTGATTTGAGTACTATAAATTCATGACAACCTTGGCTGCAGTGGTTTATTTATTAAGATCTAAGAATTTCCTTGCAGAATTTGATTTGTGCCAACTAGAGATGAGCGAATCGAAGCTGCAGAAGAGGAATTCGATCCGAATTTCAGGAAATATTCGATTTGCATCAAATCCGAATTTCCTCAAGCTTCGTGGTAACGATTCGCATTTAGTTCAAAATGTCTGCTCTACATGGGACAAGGAACTCTGGGAACGCGGGATCACCCACAATGCCATGCGTGCAGCCAATCAGCAGCCAGCTCTGTGATGTCACATGCCTATAACCCCTTTGCGAGTGGACACGGCATGTTTGACCGCTGCATTCAAGGTGTTAAATACCCCGATCGGTTATGGAGCAGGGTGTTAGCTGTAACTGACACCAAAAACCCTGCTATATAACCGATCCGGGGTTTTAACACCTTGGATGCCGTGGTCAAACATGACAATGGCATCCAAGGGGTTCTGCCATTTTGCCGCCCAACTGCCCACCCCGGCTCTCTGCAGCCAATAAATAGCTGTTTTTTGTACGCGATTCGCCGCTATTTAATTCGGATCGAATAGAATCATATCGCGAAATTCTGCGAAGCTGACGAATCGAACTTTTTAATACTTCGCTCATCTCTAGTGCCAACTAAAGTGGTTTTCCAGGTCTTATATATTGATGATAGTCAATAGAGATGGGTGAACCATTCATAAGTTTGCTTGCCCGTTTAGTTTCAAGGCACTGGACAGGAACTGTTATTATAATACTCTTGGATCTTTTCAGATCCCAGAGTATAATAAGTGGGGATCCAACGGAGGAGAGTAATAACAAACAGTCTTAATCACCTCTCCAGAACTCCATTGTGGCATCCAGTGGTCCTGTGGCATCCTGTTTGCGCCTCTATCGGTCTTCTGATTGATTTCTGTGACCACCAGGGACCAATGCTGACTGTGATTAGTTCTCAGTAGAAATGGGCGAATCAACTGAGCAGGATTTGACCCAAATATTTAAAATTGTTAGTTTTTTAACAAAACTGAACAATTTGGAAGTCATCTCAGATGGACTAAAATGGTGCCGGTAAATTATTCAGACCCCAAATTATAATAGCTGGAGAACCAGGGGAACTGAAAAAAATACAAAAACATTTATACTCACCTTCCATTACCTCTTATGGGCCTCCTTGATCCATGTCTTTCTGCCCCAGGTGGAGGATTACACAGAAGAGTGCCTGAGCAGGCGTCATTGATGTCATACACCCTTGGCCACCACTGAAGCCGATGATTGGTCCTCAGCGGTGACTTGGGCACACCAATGTCTTAACAAGGTGACCCAGAAGAGGTAATGGAAGGTGAGTAGAAAGGGTTTTTTTTTTTATTTTTGCCACCTCCCCTAGGCCTCCAGCTCTTATACTCTGGTGTCCCTAGAGCATAATTTAACTTCTGGGGGTCCGCTTCATCCAAACACTGCATGAAACAAATCTTCTGGAGTTCCCCCATCTTCAGTACTGACTAGTCACATGGGGCCCGCTGACATCATGGTGCTTTCGTCATTCAGGAAGCCTTAAGAGGCGCAAAGAAGAAGCCGAGGGCCTGCTGGAGAGATGAGTAAGACTGTTTCTTATATCATGGCATACAGATGAGCACTGAGCTGCAATACCAAGCATATTCCCTACCATATCTACAGTACTGTTCTTTGTTTCTTCAGTTAAGAAGAAAATCTGCTCATCTAAATGCTCTGCTCCTTAGGATAGGCCATCAATATTAGATTACATCTGGCTGCAGCATTTTATGTGGAAAAAAGTGAAAAAAGCTGTAAAAAAATTAGCTGAATAAGCATCGCAATGTCGTGTGTGCAACTGCACTAGCATAAGTATGCTTACAGAAAAAGTAGGATATAGTGCTGACTAATACATAACTGAGTCCCCTTTGTAGCATTTAAGTTTTAGCATTTCTGATTTATGGATATACATTTCAGCATTATACCCTGAGAAGGAGTATTTATTGCTCCCTCGTCAGCCTCAATAAGTGATTATTTTGTCTCTGGAACAATTGATTATGTTATATATGTCATTTTCAACTAGATTCACTGATTTGTCTTTAAATAGATTCTTATTCCTGCAGTACTAGCGCACAGCTTGACATTTAGGCATGTCTATCAATTTTTCCAACTTATAAGGTCACTAAAGGTTGTTTTGAATGAATAAAGCACTAGAAGATAGTTCAGAACAGTGTTTTCCCGATCCAGTCTTGAAGGAGCAGGTCATATCTGGAGGATTTCCTTAAAGAAACATAAGACAAAAAAAAGGCACAATAAACACAATAAAAAAAATCACAGAAATCCCTCTTTTAAGCTCCTCTTTTTGTTCTTATTTTGTCTCATATTACAAGAGAGAAATTTGACATTTAAAAATATTTCCCATTTGATCAGCCATGTCCTCCTTCCTCTGCTTGTTGTCCCTTTGACAAGTTGTAAGATAACTGGCTTCAGCAGGAGGTTTTCCCCTTTGTTCTTCCTGCAGTAGTTTTTTGGGTTTAGGGTTTTCTGGCCTCTAATGCATGTTTTATATTGTTTATCTATGCACAGAATAGGTCACCGTATCTAATCTGTGGGCATCCAACATCGAGATCCTATACAGATCAGTTGCTCCAGCAGCCTCTGGGCAGCGGAAGCTGCTGCATTGGATGGGGAGTGAATGTAGTCTGAAGTAATTGGAGAAGAGCTGAAGCCACTGTGTAGTGGTGGCTCCAGGAAACTGCATGGTGGCTGCCAGAACAGAAGGTTTTTGCTGGGTCCAGGTAATGGCACCTTCACCCACAGATCAGATACTGATAAACTCTCTTGAATAGGTTATCAGTGTGAAACATGCATTGCATTAGGGGCCAGGGAGACTTCCTTAGGTCTCACCTTTTGCTAAGCCCCATCTCCCAAGACATTCTTCATCACATAACTGAACAGATCAGCAGACAATTAACCACTGCAATATTTCTATAACATTGTTTAGGAGTGTGCAGATCATAATGCAGACTGTCAAAATGGGGTAAGGTGAGGGGAAGCTCCTCTCCTGTTTACTGTTATAAGTCATTTCTAGGTTTAGTGGTCTTTGAATAATTGGCAAGTGATTTAAAGTGGTTATTTGAGAAGTAATAACTTACCAGGGCATATACTGCGCTCTTTAAGCTTGATTACTAATGTACTTCCTGAAGTCCCATTCATTACTTTTGTGGAGGGCTGAGGGGGAGGCCAAAACTCTGCTTCCTCATTCTCCCCTGTAGCCACTCTGACTTTGTGACATCACTAACTCCCCACAGACTTGGATCACAGCTCCATTCAGTAGAATCAAGTCAGTCATGTTACCTAGAATAGGAGCTGCTGCGGGGGAGACAGGAAACACAGTTCTGGCCTTCTCTGCAGCCCATTGCAAAAGTAATAAATGGGGCTCCAGGGGGTTGGGGTGTATATTAGTAATAAAGCTTAACCAGTGCAGGGAACACACTAGTTAGTTCTCATTACATGATATATTAAAAGATTAGATATATGCCACATATTGTGGGATCGTATATCTTGTATTTACTAATATTAATGGCATCCAAAGACTTTGTAGTTATTTAGTAGTCTAGAGTTTGTATTTGTATTCAATTGTATCTTCTTCAGTGGTCTATCATATAGCTGAGATAGCTTCAACAATATGTCTTGGCAATGTAAACATATCTGGTTTATTTTATATAGTCTACAATAGTTATTACTATAATTTGGGATAGTAGTGGAAGTGTGGGCTTGGGACAACATCTACATGTATATGGTATGTTCGCACATGTTTTATTCTCCTCTGGGTACTCCAGTAGGTGTATGCTAGAGATGGCCCAAACCTCTTAAATTTTCTGGTGGTTCAGGGCCACGATTACCTTTGGGTCAAACAAGGTATGAACTAAAGCTTAAATTGGCTTAAACATAGTGTAGAATACTGAGAATAGGATACACATCACTCCACCATGTAGTGGTGCTCAAGTAGAATTCCACCCCTTATTAAGTAATATTGAAACTCGGCACTCCAAAGGTGTTGAAGCAATAATTGGCTTTTTTATTTATTAAGAGATAGAACAATTCACAAATATAATGTTTCAGTCATATACAAATGACCTTCATCAGATATAGATTGCATGGACTGTAAGGGAGGATTGCTAGTTGAGCAACGCTGTGGGAATGGCATAGTGCTTTTCTCATGGCCACCTTCACCTTGTGCTTCAAGTCTCTCTCAAAACATAATAAAATACCTGTAATGTCCAGACAGTGGGGTGCTTGATCAAAAAGGTACCCAACCTTACCTGTGGCTCATAGGCTGGATTCTAGCTATGAGGACCATCCAAAATTATCTTCAGTCTTTATCATGCGTACAAAGTCCATCTCCTGACTGCATAATGGCACTTTAGCTCACTTTTAGGTTTTCAGCCTAACTTAGCTAACTCCAGATTCCTCCTTCCCCCTGACTGGGTAAGGAGAAGTATGAATAGTCTACTCTCTCTAACTAGATTGACCTAAGTCATGTTCTATACCATCTGCTCAGCGTCAGCCAAAATGGTTGTCCCACTTAAAGTTCTACAGTTATATAAAATCATAATAGGCTTCATATTTATTATTTATTATGCTTACTTGTATAGCGCCATCATATTCTACAGCGCTTTACAGACATTGACAGTCACTGTCCCATATAGGGCTCACAATCTACATTCCCTATCAGTATGCGTTTGGAGGGTGGGAGGAAACTTGAGTACCTAGAAGAAACCCACGCAAACATGGGGAGAACATACAAACTCCTTGCAGATGTTGTCCTTGGCAGGATTCAAACCCAGGACTCCAGTACTAAAAATTAACTTAAAAGGATAGTAAAAAATGCAACTAAATCAGTCCATTTCCCAGTGTCCCACTGGCATACTACACATACTGTACAGTATTTGATAGGAAGTAAATGACTTATACAACAGGAGGTGGATACTGCATTTTACGCTGTTGGAATATGCCTATATAAGCGCTAGACAGAACCTGGTGCATTATTTATACTTTGACACCTTGATCTTATGGTAAGTGGGCCATTTTTGGTGGCATAAAAATATGTATCAAATCCTTACCATGTGATTTTATCATTAGATCTCAAGAATTGGACACTCAGGTGGTACCAAAACACTTAGAGAGCAAAAAACATTTCAGGAACAAAATACATTATCATTTTTGCCTGGAGAGATTCCTTAATGGATAGAAAAAGGAATTTATTTCTGTTTTTCTAACAAAGAAAATCACTTGGATAAACTACTATAAAATGCCTGTGTTTCATTATACATATAAGACTGCAGGTATAGGTTCTGAAATCTTCAGTTCTCCGTATTTCATTCCTTATTTAGTATTTGATGTGCAGAACATTATCAGAATTCAATGGTCAAGATCTTGAAGAATTAAAATGTATGAGATCTTGTAAATTCTAAAGAGCTGAAAATGGAATTGTTTATCATGTCAGAGTCCATAAGTTTTAATGATTCGCGGCATGATTGTCTTTGTTCTGAAAAGCAATTTGAAATGTCTCTATCCACTATAAACTCGAAGCAAGTTTTATTTTTCTGGCACACAATGTAGTCTAATCATTAGGATTATATTTTGCTTGCACATTGATTGATCTAGGCTTGATACATAGCGCATAACAATAATGTCCCTGCACCCCAGTGGGCACACATATCTCTATACAGGACTTTCAATAAGGAGTTTGTATAGAAATATGGCTGCTGCATGGAAATCATTACCTAAATCTGGGGTCAAGTGTGACATTTTCTTTTAATATGCATTTATATTCTATGTTCCTGGCTAGTATTATTATTTTTTGATGTTCCTTTTTATTAAAACACAGTGAAGCAAAGCATTGCAGGGAAGTAGAAGGGGGAGAGGTGCTGTGATACCTGGACCATAAACTGAAGGATGTCAGAGCAATGGAAACATTTCTAGAGCTGTTGTGTATTGCTGAGTACAAATTAGTAACCATGAAATTCACAAATCCCCCATTGCTGTCTTTTGGAGGAAAAGTACCTGATTATGATCCAGATGCTCGTTGGAAAAAAATAGCAGAAAAAAAATTGCGGTTTTTATTTTTGCCTTCCCCTCTATAAGTATAAGGGGAAAATGCTGTTTTTCTGCAGGTAAAATTAACATGCCGGAGCAGATAACTAATTTATATGTACCAAAATTTGGTGTAATTTTACAACTCATTTTCTATGTTTTTTAGATATGGGTTAGAATAGGAATGCAAAAAGAGTTTACTTTTTTAATCAAAGTTTTAATTTAATTTAATTTATAGGTATTAAAACATTACAACAACTATACAAATTTTGTATGGTCATGTTTGTATTGACTGTCAATATAGGTAATGTGTCAGTTATGCTGAACTGTGAACGCCATAAAAACACCCTTAAGAAAATGGAGCGACTGTTTTTTCAAATTCCTCTGAATTATAATTTTTTTCAGATTCACAGTATATCATACGGAATATTAAATGGCGCCAGAAGGAATTACAATTTGTTACACAGAAAAAGTCCTAATATAGAAAGATGACTGAGCAATGACTTTTGAAAGGCAGGAAGTAAGAAACGAAACTGCAAAAATGAAAAGTTTCTTGGTCATTAAAAGGTTAAGATTTATTTAGACTGAAACCCCATGTTGTGAAAACTCTGCATTTTACAGTACCTGCAAAAACATTGCAGAAAAAAAAATCTGCAGCGGAAAAGCTGCGTTTTCAAAAACGCTCGAGTTTTTGAAACTGCAGCATGTGAATTATACCTGTGGAAGCGCTATTGTTTTCCATATAAATATAATAGGGGCAGAAGGTCGGCAGAGGAAAACTCTGAGAAATCGCAATAAAAAGCTGCTACGGTTTTTTTCTGCAGCTTTTTGTGGGGGTTTTTAGAAAAAAACTCCACACTTTTTATAAAATAATTAGAATTTTATTAATGTCTAATAAAAAAAAACATATACATGGACATGATGATAAATTGTACAAGGATAATGATGGCGGGGGAAGACCTGGACGGTCATAAATAGCAGGAAAGCCTAGAAATGCATAAATTGTCACAGGCAGCATATCAAATGCAAAGAACAAACAACCTATATTAACGTAGGTAAGTACAAACACATAAAACAGGAGATAATACTCCTAATAACATGATTACAGAACCATAGATGTAAGCCTATGTATGGGAAGCCCATAAATATATGTGACCAAACAATAAAATTATACCATAACGCCTGAAGCACGCTAAACTGAACTGCAGAAAAGAATAACCTCTGCTGATTTTAATTCCCTTAAGAAAAAACTTGAAGACCTGGCTTGTACCTGGGAAAAACAAATACAACAAACTAAAAGTAAAAAGTATCAGCGTGACCTTTAAGACACACAAAACAATCGGGTTTATAAGTGGATATCTATAGGTAAATTGCCTCCGAGTCATTCTTCTTTTTCCTCAGTGAGCTCAACAGGAGGTGAATCTTCACACTCTTTTACAAGACAACATAAGAGAGACATTTTACAAGACAACATAAAAGAGAACAGGATTCCCTTGACATCGGACAGAAGAGAAAATTTCCACATGTGCCATCAGGTGAACCTACACGAAGTAAAGATATCCTACAGGTAATAAATCTGTCCGATAGAGTTTTGACTCAGGATCAGAAGGAAGTACTGGAACTCGGCTTAAATTTTGTACCTTCTTCCAGGTTTAACATCTTTACAGCGACCAAAGAACATTCAATCCTTTAAGTAAATTCACAACAGAATTATCTTTGTTATTATAGGAAGCTGTAGACAGGGATATTATTAATCAGAAGGAGGTTACATACCTATTACCAGAGTTTCCCTCATGTTCTACATTCTACATGTTACCTAAAGTGCACAAAAATGCCGTATGCCCTCCAGGTCGACCGATCGTGTCAGGTGTGTAAAGTCTTTGTGAACCTATTTGTAAGTTTATTGACTACCATTCAAAATCTTTGGTAGAAAGTAAACCTTACCTTCCTATATTAAAGACGCAACGGATTTTCTTTCAAAACTAGATGGAATCCATTTGGAACAGGATAGGTTATTGGTAACCTGTGATGTGGAGTCCTTATACACAGCTATCCGTCATGAAGATGACCTTGTAGCTGCACAAGCATTCATCATAATGTCAAATATGGAAAAGGTATTTGGGGAGTTTATTCTCTCTTTGTTACATTTCGTACTCACACAATTTTTTTCTTTTTGATGACTCAATTTTCCTTCAGCTCCAGGGGATCGCTATGGGGGTGTCTTGTGCGCCCTCATATGCCAATCTGTTCCTGGGGCTGTGGGAAAGGCGTATTTTCTTGACGGAACTGCCCCCATATATATTGATGATGTCATGATGATCTGGCAAGGCTCACTTCTGATTTGGAATTATTTTTAGGTTACTACAACCAAAACACAAAAACATCCATCTGACCTGGAAATACAGCCATACAGACATTGAGTACTTGGATGTACGGATGGTAATGGGAAATGACAGCACTATTCACACGGATCATATTGTCACGGTCTCCATTTTATTATGTGAGGCATGGAATTTAAAAAATGTTTTTGCCATACATTAATTTTAACTTGGGCTTCTATTTTTAGTTTTTTTTTGTCTATATTTATGTAGGTGTTTGTTGTCACCCTTGTGATGCGGCCCACTGGGGACTTTTTATTCAGTTTGGACTGTTTTTGAGACGTCTCTCTCTTCATTGCGTCTTACATCCCTTCCGCTTCCCATTTCTTCCTTGGAGATATTTTTACACTTTATGATATTTACATATATTTATATGTTTGTAACTTGTCACTGGGCACTG
Source organism: Leptodactylus fallax (assembly GCA_947044405.1). Lineage (NCBI taxonomy): Eukaryota > Metazoa > Chordata > Amphibia > Anura > Leptodactylidae > Leptodactylus > Leptodactylus fallax. The sequence continues at coordinate 4,706,145 of CAMRHE010000067.1, forward strand.
GTCGCAGTTGCCATCTTGGCCCTGTTCAGTTCTAATGTTATATATCACGTGGTGCTGCATTATATGTATCACACATTCTATTGGGATTTTTTTTCTATTTTTTTACTCATGCGCGAGTCTGATGATATTTGGATTGTTCTTCGCACATGCGCAGTTGCCATTTTGTCCCCGTGATAGTGATTCGAATAGCGCTCACTAAGGTATGTGTCCTTTCCCCTTGTTTTAATTTGTACACCTGGCATATGTAGAATTTGATTGGCCATTGTTTATATGAAAAAATCTATCATTCTGAGCCTCATTTGTCCCCGGACAAAGCCTGTAATAGGGAAAATGCGCGACGGGCATTAGTTTGCTTCAGGCGGTATGGTATACTTTTATTGCTTGGTCACATATACAGTCATATGAAAAAGTTTGGGCACCCCTATTAATCTTAATCGTTTTTAGTTCTAAATATTTGGGTGTTTGCAACAGCCATTTCAATTTGATATATCTAATAACTGATGGACACAGTAATATTTCAGGATTGAAATGAGGTTTATTGTACTAACAGAAAATGTGCAATATGCATTAAACCAAAATTTGACCGCTGCAAAAATTTGGGTACCCTTATCATTTTATTGATTTGAATACTCCTAACTACTTTTTACTGACTTACTGAAGCACAAAATTGGTTTTGTAACCTCACTGAGCTTTGAACTTCATAGCCAGGTGTATCCAATCATGAGAAAAGGTATTTAAGGTGGCCAATTGCAAGTTGTTCTCCTATTTGAATCTCCTCTGAAGAGTGGCATCATGGGCTCCTCAAAACAACTCTCAAATGATCTGAAAACAAAGATTGTTCAACATAGTTGTTCAGGGGAAGGATACAAAAAGTTGTCTCAGAGATTTAACCTGTCAGTTTCCACTGTGAGGAACATAGTAAGGAAATGGAAGACCACAGGGACAGTTCTTGTTAAGCCCAGAAGTGGCAGGCCAAGAAAAATATCAGAAAGGCAGAGAAGAAGAATGGTGAGAACAGTCAAGGACAATCCACAGACCACCTCCAAAGAGCTGCAGCATCATCTTGCTGCAGATGGTGTCACTGTGCATCGGTCAACAATACAGCACACTTTGCACAAGGAGAAGCTGTATGGGAGAGTGATGCGAAAGAAGCCGTTTCTGAAAGCACGCCACAAACAGAGTTGCCTGAGGTATGCAAAAGCACATTTGGACAAGCCAGCTTCATTTTGGAAGAAGGTCCTGTGGACTGATGAAACAAAGATTGAGTTGTTTGGTCATACAAAAAGGCGTTATGCATGGCGTCAAAAAAACACAGCATTCCAAGAAAAACATTTGCTACCCACTGTAAAATTTGGTGGAGGTTCCATCATGCTTTGGGGCTGTGTGGCCAATGCCGGCACCGGGAATCTTGTTAAAGTTGAGGGTCGCATGGATTCAGCTCAGTATCAGCAGATTCTTGAGAATAATGTACAAGAATCAGTGACGAATTTGAAGTTACGCCGGGGATGGATATTTCAGCAAGACAATGATCCAAAACACAGCTCCAAATCTACTCAGGCATTCATGCAGAGGAACAATTACAATGTTCTGGAATGGCCATCCCAGTCCCCAGACCTGAATATCATTGAACATCTGTGGGATAATTTGAAGCGGGCTGTCCATGCTCGGCGACCATCAAACTTAGCTGAACTGGAATTGTTTTGTAAAGAGGAATGGTCAAAAATACCTTCATCCAGGATCCAGGAACTGATTAAAAGCTACAGGAAGCGACTAGAGGCTGTTATTTTTGCAAAAGGAGGATCTACTAAATATTAATGTCACTTTTCTGTTGAGGTGCCCATACTTTTGCACCGGTCAAATTTTGGTTTAATGCATATTGCACATTTTCTGTTAGTACAATAAACCTCATTTCAATCCTGAAATATTACTGTGTCCATCAGTTATTAGATATATCAAATTTAAATGGCTGTTGCAAACACCCAAATATTTAGAACTAAAAATGATTAAGATTAATAGGGGTGCCCAAACTTTTTCAGATGACTGTATTTATGGGCTTCCCTTACACCTATGGTTTATGTTATTAGGAGTATTAACTCCTGTTTTATGTGTTTGTACTTACCTAGGCTAATATAGGTTGTTTGTTCTTTGCATTTGATATGCTGCCTGTGACAATTTATGCATTTCTAATTCTTTTTACTACCGCATAGCATGCCTTTTTAGGTTTTTCCACCATTTCTGACCGTCCAGGTCTTTCCCCATTATTACCCTTGTAAAAATGTGGGAGTTTTTTCTAAAATTAAGCATGGTGCCTTTGTCCCATACATTGTTGCCTTATTGGCCTTTTCTCAGTTTGTTTTTTTTTTTTTTTTTTGCAGTGTCTCACTAGGTGGGGCCTTAGTCTTAAAGAGATTGTCCATTTCTTTTTAGGTCATCAGTTAGTGATCAGTGGGGTCCAACACCCAGGGCCCCTACTGATCCACCGTTTAAAGGGGCCGTGGCAAGTGCTGTGACCTCTTTACTGTTTGCACATTGTTTGTTTCACTTTCATGGGATGAGTTTGTAATAATTTGTATGTAACATGCTGTGTGATGTAAACCACTTCCAAGCACACCATGACCCCTTCAAACAGCTGATTGGTTATGGCCCTAAGTGTCAAACCCTCACCGATCTCTACTGATGACCGATCCTGAGGAAAGGTCATTAAAAAAAATATACTGGAAGACTCCTTTAGGCTGAGGCCCCACATTACAGAAACCCAGCTTTTTTGTTGCAGATTTTGATGTGTTTTTTGAGCCAAAGCCCAAAAACTGCAGCAAAATCTGCAACAAAAAAAGCTGCGTTTCCGCAATGCGGGACCTTAGCCTTAGGCCGGGGACAACATAGCGTAACAGCCATGATTTTGCCGTGGAGGAAATGCTGCAGCAAAAAAACATGGCATTTTACATTACCTGCAAAGTGGATGGGATTCTGGCTAATCCCATCCACACATTGCAGAAAAATATCCACAGTAATATACTGCAATTTCAAAAACTGTCGCAGCATATCAATTATACATTTCCATATAGGTATAATTGCAGCAGAAAGTCCGCAGAGGAAAACTCTGGACTTTCTGTGAAAAGGGCTTTCCACTGCATTTTTTCCCCCACCGCCTTTTGGCTGTGGCTCACTATGTGGGTCCTTAGCCTTAAAGGTGTTTTCGGGACTTTTTAATTGATGACCTCTCCTTAGCATGGATCATTAATTGAAAATCCATGGTGGTCCGACACCTGGGATCCCTGTGGATCAACTGTTTGAAGAAATAGGCCATGTCATATCATGTTCACCGGTCACATGGCCTGATCGCACCTCAGTCCCATTCAAGTGAATGGGCTGGGCTGTGATACCAATTACAGCCATTGCTTAAATGTACAGAACTGTGCTTGGTAAGTAGTGAAGAGGCTTCAGCATTCACGCAAACGTTGCAACCTCTTCAAACAACTGATCGCACGGGGGCCAGGGTGTCGGACCCCTGCTAATCTTTAATTGATGACCTTTAAGGATTAATAAAGGCAGGAAAAACCCTTTAAGCCAAACATCATGAAGATGGCAGTGAAAAGTTCTTCATATTCACTTTTTATGACAGAGCCTGCTTCTGCAGAAGGAAATGATAAACTGTTACAGCTCTGAAAGGGGCGAACACCTTGTCTGACCTGTTAGCCTTTTGCTCCGATGAAATCATTCAAAGGAAAAGTTTTAGATAGAACTGACCCATGACCAGTTTTTCAGCTATTTCAATGAAAATAGACAGGCGTTTAGAGGTAATGAGCAAACAGCACACAACGCGAAAGCAATTTTGGTTCTTATTCGACCCTTTCTATATGATGAAATGGCTGATTCACCGAGAGGGAAATGATGTGTTCTGTTAGCTGGTGGGGTTGGCAGGAGGATAAGCACCGTTGTTAGAATCTATTAAACCCACTACTTGATACAATCTATAGGAAATTCTGTGTTATAAGTATTAAATAACAGATTTTGTACTAAAATACTTACTTTTCTGTGTTCTATCACAGTGAATTGTGTTTTCCTCCTACATCAGTCATTATTGGAATTTAAGTGTATCTTAAAGGGGTATTCCCATGAACATAATCATATCTATATTTGTAGATAATTAAAAGTTAAACATTTTTGCAAATATAAGTAGTTAAAAATTCTGCAGATTTTTTAAGATTTTTCCCTAACTATCTAAATGGTGATAGTCTGTTGTCTTGATAAGTTGCCAATGGATACGACCACGAATGCAGAAACTTTATATGGTCTGGGACTTGAAAAACCCAGCCATGATTATTCTAATTGTAGCTGGGTTATCAGGCAGGGACACTACATGTAGAAGATATCCCGACCACAATAAGGAAATCTTTGCTGATTTTCTGACCTTAGAAATCTCCTGCATTCATGGTCGTATCCATTGGCAACCGATCACGACAACAAGACTGTGACTACAAGATATTTAGCAAAAATCTTTAAAACTCCGCAAAATGTTTAATTATTTATATTTGCAAAAATGTTTAACTTTTAATTATCTACAAATTTACGAATGGTTATGTACATGGGAATACCCCTTTAAGTAGTACAAAATTCTAATGTCATACAGATAAAGCTAACCCGAACTTCTGCAATCGGTTAAACTGCTGCAGTGTGATATCTTAACTCAACAAAAAACAATAAAGAGTCACTGAAAAATGTTACTCCCATGATTTTTCATTGGTTTTCATTGTCTTCTGTTGAAAGATATCACATTACTACAGTTTAACCAGTTGTATAAGTTTGGGTTAACTCTGCTACATCTCTACATCATTTTAATCTTACCCTAGGTTCACACCTGCGTTGGGGTTTCCGTTTTTTCGGGTTGGGGTGGGGACCCGAAAAACAGAAACCCAATCTGTTTAAAAAGCGGTTACCCGCAGAAACCATAAACTATAAAGGGGTCCGTTGGGTTTCCACTGGGTTTTCGCCCAAAAAATGCAGGGAGAAAAGTCCTGCTTGCTCTCCACAATTTTCAAGTGGAATGAGGGACAGAATCCCAAACGGTCATCTGACAAAAGTGTGAACCTAGCCTTAGTGATCAATTTTTTTTGTATTATTTTTTATTTTTTTAATATCTATCCACTGTTCAAAAGACATGGCCCCGGATAGGTTATTTGTAAAGTAGCTATTGCTCTCCCAGTGGGCTCTTGGAGAATAAGAGCTCATTTATATATTTTTTTTCTTACTCCTTCACAGAGAGCTTTTTCAGTAAGGCAGTGCTTGAAGGGTTTATTGCATGCCCAAGCCAGGGATGAGCAGGCGACATCTGCTCTGCTATTAGTAACACAGCAGCTTATGTGTATCCACTTGTCATTTGACTTAGGGTTACACCTCAAGGCGTTGTCTGCCTGTGGTGCTCCCCTGGTTTTCACCCTTTATCCCCCATATGGTGATTTGAACTTCTCTGCAGGCAACCACCAGGCCGCTTGTATTGCAAAATAGCAGCCCTTGAAAAAGATGGCTGCTTATGACAAAATGTGATGATAGTCAAGCCGTAAGTAACCTTATTTTTGAACCCAGTATAAAGTAATGTATACCCACTCTATTTTTAGTTGACATGTTGTGAGATTTTGTATGTCTATACTAATCAGACCAGCGCCACTGTTTGAAGGGGTATTTGCATACCCATACTACTTAGACAACAGACTCTGTTTAAGGTTAGATTTACATGCCTATACAGATTAGATTACAGGATGCTGTTTAAGGTGATATCTATATGCACATACTAATTAGATTACAGGATGCTGTTTAAGGTGATATCTATATGTACATGCTAATTAGATCAACAATGCTGTCGGAAGGGGTATTTACATACCTATACAGATTAGATCAACAATGCTGTCGGAAGGGGTATTTGCATACCCATACAACTTAAACAAAAGACTCTGTTTGGGGACATATCCGTGCTAACCAGATCAACAGGATATATTTGTATGTCTATAGTAATTAGAGTCTGTTTAAAGCGTATATGTCACAAGACATATTCAGGTGAGAACTGGCCCCTTTCACATGAATATGATCTTGGAGATAAGTGAGGCCTTACAGATGTGTATCACTTCTGTAACCGCCCATTGTATGACATACACATAGGGTATATGAGGAAAGATCCCTCAGCATTAGGGTAGCAATTTTCTTGAGAGCAGATCATTGGGGACGCCTGCTGATTGCTGAGACCTGCTGCACATGGTTAAGTGATGCTTCCTACAGATACCCTCATCAGAACTAAGTTTAGCAAGTGTTGTAAGTATTTGATTTGATTACCATGCTATACCTACTGTATTGTAAGTGTTGAATATATATATATCATAGTTTGATTGACTTTTGATATTTGATTATCTCATAGTTTGATTGACTTTGAGATTTGATTATTTGATTTGATATACTTTATGATACTTTTAAGTGTTGTAAGTATTTGATTATATATCACAGTTTGATTGACTGCGATATTTGATATTTGATTATATCATCATTTGATTGACTTTGATATCTGATTATACCTTGCTATACCAGCCGTATTGCAAGGTTTGATTATACCTTCTAATATCTGTTATACTTTTCTTTGTTGTAAGACCTTTTTGTTATACTTTTCTTTGTTGTAAGACCTTTTGACCTTTTGTTATACTTTTCCTTGTTATAAGACCTTTTCTTATACTCTTCTTAGTGAAATGTTACCTTTTTGATATCTTCTTACCTTTTGCTATCTTCTTGTACTCTTCTTAATAAAATGTTAAGCTATTTGGGGATAGTCTAGTGTTTTTACTCTATAACTCTATTCTATTACACAGAATCCAAAAGAATCTGTTGTGATTTGGCAATACATTTTTGGCGTAGTCGGCAGGATTCCATTTTATAGAATAAAATGTTTAAGCGTAAAACACGAGTCAGTTCTAAGGTATTTCCTGATGTTATTCCAGTCTGGGAACAGGCTATTTACTTGATTCCAGCTCAGAAATATGCTAAATTCAAAGGGCTGGGGGAGGATTGGAAAGATCAATTGGGAAATGGCAGCCTGGTAGTGAAGTGTTTACAAAGCGAGTTGGTAAACAATGAATATGTTGATGTGTGTAGGAGGAGGGGTGGGATTTTGCTATCAGCTTACAGACAGCAGAATAAGGCACAGCAATTATTAGCCCTCCAGTCTCAGGAAACTATGAATACAGTCATGGCCAAAAGTTTTGAGAATGATACAAATATTAATTTTTACAAAGTCTACTGCTTCAGTTTTTCTAATGGCAATTTGCATATACTCCAGAATGTTATAAAGAGTGATCAGCTTAACAGCAATTACTTGCAAAGTCAATATTTGCCTAGAAAATGAACTTTATCCCCCAAAACACATTTCAACATCATTGCAGCCCTGCCTTAAAAGGACCACCTAACATCGTTTCAGTGATTGCTCCATTAACACAGGTGTGGGTGTTGATGAGGACAGGGCTGGAGATCAATCTGTCATGATTAAGTAAGAATGACACCACTGGACACTTTAAAAGGAGGCTGGTGCTTGCCATCATTGTTTCTCTTCTGTTAACCATGGTTATCTCTAAAGAAACACGTTCAGTCATCATTGCACTGCACAAAAATGGCCTAACTGGGCAGAGTATTGCAGCTAGAAAGATTGCACCTCAGTCAACAATCTATCGCATCATCAAGAACTTCAAGGAGAGAAGTTCCATTGGTGCCAAAAAGGCTCCAGGGCGCCCAAGAAAGACCAGCAAGCGGCAGGACCGTCTCTTAAAAGTGTTTCAGCTGCGGGATCGGGCTACCAGCAGTGCAGAGCTTGCTGAGGAATGGCAGCAGGCAGGTGTGAGTGCATCTGCACGCACTGTGAGGCGGAGACTCTTGGAGCAAGGCCTGGTCTCAAGGAGGGCAGCAAAGAAGCCACTTCTCTCCAGAAAAAACATCAGGGACAGACTGATATTCTGCAAAAGGTACAGGGAGTGGACTGCTGAGGACTGGGGTAAAGTCATTTTCTCTGATGAATTCCCTTTTCGATTGTTTGGAACATCTGGAAAACAGCTTATTTGGAGAAGAAGAGGTGAGCGCTACCACCAGTCTTTTCTCATGCCAACTGTAAAGCATCCTGAAACCATTCATGTGTGGGGTTGCTTCTCAGCCAAGGGAATCGGCTCTCTCACAGTCTTGCCTAAAAACACAGCCATGAATAAAGAATGGTACCAAAATGTCCTCCAAGAGCAACTTCTCCCAACCGTCCAAGAGCAGTTTGGCGCTCAACAATGCCTTTTCCAGCATGATGGAGCACCTTGCCATAAAGCAAAGGTGATAACTAAATGGCTCAGGGAACAAAACATAGAGATTTTGGGTCCATGGCCTGGAAACTCCCCAGATCTTAATCCCATTGAGAACTTGTGGTCAATCATCAAGAGACGGGTGGACAAACAAAAACCAACAAATTCAGACAAAATGAAAGCATTGATTCTGCAAGAATGGACTGCTATCAGTCAGGATTTGGTCCAGAAGTTGATTGAGAGCATGCCAGGGAGAATTGCAGAGGTCCTAGAAGAAGGGTCAACACTGCAAATATTGACTTCCTGCATTAACTCATTCTAACTGTCAATATAAGCTTCTGTTACTCATAATATGAATGCAATTATATTTCTGTATGTGATAAAAACATCTGACAAACACACATAAAAACCAGAGGGCAGCAGATCATGTGAAAATATAATATTTGTGTCATTCTCAAAACGTTTGGCCATGACTGTAGATGTCAAAAGCACATTTTAGCTGATAAAGTTGATAAGTACAAGAGTTACGTTGAACGAGCAGCAGTTAGGATTGCTCAATATAAATATAGGAAGAGGAGAGGGAAAATGGATAAGAAACAAATTGATGCCTCAGTGTTCTCCTCCACTGATGAAGACCCCCCAGGTGATTTTGAGGGGGATGGTGATTGGGCAAATTCCCTTGAGCAGACAGCCCTTCCCTCTACTGAATACACAGGTTTATTCAAAGAGGTGAGGGCACTGTTATTAAAACACAAAGCACAGGAGAGAGGAGGAATGTTCCAGGGAGATTCTTCCCGGGAACAATATGATTAACAGATTAGCCAAGCCCATTGTGTAGATGGCCGACCCCATGTAAATTTGAGGATTGATTGGAAACACAAAAATGAACAAAATGTAATTGCATTAGTAGATGCGGAGGCTACACTCATTTATGGGAACCCAAATAAGCAAATTTGGCTAACAATAGGAGACCTTCCTGTTAGGCAGTACAGTATAATTGTAGTTCCAGTGCCTGACGACATTTTGAAAGGAATGCAGTTACACTTGCCTGAAAGTAAGTATTCTTTTGGAGTAAAATCTGTGCAAATTAATCCTGTTTTGATAGGGAAATTGAAAATGAAACCTGTTAAGATTCCCAGAGCCACAAAAACACTGATTCATAGTCTGTGGCAAATGGGTTGGTAAACTGGATGCCCACCTGGCATTCTCATGATTGGAAAATAGGGACCAAAGAAATATAGGGAATATGTCATAAAATGAATGTAACTGTTTTTCATGTGGATGCTCATGCTAATAGCAATTCTCTTGACAGACTTTACAACAGCATAGCTGATGAACAATCAAAGATTGCCAAAAAGCCACCTTCCAGTGGGAACAGACCAGAGGTGTTTCCCTCAGGTTAGAGGTTATAAAAACAATAATATAACAGTGTCCTGTGTGTCAACATTCACACACAGGGTAGTGCCTAGGGTGGTAAAGAGATATATTTCGCTAGGCACATTGCCTGGCCAGATTTGGCAGATAGATTTCATCAAACCACTAACTGAGTCCCAAGGATGTAAATCTGCCTGCTAGAAAATATAGTGCTGTATTATGGCATACCTTTGCAAATGCAATCAGATAATGGTAGCCATTTTAAAAACAATAGAGTATAGCCATTTGCCCAGGAGCACAATGTGGAGTGGATCTTTCATGTCCCCTATTGCCCCGGGCTGCAGGCTTAATTGAGCGGATGAAAGGGATGTTAAAACAATAGTTGCCAAAGCTAACTGATGAGGTAATTAATCCTGATTACCAAAATGAAAATTAAAGTGATTTTACACAATGCTGGAGCAGCAGCATTGGGATTTCAGGAGGGAGAAAAACTAGCACAATTGTTAGTCTTGTTATATTTACTAATCACATTAGCGAAAGGAGAATCTCCTACACAGCTGACTGTACAAGGCCCTGATGGTTTTTGGACACTCAGATGGAGTCAAGGTGTGGGTGAAACAGCCACAAGGTCCTCCCACACCAGCTGAAGTGATTGCAAAGGGTACTGACAATGTGCTAGTTACTATGACTCCTGGTACAACTTGATATCAGCCAATAATGTGTATTTACGTGAGTAATTTGTGTTCCCCTCAGGTGTGGATTTTGTTAGCCCTCAGTGGATGCCTTCTGGTAGTGTTCTTATGGACTTGCACCAGCATTATCAAGACCACCGCGGGTCAGAGGACAATCCAAATCGGGGAGTGAGGAGAACAAAAGAGAATATGTACAGAGTACTGAATATGACATCAGTTTGCCTGAAAAATGCATATTCCAGCAATATCCTGGAAACTTGTTTGGTCGCTATACCAACTCCTGTTGCAGTATGGACTAAATTGTTACAAATCCAGTTAAATGATACTGACTTACAGGAAGCCGATCTACATTTTCATGTGAATTGGATAAGTCCTTATTATGCTTGTCTGAACCGCCCTACTTATAAAAATCTGATCAAAATATCAACTGGGGCAGTAACAACAGCAGAATTATGCTTTGAATTTACATGTGATAAAACTTATATTTCTGGTTGTAATGATATAAATATTACTAGGGCCATTATAAAGTATGTTTTGTTAGATTTACAATCACATAAGAGAGCAATATTACAGAATAGAGCTGCTATAGATTACTTATTGCTTAAGCATGGTTATGGATGTAACAGCTTTGCAGGAATGTGTTGCTTCAATTTGTCTGATCATTCAGAAGATGTTCATGACAGGTTTGCAGCAACTGCAGGAAATGATTACTCACATTAAACAAGATGTAGATCAAGGGTGGTGGGATTGGCTATTCCCCTTACGTCCGACAGCAGCACAATATGGGGTATCTCTGCCCCTGTGTGTTGTTTAGGACAGGTGGAACCTTTAATTAGCACCAAAAAGGTGCCTCCTACTAGCCCTATAAGAGGGCACAAGAGACCTCCCTCCACTGTGTTTTTTTCTGTCCTGTGTGGAACAGGTGGACGGAGGTCTCTTGTGACCTCCCGTTGCTAGGGGTTTTAGTTACTCCTGGCTTACCTTCTTGGGGTACCTCGGTCCCAAAGAAAAAACCTCCGGTCCTCCGGGCCTTCGGGCCTTCGCACCGCAGCGCAGCGTTATCCGGCATCCATCTGCAGGCAGCGCGATCCCGGAAGTAAGCGGGGAACCTCCGCGGCCGGAACTTTTCTCCGGTTCCGTGTTCCCAGGGGAAGGAAGCCTTTGCGCACCACCGCGCCCTACTTCCGGTTTTCTCGGAAAAAGTGCGGTAAGTTTGGAAATTTAAAATTTAAAGGCAAAATATAGAATTGATTTTTGCTGCTTGTATTTTGAGCCTCTGGCTTAGGCTTATGCTCCTCTATGTTCCAGTATGGCGTTTGACTTGTTTTGGTGCTGTATAAATGTTTCTTTGTTGGCTTCCTCCCCTCGCTGCTGGATTACATTTAAAAGGTCTGAATGCAGTCCTTTATTTGTTGAGTGAGTGGTTTCTAGCTCCTCTGCTGCGGGTTGCGGTGGCTGTTTTTTTTTCTGACGGTTTTTTTCTCTCTTCAAGTGACCGATTCAAAAAAAAAAAAAAAAAAAGAGGTACCCCTTGGGTTTTTATGCGATGCTTGGCGATCTTCCCTGTTTCAGTGTCACGTGGCTGTTTGATGTTTCAGATGTCATCTTCTGCAGCACGTAATGGCGATGCGCTTAGGAGGGAAAATTCCTCTAAATTTGAAACACCTAATGTGTTTGGATTGCAATACCCCTTTACCTGACGGCTATGATTTTACCCGCTGTCACCAGTGTCGCGGACCCTGCCGGAAGTACCTTCTATAAGAGGTTGTTACTTGGGTAAAGGACTTTATGAGGAGTCTCTTAAAGGAGATTCGTTCTTCCATCGCCCAGATTGCCAAGAGACCGCAGATTGAGACACAATCTTTCTTACGGATCTCTGATGAAGATTATCAGATAGTGGACGTGACACTCTCATCTGACGATTCCACTGAAGATCCCAGCAGGCCGTGCTTCCACTCGAAAAATTAAGCCGGCTGCTGAAGTCCATCCGGTCTAAGGATCGTGATGTTGATGGGGAAGCCTCCGCGTCCACCTATAGAGGGCCTAGGGTCTTCCAAGTGGACCAGACATTATAAAAAATTAATGTCCTCAGAGAGGAGAAGTCCTGAAAAACCTCTTGTGGTTCCTAGGAGGTTCAGCGCTTTATTCCCAGTTGCTCAATGGGATCAATGGGGTCCTCCTCCCAAGGTGGATATGGCGGTGGCTAAACTGTCCTGCCGCACTAAGGTACCATCAGATGATGGAGCAAATCTGCACGACGCCATGGCAGGTGCTTCGACAATACCTTCAAGAAGGCTTATTCAGCTGCCTCGCCAAAGACCGCTGTGCGGTTGCGTCCTGTGAAGTGTCAGCCAAATTATGTACTGACCTGGTCCACCTCAAAAGTGACCAACTCTGGAGTCTCCAGAGACGAGCTGCTAGGGTTTCTAGGCTCAGTTTCCCTGGCAGCTGAATATTTAACGGAAGCCTCCCACCATCAATTAAGGCTGGCGGCCAAATCCCTGGCACTTACCAAGAACACTGCAGCAGGAAGACCTCTATGGTTAAAACCTTGGAGAGCTGTGTTCCCCTCAAAGTATAATTTGTGCGCATTACCCTTTGAGCCGGGTAGAGTCTTTGGCTGTGCCCTAGACGAGATCCTAGAGGGCTTGGCCGACAAGAAGGGTAAACCTTTACCCCAGGCCTTCAGAGGTAGGTCTGGCTCTGGCCGTGGTAGAGGCTATCCGCCTCGTCGTGGAAGGCAGTCCAGAGAGGCTCTAGTTATTCCTCTAGAGGCACCGGCCGGAGATTCCGAAGTCTGATGATAAAAAAGTCAAGCCTAGCTTTTGACATCAGAAGCAGTTTTCCTGTGGCCGAGATTCCTGTCGGAGGTCGTGTCTCCCACTTTCTCAACTGCGGGCAGGAAAAAATTCGAGACCCATGGGTCCGGTAGGTAATCCAAAGAGGTTATGCAATGAAGTTCCTCCGTCCTCCTCAGGATCGGTTTGTGTTAACTCGCAGCCTCTCTGGAATGCTTCATCCGAGAGTACATTCACAAGGGAGCCCTGGTGGAAGTCCCTTCTCTAGAAGAAGGATCCAGTGTCTATTCTCCCGTCTTCCTGATGCCAAAACCGGCAGACAAGTGGAGAATGATCATAGACTTAAGGTACCTCAACCGCTTCATCAAAAAGAAGCGCTTCCATAGGAAAACCATAAAGTCTGTCACCACCTTTCTACTCTAAGGCGATGTTTTTTGTGACTTTGGATATAAAAGACGCCTATTTGCATATTTCTATTTACCTCCACACAGAAGGTTTTTTTCTAAGGATTGCCGTAGTAGTTTCCGGCCACAGGAAGCACTTTCAATTCACAGCACTACCCTTCGGGATCTCCTCTGCTTCCCACACCTTTACAAAGGTAGTGGCCCCCATAACGGCCGCCCTCAGGCTTCAGGGGATATTCTTGGTGCCTTATCTAGACGACTGGTCAAAAAAAGTCAAAAATTATCCCTTCAACTCGAAGGAAGTTCCTCTGAGAAAACTACTTCCTAGATTGAGTCCGCCTGCAAATCTCCTTGACACCAGCAAGGAAGGAGAAGCTGGTTGCGGCAGTCCGGCACCTCTTCAAAAAGCCGATAGCCTCCATCAGAACATTGTTGAAGATCCTGGGCTTGATGTCTTCCGCAGTGGAGGCAGTCCCATGGGCCTTGTGGCACTTACGTCCCCTCCAGAAGGAGTTACTAGAGGCTTGGGATCGCTCCCTTCTTACATTCAGCAAGAAGATTCGACTCTCCCCCAGGACCCGTCTTTTTCCCTCAAGAGGTGGTTGCACCTGAAAGACGGAAGGTCCACGGTCCAACCTTCTTGGACCCTGTTGACTACAGATGCATCCCTCTCGGGATGGGGAGCCCATTGGACGAAAACTCCATAAAGGGAGTCTGGAGCGCTCCTGAAAAAAGGACCTCGTCCAACTGGAAGGAGCTCAGAGCCGTATATCGTGCCTTACTCTATTGCTTGCCTCTTCCCAGGGAAGAGCAGTCAAAATCCGGTCAGACAACATGACCACAGTTCTGTACGTGAACAGACAGGGAGGCACCAGATCACCAACCCTCCTTAGGGAGGCAGATCTGATATTTAAATGGGCAGAGAAAAATCTAACCCATTTATCCGCAGTTCACATCAAGGGCTCCCTGAACATAGTAGCGGATCGGTTGAGTCAGGGTTATGCCGTATCAGGAGAATGGCCACTCAATCCAGAAGTCTTTCATCAGATTACCCTGAACAGGGGTCTTCCAGAAATAGACCTCATGGCAACCCGACTCAACGCCAAGGTGGAGAAGTTCTGTTCCCTTTACCAGGAGGACAATCCCTTGGCAGTGGATGCCCTGTCCATCCCTTGGAGGTCCAGGCTGGCATACATCTTCCCTCCAATTCCAATAATACCAAAGGTATTAATGAAAATCAGACAGGACCAAGTCTCTGTGATAGCCATCATTCCATTCTGGCCAAAAAGAGCTTGGTTTTTCCCAACTCATGGAGATGAGTCGAGGGATATATTGGAGGCTTCCCCCCCCATCCAGAACCTGGTTTCCCAAGGATCTCTGAAGTGCCAGGATCTCTGGAGATTCAACCTGACAGCCTGGAGGTTGAGCAGTCCCTACAGCAGGATAGAGGACTGTCAGAGGCCGTCCTGAAGACCCTTTATTCTGCAAGAGCAGAATCTACCAATAAGAACTACCAGAGGACAGCCAAGATTTTCATGGAGTGGTGCTCCAAGAAGGGTATTAATAATCTAGAACCTTCAACGGCTGATATTTTCTTCAGGACGGTTTGGATAAGGGCCTTGCCCCTGCCACTTTGAAAGTGCAGATTGCGGCCCTCTCCGCTCATTTGAACAGACGTCTGTCTCAGGATCCTCTGGTTGCAAGGTTCCTTAAAGGGGCAATGAGGCTAAAGCCCTCAGTATCATCTCCAGTGGGACCTTGCGGTAGTCATTACAGGCCTGTGCGGTCCTCCATTTGGACCCTTGGAGACTACGGGGATAAAATATTTAGCCTACAAACCACTTTTTTGTTGGCTATTATATCTGCCAAAGAGTAGGGGTACTCCAGGCCCTCTCTTCTAGAGAACCGTACATTTTGTTTTTGCAGATAGGGTGCACCTTAGGTTTGCCTGGGTTTATCCCTAAGGTCCCCTCATACTATAATAGCAATCAGCTAATTTCGTTACCTGTGTTTTTCCCCTCTCCAACCTCTGAGGAGGAAGAAAAGCTCAACACCTTAGATGTGGTAAGGTGTCTGTGGATTTACCTATTCCACACTCAACCGCTTAAGAAGGCCGAAAGCCTACTAATTGATATGCAGTGTAAAAACAGAGGCCTCAAGGCTTCCAAGCCTACTCTATCCACATGGATCAAGGAGACAATTAAGTCTTCCTTTCTTATTCAGGAGTTATTCCCTCCAGTCTTTCTACGGCCACTCAACCGGGGTTGTCGACTTCTTTGGCTGAGTATCGGTCCTTACCATTGGACCAGATTTGTGTGGCTGCATCATAGTCATCTCAGTTGACCTTTTGTTAATCATTATCATTGGACATCCGCAGTATCCAGACAACTGCCTTTGGTCAGTCAGTCCTTGATGTTGTAAGGCGAGGAAACCCTCCCTAGGGGAATTACTTGCTATCTCCCCATATTGTGCTGCTGTCGGACGTAAGGGGAATCGTTGATTGTAATGTCAATCTGTATTCCCTTAGTCCAGACAGCAGCACAAGGCTTCCCTCCCTAGAAGCTTGTTTCCTGTTACTTTATAATTTACACAGTGGAGGGAGGTCTCTTGTGCCCTCTTATAGGGCTAGTAGGAGGCACCTTTTTGGTGCTAATTAAAGGTTCCACCTGTCCTAAACAACACACAGGGGCAGAGATACCCCATATTGTGCTGCTGTCTGGACTAAGGGAATACAGATTGACATTACAATCAACGATTAGCCTTCCTACCTGATTTCGGATATCTTCGACAAATTGTCGGAATTATCCTTTGTATAATAACTCTTTTAATTATGAGCTGTTGCTGTCTGCAATATATTCCATCCTTATACACTATGTTAAAAGTAGCTTATAGTGCATATAAGGTTACTTGACCTGTCTAGGGTGGAATGTATTGCAAAATAGCAGCCCTTGAAAAAGATGGCTGCTTATGACAAAATGTTATGATAGTCAGGCCGTAAGTAACCTTATTTTTGAACCCAGTATAAAGTAATGTATACCCACTCTATTTTTAGTTGACATGTTGTGAGATTTTGTATGTCTATACTAATCAGACCAGCGCCACTGTTTGAAGGGGTATTTGCTTACCCATACTACTTAGACAACAGACTCTGTTTAAGGTTAGATTTACATGTCTATACAGATTAGATTACAGGATGCTGTTTAAGGTGATATCTATTTGCACATACTAATTAGATTACAGGATGCTGTTTAAGGTGATATCTATATGTACATGCTAATTAGATCAACAATGCTGTCGGAAGGGGTATTTACATACCTATACAAATTAGATCAACAATGCTGTCGGAAGGGGTATTTGCATACCCATACAACTTAAACAAAAGACTCTGTTTGGGGACATATCCGTGCTAACCAGATCAACAGGATATATTTGTATGTCTATAGTAATTAGATTCTGTTTAAAGCGTATATGTCACAAGACATATTCAGGTGAGAACTGGCCCCTTTCACATGAATAGGATCTTGGAGATAAGTGAGGCCTTACAGATGTGTATCACTTCTGTAACCGCCCATTGTATGACATACACAAAGGGTATATGAGGAAAGATCCCTCAGCATTAGGGTAGCAATTTTCTTGAGAGCAGATCATTGGGGACGCCTGCTGATTGCTGAGACCTGCTGCACATGGTTGAGTGATGCTTCCTACAGATACCCTCATCAGAACTAAGTTTAGCAAGTGTTGTAAGTATTTGATTTGATTACCATGCTATACCTACTGTATTGTAAGTGTTGAATATATATATCATAGTTTGATTGACTTTTGATATTTGATTATCTCATAGTTTGATTGACTTTGAGATTTGATTATTTGATTTGATATACTTTATGATACTTTTAAGTGTTGTAAGTATTTGATTATATATCACAGTTTGATTGACTGCGATATTTGATATTTGATTATATCATCGTTTGATTGACTTTGATATCTGATTATACCTTGCTATACCAGCCGTATTGCAAGGTTTGATTATACCTTCTAATATCTGTTATACTTTTCTTTGTTGTAAGACCTTTTTGTTATATTTTTCCTTGTTGTAAGACCTTTTGACCTTTTGTTATACTTTTCCTTGTTATAAGACCTTTTCTTATACTCTTCTTAGTGAAATGTTACCTTTTTGATATCTTCTTACCTTTTGCTATCTTCTTATACTCTTCTTAATAAAATGTTAAGCTATTTGGGGATAGTCTAGTGTTTTTACTCTATAACTCTATTCTATTACACAGAATCCAAAAGAATCTGTTTTGATTTGGCAATACACTGCTCCCTGTAAGAGTACTCTCCACTCTGAGACAGCTGACCAAGGCAGGTCAAGAGATGCTGGTGGATGGCACTGGAGGAACAGGCAGGGACTTGGTGAAAGCGCAACCTGAGGTCATAACAGGCATCCATGTTGTTTAGTCGTGATGGTATCTAGGCAATGGGTCAGGACAGGCAGCACAAAGTCATTATGTTTATTAGGCAGGGATCAGGTCAGGAGGAGCAGGTTCACTGTCAGGTAAAGAGGCAGAGAATAAACTGAATTTCCATAGCTTAGTAAGTGCTGTGGGAGGAGGCCACTGTACTGTCTTACTCTTCACTTGTTAGTTGTACCTAGTCTATCTAGAACAAGATGTCCTACTTGGCAGCAATATCAAAATGTTGCCGAAATGGTCATGCAAGTCCATTTGTGTCACTAGCACTCTTTCCCAGATTTACATGCATCCAAAAACTAATATCGAAATGCCCCATATGGCTCCTGCTTATCCTTTGTTACGGTAGTTATGTTAACAATACAGATCCTAGTCTACTTTATGTTTCAAAAGTTACAATAAATGGTTTCCTAAAACTAGGAGTCTCTACCACTGCCTCAGTCTCCTCAAACACACATGATCCATTGCCTATTTTCTCTTTTAAGGTCACATGAACTTTTAGAGCCATTTTGTAACAGGAGTACAGATTTCCCTTAGTTCTGGTACTGAGCAAAGAAACTCTTCTCGATAACTACCTGGAAACTTTCTCCATATACTTGTACATAGTCAAGAACTTCTATGATTTGTGCAACAGTCAGTCAATCTAGCTCAGATATGAATACAGTAATACTGCTTTACTTATTTTGTGCCGGGCAGGCAGGTGGTTTGGGCCCGCCCGAAGACGCCCGCGGGGAAAAAAAAAATATTTAAAAGGAAAAAAAAATCCCCCCCCCCCCCCCCCCCCCCCCCCCCCCCCCCCCCCCCCCCCCCCCCCCCCCCCCCCCCCCCCCCCCCCCCGCGCCCCCCCCGCGGGGGGGGGCGCCCCCCCTCTCTTTTGTACATGCAGTCCCTGCAAGCTTAGATCTTGGGAGAATGTAGTCCTCTTTAACAGACAGGGAAACCAACTAAAGGAATGTAACAACAGCAGATTCCACCAGCACACGACAGTCCGCCGAATCCAACACTGAGCTGGGAGTAAGGGGGGGGGGGGGGGGTTTTAAGGTTCCTGGGTGTGGGTTGGGGGGTTTTTTTTTTTTTTTTTTTGGGTTCTTCAGGTGGGGAGGTGTGGTTTTTTTTTTGGTTGTGGGGGGGGGGTGTGAAGGTTTTATTTTTTTTGGGCCTCGGGGGGGGGGGTTGGGATGGGGTTTCTCTTTTTTCCTTATTTTTTTGGTTTTTTTTTATGGCCCGCTGGGGGGTGTGTTTTTTGGGTGGGGAGTTGGGGGTTTCGGTTGTGGGGGTGGGGGGGGGGGGGGGTTTGGGGGGGTTGTTCCATCAAGTTTAGGCAAATTCATTAAGAGACCTCTCACAATGATTCCTTGCTGGGGAGAGCATTTTAAAGGGGTTCTCCAGGAGGGTTTCCATACACACTTTCCCCTGGTTCCCAGGGGTCAGAACTAGTCCAGAAAGCTGTGGTTCATCCGCAGTAGAACCCAGGAGAAGTGAGTATAGAAACCCTCCCAGGAGAATCCCTTTAAATAGACATATTGAAATTGTATCTTGTCTGTGATGCAGTTTTAAATATAGACTAAGCTTAAAGTGGACCTTTCATCACCTCTACCAACTCCAACTCTTTGCATTCTTTAATAGGTGCCGTTACACTGATTCATATAGAGCTAAAATTTACTAATGGTGACCTGCTGATTCTTCCCAACTTATCTGTTGATGTACAGTCCACAAGTTGGTCAGCGTCTAATTTCTGACACTCGTAAAGTGTAAGTAAACTTATTCATATAAATCAATAATGCATGTGAAGGAAACAGTCTGCAGTGTACTTTTACTGCAACGGGGAGCTGTAATGAACTCTTTGGTTTGCTAGTACTGGTCCCTTAGTAAGATGGCATTTGGGGGGTTTCCTGTCTGTGGCCATCTTGGGTCCTGCCTGCTGATTTTTTGAACTCCTGCACCTGATCACTAAGTGCCTAAGTACCGTGTTTGAAGCCTGCTTCTCTCAGTCCTTGAGCCTGGGCCAATTGATTCCAATTGGTTCTTTACCACCTATAGCACTACAAGTTCCAGCATGCTACTTGTTGCACAGCAAGTTCCATAATACTACCTTCTGCACTGCGGATACCTACTACTTGATATAGCACTACAAGTTCCAGCATACTACTTGTTGCACAGCAAGTTCCAGCTTACTACCTGCTGCACTGCGGATACCTGCTACTACTACTGCACTACAGATCCCAGCCACTGGTCTCCGGGAAGCCCAGTACAAGAGTCATGACACAGGATCAGAAGCATGGTTAATAAACAAGTAGAGGTCCAAAAACGATAATCCAAATACAGTGCTGGCCAAAAGTATTGGCACCCCTGCAATTCTGTCAGATAATACTCAATTTCTTCCAGAAAATGATTACAATCACAAATGCTTTGGTAATAATATCTTCCTTTATTTTGCTTGCAATGAAAAAACACAAAAGAGAATGAAAAAAAAAGTCAAATCATTGATCATTTTACACAAAACTCCAAAAATGGGCCGGACAAAAGTATTGGCACCATCAGCCTAATACTTGGTAGCACAACCTTTAGACAAAATAACTGCGAACAACCGCTTCCGGTAACCATCAATGAGTTTCTTACAATGCTCTGCTGGAATTTTACACCATTCTTCTTTGGCAAATTTCTCCAGGTCCCTGAGATTTGAAGGGTGCCTTCTCCAAACTGCCATTTTGAGATCTCTCCACAGGTGTTCTATTGGATTCAGGTCTGGACTCATTGCTGGAAACTTTAGAAGTCTCCAGTGCGTTCTCTCAAACCATTTTCTAGTGCTTTTTGAAGTGTGTTTTGGGTCATTGTCCTGCTGGAAGACCCATGACCTCTGAGGGAGACCCTGCTTTCTCACACTGGGCCCTACATTATGCTGCAAAATTTGTTGATAGTCTCAGACTTCATAATGCCATGCACACGGTCAAGCAGTCCAGTGCCAGAGGCAGCAAAATAACCCCAAAACATCAGGGAACCTCCGCCATGTTTGACTGTAGGGACTGTGTTCTTTTCTTTGAAGGCCTCTTTTTTTGCCTCTCTTTTTTTCCTGTAAACTCTATGTTGATGCCTTTTCCCAAAAAGCTCTACTTTTGTCTCATCTGATCAGAGAACATTCTTCCAAAAAGTTTTTGGCTTTCTCAGGTAAGTTTTGGCAAACTCCAGCCTGGCTTTTTTATGTCTCTGGGTCAGAAGTGGGGTCTTCCTGGGTATCCTACCATAGAGTCCCTTTTCATTCAGACGCCGACGGATAGTACGGGTTGACACTGTTGTACCCTCGGATTGCAGGGCAGCTAGAACTTGTTTGGATGTTAATCGAGGTTCTTTAGCCACCATCCGCACAATCTTTCGTTGAAATCTCTCGTCGATTTTTCTTTTCCGTCCACATCTAGGGAGGTTAGCCACAGTGCCATGGGCTTTAAACTTCTTGATGACACTGCGCACGGTAGACACAGGAACATTCAGGTCTTTGGAGATGGACTTGTAGCCTTGAGATTGCTCATGCTTCCTCACAATTTTGCTTCTCAAGTCCTCAGACAGTTCTTTGGTCTTCTTTCTTTTCTCCATGCTCAATGTGGTACACACAAGGACACAGGACAGAGGTTGAGTCAACTTTAATCCATTTCAACTGGCTGCAAGTGTGATTTAGTTATTGCCACCACCTGTTATGTGCCACAGGTAAGTAACAGGTGCTGTTAATTACACAAATTAGAGAAGCATCACATGATTTTTCAAAGGGTGCCAATATTTTTGTCCACCCCCTTTTTTATGTTTGGTGTGGAATTATATCCAATTTGGCATTTTGACAATTCTTTTTGTGGTTTTCCATTTAAGACAAATTAAATGAAGATATTATTACCAAAGCATTTGTGATTGCAATCATTTTCTGGAAGAAATTGAGTATTATCTGACAGAATTGCAGGGGTGCCAATACTTTTGGCCAGCACTGTATAGTGAAGTACAGAACATTTGCAAAATCAGAAGCAACAGATTCAATATTTTATGGGCATGGTTCAGAGGGCTGAGCAGACTAATATAGGTGGAAGCTGTTAGGGATTGGCTCAGGATTGCTCACAAGCCTTCAAGGCTACACCAGTGCTACACAGAAGGAAATACACAGGAGCAGGGAGTGACAGAAATCGCATGGTGTGAACTGGAGACAAGCTGGTGACTGCGTTTGTTAGGAGGCAGAGAACTACAATAACGAGCGCAGACAATTACGTTTACTTTCATCTTTACATCTTATCTGAGTGATTCTGTCCCATTCCCCATACACAAGTATATCAGTTTACAATGAAGTCTATGGAGAGGGCAGGAAAAGGAGCTATACAGGGATATGAGGCTGTCTACAACATTAAATGAGTCAGGATAAAGCTGGTGCTTATGAAAGAAAACTGTCTATACTGTAGGGGACTGTAAGGTTATAGGTTGGACTTGATGGACTCATGTCTTCATCCAACCTCATCTACTATGTAACTATGTATAGTGCAAATGTCTCTCTGCTCTGAGGAACTCTTCTCTTCCTGCACGTCCCCTCTCCATAGACTTCTATTGTACAGATTTCATCAGGGGCAGAAGGAGACAAATAAAAAAGAAACAGGACATTTCATTTAATAAAGTAAAGTTACAAAGCTTGTTACCTTCACCTGCACTATGCATTTAAGAAAATAAAAGTTTAGTTACACTGTAAACTATGTTCTTGCAGCAGCATATTTCACTTATTTGTCTCAGATGTCATCCAAGGAATTAACTATTGTAAGATGACTTACGTGTAGCTCATTTACAGCAGATGTTTTCAACAGCTATGGGGCTTTCCTTACCCACAGGGTTACATATTCTTCATAGTACAATAGCATATGGCTTCTTATTATATTTTGTTTTATACAGATATCAGTAGAATACATAATCTATAACAATCTGGCAATAGAAAGTTACAAAAGTAGGGCAATATTTTCTTTTATTAAAGGGTGTTTATCACCAAACCCAGTATATCAACCCAAATAGATTAGGGTCACATGAACCAACCAGTGTCTTCCCCTTGTAAATCACTGCCTCCATTGCCGAGATATTGCTGTTTTTGTCAATATCCAAATGAGCCCTTTGGAGCAACAATTCACAAGGGGGTATTGCTGTTTTATTCAGGTGACCCTAATCTAACTAGGTGGATATGCTGGTTCTGGTGAAAGAGTCCCTTTATTAAAAAGAAATCAAATAAAATATTTCCCGATTTTTCCAACTTTACACTGCCAGATTGATTCCGGTGACCCTAACCTATCTATCTGTAGGGCTGAATTGATATGCTGGGATCTGGTGACAGATTTCCTTTAAGAAAACTAAAGTGTACCAAAGAACATCATCAGAAGTACTTTAAGATGGTGCTCAAGATGCAATATTCAGATGAACAACAGTGTGAGGCAATGGATTTACATTGTAAAATTAATAATCCCAAAGAATTCCAGAAGTGACAGTCCATGGTTATCAAAACCACGCTGATGTCTGGATTACTAAAACATTATCCTGGAATAACCAGACTTTTGTCTGCCAAAACAAGGCACATGTAAGTATACTGTATATGACTGGTGGCTATTGTTATGGAGACATACATTGCCTTATGGAAATACTAGGTCAGCCATATGACTGGGGAATTGTGGCAGTCTACACAATGAAAATAAAGGATGTGGCTGTGCAAAATGAACTGTAGTTAGGTACTGCACGAGTCCACCATACACCGCGCTCTGCAGCCAATACAAGTGACTATAGTCACGGGTGTAACAAAAAGTTCATAGGCCCTTGTGCAAAAACTCAGCTTAGACAAGCTTAAACAGTTACATAAACCCAGCAAATAGAAAGGAGAGCGATCACACCACCAAGCCAGGGATCAAAAACCGCAAGAGCTAAATGCAGAGACAAAAGTCCATAGCTGGATAAAAACTAATAGCCAGGGTGACAGCGCTTACCAGATGATATATGACAATGGGCTTTTCAGACCAGGTGACAAGTCCTCTATAATTTAGAAAAGCAGTAATCTATATAAAATACACTGACTGCAATGAACAGTCATTTTCTAAACCTCAGTAAAGCCATCTAGAGTAAGTAACTGCAGCACTAAATCTAGTGGGATGTTCACGAGCAGGGCAAGTTGTACCAAGTGGAAAAAAAAAAGTCATTCTACAAGGTCTCAGCTTACCATTGATCAATATTCATACACAGTACACAGTATAATATTGCTCATACGACACGCACTTTCATCATTTTCATTATCATGAGTAAGTGGTTTCCTATTACAGGATGGCCAGAGGCGTTATCTAAAAAAAAAATTAAAATTAACACATGAGAGTGCCAATCCATTAATGGTCAGGCTTCTTAACACTGGCCAAGCAATGATAATATCTGATGAGAGCAAAACATTCTAGGTTTATGCTTTTTTGAAGCAATTTTTAATTGTAGAGCATTACATAGTAGATGGAAATTGGTTAAAATGAACCTGTCGCATTAAAAATACATTTCATTCATTCTGCAGGCAGCATGATATAGAGCAGGAATGGATGAGCAAATTGATGTATAGTTTTATGGGGAAGTTCCAGTATAACATGTCATTTATTGATATACAAAACTGTGCAAATGTTTTAGGCACGTGTGGGGAAATCCTGCTAAATAAGAATGCTTTCAATAATAGAAATGTTAATAGTTAAATTTTGTCAATTAGCAAAATTAAGTGAATGAACAAAAGAGAGAAATCAAAATCCCATCAATATTTGGTGTGACCTTTGCCCTTTGCCTTCCATCAATTCCTCTCGGGACTTGCAGACAGTTCTTGAAGGAACTCGGCAGGGAGGTTGTTCCCACCATCTTGGAGAACTGCGCACAGATCTTCTGTGGATGTAGGCTTGCTCCAATCCTTCTGTCTCTTCATGTAATCCCAGACAGACTGGATGATGCTGAGATCAGGGCTCTGTGGGGGCCATATCATCACTTCCAGGACTCCTCCTCCAAAGGGCAAAGGTCACACCAAATATTGATGGGAATTAGATTTCTCTTTGGTTCATTCACTTGATTTTATTTGTCAAAATAAACTATTAACCCTTCTTACTTTGCAGCATTGTTTGCATACCTGCCTAAAGGTTTTGCACAGTGCTGTACATCTAAATGTCTGCCCGTGCTGTGCTTAGGAGCTCAGTGGTTGGTTAGATTGATAGCATGATATGTATGCAACCTCATACAGAGAAGGTTGTCAATCAAGAAGTAGTTCAACTTGACTGCAAAATAAGCAGATTTATGGTTGTGGTTTCCTCAGGCAGCAGTTACCAGTCTGTTGATAGCATTAGGACAATGACAACGATTTTCTACTGAATATACTGTATCAGGGGTGTAAGTAGGAAAGATAGGTCACCCATAGTATACTTTCACTGGGTCATACATAGTATAATGTCCCCCTTTAGTGGCCTCCTCAAAGTATAAAGTTCCCCTTACTTACACAATATATTTTGCCCGCTATATTGGTCCCCACACTGTATATTTCCCCTTTATAAGCCCCCACACGGTATACAGCCCCTTTATTGGCTTCCATACATTATAATTCCACCTTTACTGGACCTCCATACAGTATATTTCACCTTTATTGACCCCACAAAGTATACAGCCCCCTTCATTGGCCCTCCATACTGTAATATAGTAATAGCCTCCTTTACTGGCCCCACATAGTATACTGTCCCTTTATTAGCTCTCATACAGTAAGTACCCCCTTTATTGGCCTCAATACAGTAAGCATCCCTTTTACAGGGGCCACACAGTGATTTTAGTCTGCTACCTAACAGACTATTCCAGCAGGTATACAATATTCACTTACCCATCCCTGTTCCTATCCAGGGCCCCCTCCACTTGGGTTTCAGCCCAGGGCCGCTTTAACCATAGGGTCAACGGTGCATTTGCAGCAGTCCCTATGGTAGCGGGGGCCCCTTTGGACAGCGGGATAGTCCTGCATTTGTCCAGGGCAGTGGGTCCAGGCTGTCCCAACTCATCGGTTGAAGTTGAAGTCAGCGATGAAGTAGGGAACTGCCCGCTCTCTGCTTCATCACCCAGCTACTGTCTTTGCTCCTGGTGTCCTGGGAGCAAGAGGCACGATGTAGTGACGTCCCTTACATCACGCCTGTTGCTCCTTGAAGACTCCAGGAGCAGAGAGAGGAGTGAATGGGGGAACGGAGAAAGGTGAGTATCAAGGTTTGTTTTTTTTCTTTGATATATACAGTGGGAGCAACCTGGGGGGACATGGCACTGTGGAGGTAATCTGAGGGGGACCTGACAGTGTGGGGGGGAAATGATACTGTGGAGGCAACCTGAGGGATGGGGAGGACATCATACAGTGGGGGTAACCTATGGGATGGGGGAACATGATACTGTGGGCGCAACCTGGGGGGACATGACACTGTGGGGGCAACCTGAGGGTGGGGGGACATGATACTGTGGGGGCAAAGTGGGGGGTGGGGGGGACATGATACTGTGGGGGCAACCTGGGGGGTGGGGGGACATGATACTGTGGGGGCAACCTGTGGGGACATGACACTGTGGGGGCAATCTGAGGGTGGGGGACATGACACTGTGGGAGCAACCTGGGGGTGGCGGGACATGATACTGTGGGGGCAACCTGGGGAACAGGGGGCATGATACTGTGGGGGCAACCTGGGGAACAGGGGGCATGATACTGTGGGGGCAATCTGAGGGGACCATAACAGTTTGGGGTAACTTAGGGGGGCACATGACACTGTGGGGGTAACCAAGAAGGTGGGGGGACACAAATCTGTGGGGTAACCTGGAAGGGGACATTATGAGGGACATTATATTGTATGGGGCCACTAGGGAGAGTCACTTAGAGGTGTTATACTATATGGAGGCCATTGAGGGGGCATTATTATTTGTGCAGGTCTGGTATTTCTAAGTGGTGGTGATGGGGGGGTGGCACTAACAAGACCTTTGCAGATGGCCCACCAATATGTTAAAACGGCCCTGCTCCAGCCTGTGGATATTATGTCCCAATGCTGAACACTGGCAGGACTCGACATCTGTTTCTAAAGATTGGGATATATTATGCGGCACCCCCTGGAGACTGAAAACAAGGTGGGTATGGGTGAGTGAATACCAGCTGGAGTTACCTGCTGGAGTAATCCAATAGGTAATGGTGCCTATTAAAAAGAATCAGTGGAGGGGGAAACAGAGCCCCCTAATGTTGTGGTGCCCATAGCAGCCACTGTCTGCTATAGTTCCTCCACTGTACTGTTAATATTCTTGTCACATATAACAGCCAATAATTGCAACAAACCATCTTTTCCTTTGTTTTCCTATGAATCAGACCACAGTGTAACCAACTCTGTTATGAAGACACTATGGTTGCTTCTGGCAGGGGGCACAGTACATGACTTTGTTACAAAAGAATGGTTTGTATGATATATTCTTTCCATTGTTGTTAGGTTCAAATGAAATGTCTGCATTGTGATTATCTATCAAAAACATAACGATTGTCATATTTCTTATTAGAAAACAGACACAAGCTCTTTGCTAGATCTGACTGATCGACCTCTTCATTCCACAAGTGTTTTGACCTTTATGAATCGACCATGTTTAACAATTTTCTGCTCGTTCCATTAAAACGGATATACTGTTGCTTAATTTCTATTACTATTACTTTTTTCCATCACAAATAGGACTTTATTTCTAACTTTTTTTTACACAGACAGTATGTTTTTTTTTTTAAATAATTATTGGGTTTTTTGACCATGATGAAGAGTAAAAACAATGAATTTTTCAAGTTTAAACAATTTTTTTTAGTCGCCTAAAGGAATCAGCTTTTAAGTTGCCTATTGTCTAATGTTTATTTGATATCACATCTCACTTTTTTGGGGCCTATTGCAATATTGCACTTATGGTTTTGTGACTTTTATGATTTTATTTTATTATTTATTTCATTTTCACTTGTGTTTTAACTTGACCCACCGAAAAGATCTTTGAGGATCATAATTCCCATAGTAACAGGGGCTGTCACAGCAGCCCTAGCTACAGATTAAAACATCTCTGATGATTTGATAGATATCACAAATGGGTTTGGAGTTTTCTGGCATGAGTTATAAAGGAATTCTACGTCAGTGTAGACTTCGATTATATTTCTTAGTACAGCCGTTCGCCTGACTTATTAAGAGGCCAGAGCCAGTCTGTTCCTTTATTTAGACTGGCGTACAAAATGCCAGTCTTAATAAATCTGCCCCAATATTCCAATGTGATGGAAGTTCCTTATATAAAGTCTATATGGTGGGTGCTATCTTCAGGGACTATGACCAGTCCACCACTGTATAAACATCAATCTAATGATGGAAGCACCCTCCCCAAGTCAGTCCAAGGATAGTTTATTCACCAAGTCTTCACAGGAACATTTCACCTTCTCAATTAATGCTTTTATTAAGCAATGTAATATTTATAGCCACAAAGTGAATCTCAGAGCACTTAAGTTAATTACATCTCATTAATCTATAAAAGTGAGTACATGTGCACATCCATAATATGAAAGATATTAAAAATCATTGATCTGAGTCATGTGTTAATTATTATTCATTATCAATTGTGCAATAATAGTTCTAAAGTGATACATTTAATACACAATCAATGTTATATGTGTAGAGCTGCTGCCCTTCACCGCCTGTCTTATAAATCTGCATCTGTAAGTCAGTTTGGCCATATCAGACATAGAATAGCAATGGTGTTCCAGAGTCCTGCAAAGGCTAGTGCAGATGAGTCTCTCACCCCTCCAATCAGGAGTGTAACCAAAAGGGTCATGGGCCATGGTACAAAAGCCCAGTATATCCTCACACCCATCAACAGTGTCTCATCTGTACATGATGGCAACATTTACATTTCCCTTTCCTTCTCTATTTGGACCCAGAACTCCATAAAGATTTGTTCATAACATGTCTGTGGACACAAGCTTACCACCATTCCCATGTCCTATTGGTGTCCCGCACATAGTAATCATGCCCCTTTTGGTGCCATAACCTCCCCCTCTGAATCCCTCCTTGACTATAGACTGTTGACCGACTGCTATTTTTACCATGGAAGGGATCATTTTCTCCCTTCTGACAATGGAAGGCTGTGTATCATAAATCTGCTCACTCGAGTGCAATAGCAGGGGACATACAGTAAATCTATGATTCACAGACTGCCAGACATCAGAAAGGGGAATCAGAAAGGGGAATTTTATCCAGCCCAAGTGTGTTGAGGGTGATCTGTGGCCACCCCATGGCTTCTGGTCCCAGTTACAACTAATATCTATGTCACAGATTATGGATAAACAAGTACACATGCACTCCAAGAAGTGGAAATGCCGCTGCACCATGTTAGAAAAGGAACTATCCACAATATGCCACGATAATCCTAAAAGCATATTACATAATGTGTCACAATATGTCACGATAAGTCAAATGAAGGTGCTTGGTTCATATGTCACAAAGTATATGGACCCTGGTGGGAAGAATAGACCACCATTTATTGGAAGATCAATTTCCCCTTCCAAAGATCCACACAGCCAGGGAGGTGAGTATATGACCCTTCCCTTAATTGGGCTCTCATCCCCTGATAACTTAAGCCTAGAATAAACCTCAGTGTAGCTTTAATGTATACTGCTCCGTACATAATACTCAGTAGTTTGTAGGCTGCAATTATTGCTTTTATATTAGATGCCTTAATGAAGCATTCCAGTAAATTTTTTTCCCCCTCATTTGAAAATGAGCCTGTGTGTAGTGTACTGTTATTAAATAACTTACTGACAGCTTTATTAAGAAGTTATGTGCTCTTCTCTGGAGGTTTAGTGTACTGTTATTGAATAACCTGCTGACAGTTTTATTGTGAAGTTAGGTGCTCTCCTCTGGAGCACTGACCTCCTCCCTGCTCCTCTAAATCCCACAGTCTTAACTTTATAAACAGGAGGTCAAATTATTAATGCAGGCCTAAGGAAGTGAGGTTGAAGCCAGGGGCGTAAATACTGGGATAGCAGTGGTAGCTGCTGCCACAGGGCCCGGGACATAAGGGGCCCGGAGCCCTGCGGCAGCCGCTTTCGAGAAACCCACAAACACTGTTATCATTACACTCGGGGGTCCGAGTATAACGATCGGAGGCCCAGGGGAGGTGAGAAAACATATAAAACACTGTAACTCACCTCTCCTACGCCCCGCAGGCTCCGAGCCTGTTTGGTGACATTCCAGACGTCAGCCAATGTCATTATGCATCGCGACACCGGCCTGGATCATGCGAGATCTGGTCCAGCATTGAAGATGGCCGAAGTAGCACACAGGAGTGCACCGGAGCAAGGAAGAGGTAAGTAGTATTGTTTTTTATGTTTGTATCCTCTCCTGGGTCTCCGATCATTATACTCTGGGGTCTGAAAAGACCCCAGAGTATAATAATTGTTCATGGGTGGTCCACAATGGGGCATAATACTGTGTGGAAGGACCACTATGGGGTATAATACTGTGTGCAGGGGCCACTATGGGGCATAATACTGTGAGCAAGGTCCACTATGCTGCATAATACTGTGTGCGGGGGCCACTATGGGGAATAATACTGTGTGCAGGGACCACTGTGCTGCATAATAGTGTGTGCGGGGGCCACTATGGGGAATAATACTGTGTGCAGGGACCACTGTGCTGCATAATAGTATGTGCAGGGACCACTATGGGGCACAATACTGTGTGCAGGGTCCACTATGCTGCATAATACTGTGTGCGGGGCACATGGGGAAACGGGGGGGGCCTGCATAATAGTGTGTGCAGGGACCACTATGGGGCACAATACTGTGTGCAGGGTCCACTATGCTGCATAATACTGTGTGCGTGGGCCACTATGGGGAATAATACTGTGTGCAGGAACCACTGTGCTGCATAATAGGTGTGCAGGGGCCACTATGGGGCACAATACTGTGTGCAGGGGCCACTATGGGGCATAAAACTGTGTGCAGGGGCCACTTTGGGGCATAATACTGTGTGCAGGGGCCACTATGGGGCATAATTATGTGTGCAGAGGCCACTATGGGGCATAATACTGTGTGCAGGGGCCACTATCGGGCATGATACTGTGTGCAGGGGCCACTATGGGGCATGATACTGTGTGCAGGAGCCACTATGGGGCATACTACTGTGTGCAGGGGCCACTATGGGGCATAATATTGTGCACAGGAATGCGGTTTGTGCAGGGGGGGTTGGAGGGGGGTGGTCCGGGGGGGTATGGGATGGGGGCAGCGGTTTTGGGGGGCCCCATGTTAAATGTTTGCCTTGGGGACCAGTCATTCCTAGTTACGCCACTGGTTGAAGCTCTAATAGATTTGCATTATGAATTTAACCTCCTGTTCGTACAGTAAACACTGTGTTCACAAGAAGAGCAGAGAAGAGGTCAGTGCTCCAGAGGGGAGCACATAACACCACAATAAAGCTGTAAGTAAGTTATTCAATAACATTACACTACATCCAGGGTCATTTTCAAACACAAAGATGCAAAAATATTTACTGGAGTACTTCTTTAAGCTACATACCTTATAACATAAGCTGGTCAGTACAGTAAGTTTATACCTGCTGACCAAACTGTAGATAAGGTATTCAGGAATTATAATGATGAATAGTGCTGGAAGAAAAGCTCTTCTCTACTGTACTGACAAATTCATATACATCTCTCTAAAATTGGTTTCACTCACTGTCAAGAATAACTTATGTCTTCATATACAACCTATGATGAAAGAATTGAACATATTTAATGATAAGTTATATCAGGAAAAGGAGAAAAGAGATAAAGACAAATGCATCAAATGCCTACTAAAATGGCATCATGCTAAGAGTAAGAAGCCAACTCATACAATAAAATACATAATGCCATTATTTAGCTCTAAGGATATCAACTCTTTAGAGAACAAAGCTTTATGTTTTTTTTTTTCTTTTTTGCTTTGCTTCACCCTAAGCCTCCCCACATAACAAGGCCAAGTAAGGCTGACACACACCTAAGGGTCCAGTCACACTGCTGTCATTGAAGTCTGATGTTCTAATCCGTCATACGGATCAACGGACTGAAACACCGAGAGAATGACTGATGCAGATGAAGTACCCTCATGTATCATTCTCTGACTGATGCAGACAAAGTAACCTCCTGCATCCATCTTGTTTATTATATTACAGTGAATGGAGATGGATGCAAACGGAGGGTACTAGTGTCTACATCAATCATTCTGTTAGCATTTCACTCCATTGCGCTAATGCTATCACAGAACAAAACAATGGACTTCAATGGCAGACGTGTGAACCTAGCCTTGGATAACAGTCAGCCAAATGCTTGTTTGGTTGAAAGCTATTCTTTTCAATTCCTTCATACACAAGCATGCTCAGCTTGGCCGATGATACAAGCCAGTGCACCGGATAGTGTGTTCTTCAGCGTATATTAAGCATGACCACATTTATTGCCCTGCACCACGACTAGCAGGGAGGTTCTCACACACACAGCTTTTTTCTGACAAGCCATTGGAAAGTTTAGGTACATTTTACAATCAAGTTTTTCTAAAAATTCTAAATGTTTCACAAACCTTCTATCGACTTTGTATTATATAATTTCTAATCATATGGTAAACCCTATCAGCTGATAAAACCTGTATGTAGATCAACATTAGCTGAGAGTTTTAGGCTGAGGCCCCATGTTGTGGAAACGCTGCTTTTTTGTTGTTGCAGATTTTGCTGCATTTTTTTTGAGCCAAACCTAGTAGTGGGCACAGTAGGGATGGGAAATATATAGGAAGCTTCGTACACTTCTCCCTTCTGTTTAATCCATTCCTGGCTTTGACTCAAAAAACCACAGGAAAATCTGCAACAAAAAAAAGCTGCGTTTCTGCAACGTGAGGCCTTAGACTTAGGCCGGGACCCCACGTTGTGAAAACACATAATTTTTGCCATGGCGGTAACGCAGCAGCAAAAAACACTGCATATTAGGCCGGGGCCCACTTGGTGTAAACGCCACAGTGTTTTCTAGCAAATCCTATCCACACATTGCAGAAAAATACACACAACAGAAATGCTGCGATTTCCAAAAATGTTGCGGTTTTGGAACTCGTAGCATATCAATTATACCTAAGCAAATGCTGGCAGTTCCTCTATAAGTATAATGGAAGCAGAACATAAGCAGGGAAAACCTCTGTAGCTTTCCTTGAAAAGCACTGCGGGAAAAATGCAATGCGTTTTCTCAAAGTGCTTTTACACTGTGGCCCCGCTACGTCGAGCCTTAGCCTTACAGTACCTGAAAACTGGATGGGCTTCTTGCTAATCTCATCCACACATGGCAGAGAAAAATCTGCAGCGGAAATGCTAAGATTTCAAAAACGCTTGCGTTTTTATAAATCGCAGCATGTCAATTATACCTACAGAATCTCTGGCGTTTTCCATATAGGTATAATAGAGGCAGAAAGTACAGCTGTCTATCTTCTATTGTTTGAGATTTTTTTTGTTCACTCATTTTTCTTATACAACAGCTGCCGATTCCTTTGAGAATCATATAAAAGACGCCAAAGCTCTGATCACAAAGAACAAAGAAGACCTACCTATTAAAGAAGTTAATGATATCCAATGCACTTTCACATCATCTTAAAGGTCACTTGGATAATTAAATTAAATCTCACATCTTCCCTTTCTATGCATTAAAATAACTTCCTAAAGTTTAAATCCTTTATAAATGGAAATATATGTAAGACTAGCATGACCTTTATATGATGTAAACACTCCAATAAAAGCATAAAATTCTATAATTATGTGAATATAAATGCGCTAAATGGTAGAGGTTACATATAAAATAAAGAAGCTCGACAGGAATGTGTATAAATGACATTTCAAAAGAAAAGAGATGCATCTAGAATCCCTTTGATAGCTAAATCATTGCCACCGCCTGGTTACACAGGAATAAGAAATACCCTCCGTCAGCTGTCTATAGGTTGATGTCCGGCAATGACTATTCAGCATATGACTGCTGTATCAGTAGGGGACATAGCGGTAAAATAGATGAAATATGTCTCTTACTGGACTACCCTTCCCATTAGTGTGATAAAAATGATGTCAAAGGTTTTAAAGAAAAGAAATAAACTTTCCTTTTGTATCCCTTTGTGTGTTGTTTCGGGGTTCCGACCCCCTTCAGAAAAGGTAAATATGCAATTATAAAAACATAAGTGACTATATATTCACAAAAAAGGAAAAAAAAATTCCTAGGTATAGGACCTTTCATCACCTCCACCAACCCCAACTCATTGCATCCTTTAAGCCACAGGTGTCAAACACAAGGCCCGCGGGCCGAATCCGGCCCGCTGCCTTCTGTTATCCAGCCCGGCCTCACGCAATACAAGAGCAATAAAGATGGCGGCCGCCATCTTTATTGCCTCAGGCGGCACTGTCCCTCACTGTCTGGGGGGGCGGCATTTTTCTATTCAATGTAAACCAGCCCAGGACAGGCCGCTTTAAAAAAAAAAACAGAGCTGAGCGGGGCCTGTCCTGGGCTGGTTTAAGAGACGTCACATCTCAGCGCAGGCGGCGATACAATGACGTCATCGCTCCGCCTACACTGAGACACAGACGTCGCGGACAAGAAGAGGAGGCAGTGGCTGCATCAAGGCATCGAAGGTGAGTATAACTTTTTTTTTATATATAAATAGACCGTGACCTGCTGGACTATCCCCAGCAGGTCACAGCCTATTTATTTACCTACCCCGCGTCTGCTCGTGGCTGTCTCCGCTTCTCCTTCTGCTTTGGGACGCAGAAAGGGAAGTGGATGCCGCTGCGACCTGCCGCGGGCATCGGTAAGTGAGGCCGCGGGCCGCAAATACTACTATTATTATACTCCGGGGCCTTTTCAGACCCCGGAGTATAATAATCGGGGGCCCAGGGGAGGTGAGGGAACATAAAAACATATCCTACTTACCTCTCCTGCGATCGGTGTTACTCCGAGCAGGCTTGAGGCCTCTGGTGACGTCATCAGGTCGCGTCGCCAGCCTGATCACGTGACGTGTGTGTGCAATTAAACAGGGCCGAAAGCTGCAAGGTGTGCACCGGTGTCCAGGATAGGTAAGTAACACTGGTTTTTATGTTTGTCACCTCCCCTGGGTCTCCGTTCATTATACTCTGGGGTCTGAAAAGACCCCAGAGTATACAGTCATATGAAAAAGTTTGGGCACCCCTATTAATCTTAATCATTTTTAGTTCTAAATATTTGGGTGTTTGCAACAGCCATTTCAATTTGATATATCTAATAACTGATGGACACAGTAATATTTCAGGATTGAAATGAGGTTTATTGTACTAACAGAAAATGTGCAATATGCATTAAACCAAAATTTGACCGGTGCAAAAATTTGGGTACCCTTATCATTTTATTGATTTGAATACTCCTATACCCAATACTTTTTACTGACTTACTGAGCCAAATTGGTTTTGTAACCCACGAGCTTGAACTCAGCCAGGTGTCCAACGAGAAAAGGTATTTAAGGTGGCCAATTGCAAGTTGTTCTCCTATTTGAATCTCCTCTGAAGAGTGGCATCATGGGCTCCTTAAAACAACTCTCAAATGATCTGAAAACAAAGATTGTTCAACATAGTTGTTCAGGGGAAGGATACAAAAAGTTGTCTCAGAGATTTAACCTGTCAGTTTCCACTGTGAGGAACATAGTAAGGAAATGGAAGACCACAGGGACAGTTCTTGTTAAGCCCAGAAGTGACAGGCCAAGAAAAATATCAGAAAGGCAGAGAAGAAGAATGGTGAGAACAGTCAAGGACAATCCACAGACCACCTCCAAAGAGCTGCAGCATCATCTTGCTGCAGATGGTGTCACTGTGCATCGGTCAACAATACAGCACACTTTGCACAAGGAGAAGCTGTATGGGAGAGTGATGCGAAAGAAGCCGTTTCTGAAAGCACGCCACAAACAGAGTCGCCTGAGGCATGCAAAAGCACATTTGGACAAGCCAGCTTCATTTTGGAAGAAGGTCCTGTGGACTTATGAAACAAAGATTGAGTTGTTTGGTCATACAAAAAGGCGTTATGCATGGCGTCAAAAAAACACAGCATTCCAAGAAAAACACTTGCTACCCACTGTAAAATTTGGTGGAGGTTCCATCATGCTTTGGGGCTGTGTGGCCAATGCCGGCACCGGGAATCTTGTTAAAGTTGAGGGTCGCATGGATTCAACTCAGTATCAGCAGATTCTTGAGAATAATGTACAAGAATCAGTGACGAATTTGAAGTTACGCCGGGGATGGATATTTCAGCAAGACAATGATCCAAAACACAGCTCCAAATCTACTCAGGCATTCATGCAGAGGAACAATTACAATGTTCTGGAATGGCCATCCCAGTCCCCAGACCTGAATATCATTGAACATCTGTGGGATAATTTGAAGCGGGCTGTCCATGCTCGGCGACCATCAAACTTAACTGAACTGGAATTGTTTTGTAAAGAGGAATGGTCAAAAATACCTTCATCCAGGATCCAGGAACTGATTAAAAGCTACAGGAAGCGACTAGAGGCTGTTATTTTTGCAAAAGGAGGATCTACTAAATATTAATGTCACTTTTCTGTTGAGGTGCCCATACTTTTGCACCGGTCAAATTTTGGTTTAATGCATATTGCACATTTTCTGTTAGTACAATAAACCTCATTTTAATCCTGAAATATTACTGTGTCCATCAGTTATTAGATATATCAAATTGAAATGGCTGTTGCAAACACCCAAATATTTAGAACTAAAAATGATTAAGATTAATAGGGGTGCCCAAACTTTTTCATATGACTGTAATAATAATTCATGGTTTGGCTACTATGGGGCATAATACCCTGTGCAGGGACCACTGTGGAGCATAATACCAGTACTGGGGCCACTATGGAGCATAATACAAGTGCAGGGGCCACTATGGAGCATAATACCAGTGCAGGGGCCATTATGGAGCATAATACCGTGTGCAGTGGCCACTGTGGAGCATAATACCGTGTGCAGGGGCCAATATGGAGCATCATACCGTGTGCAGGGGCCAATATGGAGTATAATACCGTGTGCAGGGGCCACTAGGGAGCATAATGCCGTGTGCAGGGGCAGCTGCGAGTCATAATACAGTGTGCAGGGACTGCTGTGGAACATTATAGTGTGTGTAAATGGGGCGCTATAAATAGGGGCTATGGCGCCTGTTTATATTATACGCTGTCTAATAGCTCGCTTAACTGTTAAGGAGAAGTTACTTTTATACACGTGTAAAATAATCTTGGCCCTTCAAGGTACCCCGTGAGGCTGAAGTGGCCCCCGGTGAAAATGAGTTTGACACCCCTGCTTTAAGCCGACATCTTCCATACTATTAGGGTAGATATCAGTAGCAGGGCAGGCGACATAACCACCACCAGATCCATGGAGACCCAGCATTAATGTCCGCAGTCAGAGCTCTCTCTGATTGCAGAAATGTTCTTATTGTTTACCCCTTGATCACCCACCTGTGCCCCCTGATGCATCCCCCACCTTTCCTGTACCTTATATGTCACAGGCAGGGCCGGCGTTAGGGGGGAGCAAAGGGGCCCCCGGGATCCGGAGCCTGATGACGGATCCCGGAGTCAGGACCAGCCATATCGATAACAGAGAGGGACCCAGTGTCAAGGTGAGTATAACTGTTTGTTATTTTCCCTTACCTGCCCCGGGCCTTCGATAATTATACTCTGGGTGGGTCTGAAGAGACCCCAGAGTATAATATAATATACTAGCACTAAGGGAGTCTGTAGGCTGGATAGCATATTATACTGTGTAGGGCCCCTGTGGAGCATTATACTGGGGGGGTCCCTCTGGATAGCATATCATACTGTGTGGGGCCCCTGTGGAGCATTATACTGGTGGGGGGGCCTCTGGATAGCATATTATACACTGTATGGCCACTGT
Organism: Leptodactylus fallax; assembly: GCA_947044405.1. Taxonomy (NCBI): domain Eukaryota; kingdom Metazoa; phylum Chordata; class Amphibia; order Anura; family Leptodactylidae; genus Leptodactylus; species Leptodactylus fallax. The sequence continues at coordinate 4,744,167 of CAMRHE010000067.1, forward strand.
GGAGCATTATACTGTGGGGCCCCCTCTGGATTGCATATTATACTGTGTGGGGCCCCTGTGGAGCATTATTCTGGGGAGGGGGCCCCTCTGGATAGCATATTATACTGTGTAGGGCCCCTGTGGAGCATTATACTGGGGGGGGCCCCTCTGGATAGCATATTATAATGTGTAGGGCCCCTGTGGAGCATTATACTGGGGGGGCCCACTCTGGATAGTATATTATACTGTGTGGGGCCCCTGTGGAGCATTATTCTGGGGAGGAGGCCCTCTGGATAGCCTACTATACTGTGTGGGGCCCCTGTGGAGCATTATACTGGGGAGGGGGCCTTTTGGATAGCATATTATGCTGTGTGGAGCCACTGCGGAGCATTATACTGGAAGGGGTCCCTCTGGATAGCATATTATACTGTGTGGGGCCCCTGTGGAGCATTTAACTGGGTGGGGTCCTCTGGATAGTATATTATACTGTGTGGGGCCCCTGTGGAGCATTTAACTGGGGAGGAGGCCCTCTGGATAGCCTACTATACTGTGTGGGGCCCCTGTGGAGCATTATACTGGGGAGGGGGCCTTTTGGATAGCATATTATGCTGTGTGGAGCCACTGCGGAGCATTATACTCTAAGGGGTCCCTCTGGATAGCATATTATACTGTGTGGGGCCCCTGTGGAGCATTTAACTGGGTGGGGCCCTCTGGATAGCATATTATACTGTGTGGGGCCCCTGTGGAGCATTTAACTGGGTGGGGCCCTCTGGATAGCATATTATACTGTGTGGGGCACCGTGGAGCATTATACTGTGGGGGGGGCCCTCTGGAGAGCATATTATACTGTTTTGGGCCACTGTGGCGCATTATACTGGGAGAACCTCTCTGGGCAGTATATTATACTGTGTGGAGGCCATTCTGGAGCATGTTATACTACGTGGGGTCACTGTGGAGCATTATTCTGGGGGGGCCATCTGCAGAGCATATTATATTGTGTGGCGCCACTGTGGGGCATTATTCGGGGGGGAACTAAGGAGCATTATACTAGGGGGCCCTCCGGGTAGTATATTATACTGCGTGGGGCCTACTGTGGAGCATTATACTGGGGGGACACTCTGGGGAGCATATTATACTATGGGCCACTCTGGAGCTTTATACTTGGGGGAAGGGGCAGTGTGAGGAGCCTGTTATACTGTGTGGGACCACTGTGGAGTTTATTATATTGTGTGGGGCTTCTCGGGAGCATATTATACTCTGTGGGGCCATTGTAGAGCATTATACTGGGGGGGACTGTGGGGAGCATATTATACTGTGGGGAACCACTGTGGAGCATTATACTGGGGAACCCCTCTGGGCAGTATATTATACTGTGTGGAGGTCATTGTGGAGCATGTTATACTGTGGTAGGCCACTGTGGAACATTATACTGGGGGGGCACTGTGGGATGCATATTATACTGTATGGAGCATATTATATTGTGTGGAGCTGCTGGGGAGCATATTGTACTGTCTGGGGCCACTAAGAGGTAGTATACTGTGTGGAGCCTTATATACCATGTGGGTCCACTATGGGGGGCTCAGGGGAGCATTTTATACTGTGTGGGTCCACTGTGGAGCATTATATACCATGTGGGGAAACTGTGGAGGGCTCAGGGGAGCATTTTATACTGGGTAGCATTATATACCATGTGGAGCATTATACTGTGGGGGGGCTCAAAATTCCTACTGGAAGCCCTGTTTGCTATGTCTGCATCACAGCTCCCTCACTATAATCTTGCACATACATGTAGTGCTCCATGGCCATGTCATTCCCCATACAGTACTATGCATGAACCGGCCATGGAGTTATTGAGGCCTGCACAGTACTATAGGGGCTGACTATACTGGGAACATACTCAGTAACACCAGATAGTCAGCACATATGTAAGACTTCTGTGAAGGAGCCGTGGTGTAGGCTATTAGCAGGAAGCTGTTGCGTGGGGCCCCAGAACAAGTTCCTCTGGTGGGCCTAAGGCCCTTCAGTTCGATACTGTATAACGGAGAACTATTATATATAAGGATGGGTTACTATATATAATTGGGAAACTTAAATATGAGGGGGCTATTACAAGGGGGAACTATTATTTATATGACGCGCTATTATTTATAAGGGGGGAACTATTATATATAAGGCATCCATTATAAGGGGGAGCTATTATTTATAAGAGGGGAACTATTTATAAGGGGGGTATAATTGTTAAGTGGGCTTATTTATAAAGGGGGCTATTAGTGAAAATGGGGACTATTATTTATAAGGGTAACTATTATTTATGAGGGGGCTATTATTTATAAGGGAGCAGTATTATTTTTACGGGGTGTCTGTTACTGATAAGGGGGAATATTACTGATACAGGGCACTAGTTATCATTTATAAGGGCGCTATTACTGATAAAGGTGTAATATTATTTATAAGCAGGGACTATTATTTATAAGGAGGCACTATAATAACTGATAGCTGGGTGAAAAAATCTATTAGGCGGTACTAAGGTGCTCATTTGAATTGCGTGTGGTAAAATGGGGCTTGTATTACTTTTTTGTTGGCAGAAAGGAGGTGTTATTATAGGGGTTGCCACTGGAATACGATGGTGTTGTTTGCATATCAGCATTTTAATTTTGCCCAGGGCCCCACTTTGTCTAAAACCGGCCCTGGTCACAGGATCGTTCTACGCGTCATGATCGCGAGAGCCATTCTAATAGTATGACAGCCTGGAGACTTATGAAGGCTCCCAGGACTGTCATAGATACATGACTATAGAGACTTGCCTATGGCAAAACAAAAAATATTTTTTTAAAAAATGTAAAAAAAACTTAAAAATTATAATCCCCCCCCCCTTCCTCAGATCTCAAATTAAAATAAATAAACAAACCAAACATAAGCAAAGTTGGTAACCCCACATCTAAAATTGGCCAAACTAAAAATGTCGTAACAGGAAAAAAAAATAAAAATGGCTGTACTACCATATTTTTGTCATTCACCTAAAAAAAAAAATTAATTAATAGGGATAAAAACATCAAAAATTTTCAAAAATTATATAAATAAAAAACACATATGGCCCCTCAAAAATGGAACCTTATACTGCCTCATATAAAGAAATATTAAAAAAAAAAGTTATGGGTGTCAGAATATGGCAAATCCAAGAAATCAATAATTTTTTTTCAAAGTTTTAGACTTTTGCAAAGATATTAAAAGGTAAAAGGTAATAAAATATAATAAAAACTATATGTATTTGGTATTGCCAAAACTGTAACAACCCACAAAATATAGGTAACATCATTTTTCCCTAGCTCTTACCATTACTGAGCAATTATGCTCTCTACGGTCATGTGGGTGGTCCTGAGCCTGAGCAGAAAGACAGGGACCGCCCACCTAACAGCAGAGTTATTTCACTGAAATTAACAAAAATGATTGCTCGGGAATGGTCGGGGTTAAGGAAAAAATAACTGCACTAGACTCAGTGGGGCAGCACTCTTTGCAGTGGATGCAAAGAGTTAGAGATTGGCGAAAAGGGGTTAAAGGTCCTCTTTAAAGATCAATGTACTTGAAATATACAACTGTTCAAAGATATACTGTACATAAATATGAACACATAATTGTTAGAAGGGTGCTTTGAAATTATGTAAATCATAAAGAGCCTCTCTGCTGGAACCATCCATCATCTATAACCAGCTGTTATCTCTGAGATAACATGGCAGTATTTAATTTCCCTACAGCTCCCCCACAGGGAAAAGTAAGCATTACAGAGTGACCATTCAAACCATTGAACTGACTGGGTAATGCAGGAAAGGACAGGTCTTCCAAAGAGAGAGACGCTCTTTGTATTTGCTCTCACCCTGGCAATAAAGATGAAGATCCAGAACAGACAACCTTCCTCTATTACCTCAGAAATTTTTAATAAGGTGTATGAACATATATATTTTTTTTTTACTGAGCATCTTTAACATTTAATATTCATAGGTATGTGAGCCAATAAAGATGAAACTAATAATTAAATAAACTAAATATACAGTAATTGTTTTAAAATGAGACATTGGGCACCGTTGTTAAAGAGGTTATCCACTTTCTTAAATTGGTGACCTATCCTTAGTTCGGCAGGGAGACTCGGGTATCGGATCCCTACAGATCTAATGTTGTCCTAAGGGTAGGACATCAATTTGAGTAAGTGGATAAGCCCTTTAAGTTTGGCCCAAATGTTGTTATATAGGATTCCTGATCTGTTGAGTATCTTTTTCCTGCACCATGTGAACTAGGAAGTCACTATGGACTTCTAAGGATAACAGAGATTCGCAATTGTCAGGTTATTAAGAATGCTAATTAAGAGGTAGTTGCTAAGTGAAGTGATCTGGGATTAGCAGTCTGAATTGGCATCAATATTTATTGGACAACAGAATCATTAGGAATGCTGTAGCTTATTTAGGAAGTCACTATTATTTGATGTCAGTTGGCTTTATAACTGGCATATATTCAAGAAACATACTCATTATAACATCACTAATTGGAATCGTTTAGTAAGATGCTTATCAATAAGTTTAATAATGATGATATGTGCAGGAACAGAACAATAAAGTTAGATGCCTTCATCTTAACACCTATACCTACAATTGGGGAGATATTGAAATAAATGAACAGATAAAAAAAGTGAATAGTAAAAGTGCGGTAAACCTGTGGACACTGCTTATGTTTTTGTACTTTTTGCATTGTTTTACTGTGTTATGGGTCACTGTGTCTGTATATAATGTACAGTGCTGGCCAAAAGTATTGGCACCCCTGCAATTCTGTCAGATAATACTCAATTTCTTCCAGAAAATGATTGCAATTACAAATGCTTTGGTAATAATATCTTCATTTATTTTGCTTGCAATGAAAAACCACAAAAGAGAATGAAAAAAAAAGTCAAATCATTGATCATTTTACACAAAACTCCAAAAATGGGCCGGACAAAAGTATTGGCACCCTCAGCCTAATACTTGGTAGCACAACCTTTAGACAAAATAACTGCGAACAACCGCTTCCGGTAACCATCAATGAGTTTCTTACAATGCTCTGCTGGAATTTTAGACCATTCTTCTTTGGCAAATTTCTCCAGGTCCCTGAGATTTGAAGGGTGCCTTCTCCAAACTGCCATTTTGAGATCTCTCCACAGGTGTTCTATGGGATTCAGGTCTGGACTCATTGCTGGCCACTTTAGAAGTCTCCAGTGCTTTCTCTCAAACCATTTTCTAGTGCTTTTTGAAGTGTGTTTTGGGTCATTGTCCTGCTGGAAGACCCATGACCTCTGAGGAAGACCCAGCTTTCTCACACTGGGCCCTACATTATGCTGCAAAATTTGTTGGTAGTCTTCAGACTTCATAATGCCATGCACACGGTCAAGCAGTCCAGTGCCAGAGGCAGCAAAGCAACCCCAAAACATCAGGGAACCTCCGCCATGTTTGACTGTAGGGACCGTGTTCTTTTATTTGAAGGCCTCTTCTTTTTTTTCCTGTAAACTCTATGTTGATGCCTTTTCCCAAAAAGCTCTACTTTTGTCTCATCTGACCAGAGAACATTCTTCCAAAAAGTTTTTGGCTTTCTCAGGTAAGTTTTGGCAAACTTCAGCCTGGCTTTTTTATGTCTCTGGGTCAGAAGTGGGGTCTTCCTGGGTATCCTACCATAGAGTCCCTTTTCATTCAGACGTCGACGGATAGTACGGGTTGACACTGTTGTACCCTCGGACTGCAGGGCAGCTAGAACTTGTTTGGATGTTAGTCGAGGTTCTTTAGCCACCATCCGCACAATCTTTCGTTGAAATCTCTCGTCAATTTTTCTTTTCCGTCCACATCTAGGGAGGTTAGCCACAGTGCCATGGGCTTTAAACTTCTTGATGACACTGCGCACGGTAGACACAGGAACATTCAGGTCTTTGGAGATGGACTTGTAGCCTTGAGATTGCTCATGCTTCCTCACAATTTTGCTTCTCAAGTCCTCAGACAGTTCTTTGGTCTTCTTTCTTTTCTCCATGCTCAATGTGGTACACACAAGGACACAGGACAGAGGTTGAGTCAACTTTAATCCATTTCAACTGGCTGCAAGTGTGATTTAGTTATTGCCACCACCTGTTATGTGCCACAGGTAAGTAACAGGCGCTGTTAATTACACAAATTAGAGAAGCACCACATGATTTTTCAAAGGGTGCCAATACTTTTGTCCACCCCCTTTTTTATGTTTGGTGTGGAATTATATCCAATTTGGCTTTTTGACAATTCTTTTTGTGGTTTTCCATTGACGACAAATTAAATGAAGATATTATTACCAAAGCATTTGTGATTGCAATCATTTTCTGGAAGAAATTGAGTATTATCTGACAGAATTGCAAGGGTGCCAATACTTTTGGCCAGCACTGTATATGTTTATGTTCTGCAGCTTTCCATGTATATCTTCTCCTTGTTTCAGGGACATTTCACTATAGAAAGTACACCCATCCTTTTAGGGGAGTTTGGCCCGGCCCAACCAAACGTTGGCTGGAGTAAGGGAAGGAGACTGATAATCAGAAAACAGACCACTGAGTACTGTACAAGCCTGTTGCAGCCCCTGAGAGGAGTAGTGTAGTGAGATTTTAGAGTCCTAGCCCAGGATCATCATTGCTACAGCCCTTAGCAAAAAAAAGTTGCCTCCTGAGAGGTGTGAGAGTTCTGAGTTGGAGGAGAAGTTGAAGTTTACCAGAGTCTTTCAGCCTGGACCCAAGTGACACATATACTGTAGAGATGGCCAAATCGACTTATACCAAGCCAGGTTTAACCCAATTATTCCAAGTTGCTTGGTTTTTAATGAAACTGACCAATTTGGAATTTGTCTCAGACACAGATCGCAGTATAAATGTTTCTTTTATTTTTGTCACTTTCCCTGGGCCTCCAGCTATTATACTTCCCGTTGTATCCTAACAGGTTCAAACACAGGACAAAACAAATCTTCAGGGGTTTGCCCATCTTTATAGACATGTAGTCAGGACACGATTGGGAATTACTTATTCACAGCTCCTATATACTGTATATACAGTACAGACCAAAAGTTTGGACACACCTTCTCATTCCAAGAGTTTTCTGTATTTTCATGACTATAAAAATTGTAGATTCACACTGAAGGCATCAAAACTATGAATTAACACAAGTGGAATTATATACTTAACAAAAAAGTGTGAAACAACTGAAAATATGACTTATATTCTAGGTTCTTCAAAGTAGCCACCTTTTGCTTTGATTACTGCTTTGCACACTCTTGGCATTCTCTTGATGAGCTTCAAGAGGTAGTCACCTGAAATGGTCTTCCAACAGTCTTGAAGGAGTTCCCAGAGATGCTTAGCACTTGTTGGCCCTTTTGCCTTCACTCTGCGGTCCAGCTCACCCCAAACCATCTCGATTGGGTTCACGTCTGGTGACTGTGGAGGCCAGGTCATCTGGCGTAGCACCCCATCACTCTCCTTCTTGGTCAAATAGCCCTTACACAGTCTGGAGGTGTGTTTGGGGTCATTGTCCTGTTGAAAAATAAATGATGGTCCAACTAAACGCAAACCGGATGGAATAGCATGCTGCTGCAAGATGCTGTGGTAACCATGCTGGTTCAGTATTCCTTCAATTTTGAATAAATCCCCAACAGTGTCACCAGCAAAGCACCCCCACACCATCACACCTCCTCCTTCATGCTTCACGGTGGGAACCAGGCATGTAGAGTCCATTTGTTCACCTTTTCTGCGTCACACAAAGACACGGTGGTTGGAACCAAAGATCTCAAATTTGGACTCATCAGACCAAAGCACAGATTTCCACAGGTCTAATGTCCATTCCTTGTGTTCTTTAGCCCAAACAAGTCTCTTCTGCTTGTTGCCTGTCCTTAGCTGTGGTTTACTAGCAGCTATTTTACCATGAAGGCCTGCTGCACACAGTCTCCTCTTAACAGTTGTTGTAGAGATGTGTCTGCTGCTAGAACTCTGTGTGGCATTGATCTGGTCTCTAATCTGAGCTGCTGTTAACCTGCGATTTCTGAGGCTGGTGACTCGGATGAACTTATCCTCCGCAGCAGAGGTGACTCTTGGTCTTCCTTTCCTGGGGCGGTCCTCATGTGAGCCAGTTTCTTTGTAGCGCTTGTTGGTTTTGGCCACTGCACTTGGGGACACTTTCAATTTTTTCCCAATTTTTCGGACTGACTGACCTTCATTTTTTAAAGTAATGATGGTCACTCATTTTTCTTTACTTAGCTGCTTTTTTCTTGCCATAATACAAATTCTAACACTCCATTCAGTAGGACTATCAGCTGTGTATCCACCTGACTTCTGAACAACACAACTGATGGTCCCAACCCCATTTATAAGGCAAGAAATCCCACTTATTAAACCTGACAGGGCACACCTGTGAAGTGAAAACCATTTCAGGTGACTACCTCTTGAAGCTCATCAAGAGAATGCCAAGAGTGTGCAAAGCAGTAATCAAAGCAAAAGGTGGCTACTTTGAAGAACCTAGAATATAAGACATATTTTCAGTTGTTTCACACTTTCAGTGTGAATCTACAATTTTTATAGTCATGAAAATACAGAAAACTCTTGGAATGAGAAGGTGTGTCCAAACTTTTGGTCTGTACTGTTTATTATATATATATATATATATATATATATATATAGTGAGAGAGGCAGTGAATATGGTATTATTGGAGAGGAGATAAAAGCCACCAACCATAACATCTATTTTTGAGCATCCCCGTTACCAGGATTAGTACCATCATCTACAGTGGAATTCCCATTGTACTACTGTACCCATCCAAAAGCTGCATTGGTTGCTGTTTTACCAGTAAAGTTACACCATTTTGTACAACAGCATCAACTGTCTCCTGAGTCATTGAGTCATTCTTGCGATGAACATCAAGTGCCCTTGTGACCACCATCATTTGGCTCAGGAGAGGAGAGGACTCCTCATACCTGGAAGTGCCCCAAGGGAATTACTCCCATCTTCTAGTTCACTCCAGTGAGCTATCCAGCTGTATGCAGAACAAGTATAATAAAACGACATGAATAATGATTTATAGCCCAATAAGTAAATACACTTGAAAGATTAATCAAAAAACAATTTCTGCTTCTTCACTGAGTTCCTAGGAGATAACATTAAATGTAAACATCCAGTACCTCTGTTTTTGACAAGCTTCAGTCTATTTACATAGTAAACATTTCACCATAAATTGGTTGACGTTAGCTGGCCACCTCTACGTGTCACCTGAGGGAGAGTTACGAAGCAAAATGAGCCAGAACCAGAATATACAGTGCCTTGCAAAAGTATTCGGCCACCTTGAACTTTTCAACCTTTTGCCACATTTCAGGCTTCAAACATAAGGATCTAAAATTTTAATTTTTTGGTGAAGAACCAACAACAAGTGGGACACAATCATGAAGTGGAACGAAATTTATTGGATATTTTAAACTTTTGTAAAAAATAAAAAAACTGAAAAGTGGGGCGTGCCAAATTATTCGGCCCCCTTAAGTTAATACTTTGTAGCGCCACCTTTTGCTGAGATTACAGCTGCAAGTCGCTTGGGATATGTCTCTATCAGTTTTGCACATGGAGAGACTGAAATTCTTGCCCATTCTTGCTTGGAAAACAGCTGGAGCTCAGTGAGGTTGGATGGAGAGCGTTTGTGAACAGCAGTTTTCGGCTCTTTCCACAGATTCTCGATTGGATTCAGGTCTGGACTTTGACTTGGCCATTCTAACACCTGGATACGTTTATTTGTGAACCATTCCATTGTAGATTTTGCCTTATGTTTGGGATCATTGTCTTGTTGGAAGATAAATCTCCGTCCTAGTCTCAGGTCTTTTGCAGACTCCAACAGGTTTTCTTCCAGAATGGTCCTGTATTGGCTCCATCCATCTTCCCATCAATTTTTTTTTTTTAACTCTTTTTTTTAATGAAAAAAAAAAAAAAACAAAAACCCCCCCCCCCCCCCCCCCCCCCCCCCCCCCCCCCCCCCCCCCCCCCCCCCCCCCCCCGGGGGGGCCCCCCGCCCCCCCCCCCGCTAAGGACTGGCCAAAAAGGAGAAAGAGGGAGCAGTTTAAAAAACTAAGGGGCAGGACAAGCAGAATGGCTTATAGCATATAGACATTTGGGTAGTACTATCATTTTAACTAGGGTGGTTCCACCCGCCCCCCAAAAAGGGGGGGGGGGCAAAAGATTAAACTTAACCCTAAAGGGGGGGAGGGGGGAAAGATGTGAAGAGTGTAAGAGCTCCATCCATCTTCCCATCAATTTTAACCATCTTCCCTGTCCCTGCTGAAGAAAAGCAGGCCCAAAACACGATGCTGCCACCACCATGTTTGACAGTGGGGATGGTGTGTTCAGGGTGATGAGCTGTGTTGCTTTTACATCAAACATATCGTTTTGCATTGTGGCCAAAAAGTTTTTTTGGTTTCATCTGACCAGAGCACCTTCTTCCACATGTTTGGTGTGTCTCCCAGGTGGCTTGTGGCAAACTTTAAACGAGACTTTTTATGGATATCTTTGAGAAATGGCTTTCTTCTTGCCACTCTTCCATAAAGGTCAGATTTGTGCAGTGTACGACTGATTGTTGTCCTATGGACAGACTCTCCCACCTCAGCTGTAGATCTCTGCAGTTCATCCAGAGTGATCATGGGCCTCTTGGCTGCATCTCTGATCAGTCTTCTCCTTGTTTGAGATGAAAGTTTAGAGGGACGGCCAGGTCTTGGTAGATTTGCAGTGGTCTGATACTCCTTCCATTTCAATATGATCGCTTGCTCCTTGGGATGTTTAAAGTTTGGGAAATCTTTTTGTATCCAAATCCGGCTTTAAACTTCTCCACAACAGTATCACGAACCTGCCTGGTGTGTTCCTTGGTCTTCATGATGCTCTCTGCGCTTTAAACAGAACCCTGAGACTATCACAGAGCAGGTGCATTTATACAGAGACTTGATTACACACAGGTGGATTATATTTATCATCATCAGTCATTTAGGACAACATTGGATCATTCAGAGATCCTCACTGAACTTCTGGAGTGAGTTTGCTGCACTGAAAGTAAAAGGGGCCGAATAATATTGCACGCCCCACTTTTCAGTTTTTTATTTTTTACGAAAGTTTAAAATAACCAATAAATTTCATTACACTTCACAATTGTGTCCCACTGGTTGTTGATTCTTCACCAAAAAATTAAAATTTTATATCTTTATGTTTGAAGCCTGAAATGTGGCAAAAGGTTGAAAAGTTCAAGGGGGCCGAATACTTTCGCAAGGCACTGTATGCATCAACTTTATGTTGTATTTCAGAGACTTTTTATGCTTTAGTAGACAATTTTGAAAATTGTCTAGAAATGGATGCATGGCTAAGATTAAGTTGTGTAATGCGTTCAACTTATTAAGACAACATGCCATTATTTTGGTGCAAAATATTTTTGTGAAGTAACCAATCCAAGAGTTGGTGCAAGGAAGCAAAAATGTCTACCATGTCTAGTAAGATGTGCTAAATTTATTATACAGTATTGTTGTAAAGTTAGTGCCATTTCTGTCTCCTCTAGTTCATAGGACAGCAATAATAAATCTCCTCCACATCTGCTTAGAACATGTTGATTTATTCTGCTTCTCAAAGTCTGTGTAGCCCACATATTGTAGCCCACATTGGTATTCCAGAAGGTAAATTAAAATGACATATTCTGATTCACAGTGAATGTTGTATGATGTTAAAGGGGTTGTCTCATGAAGACACCCCCTGACCATATTCCCATTGGGAAGAGGTGTTCCCTTCTTAGGCCGTCTTCTATAATCAGAACCAAAAACCATTCTGGCAGACATCAGACACCAGTCATCCTTATTAGCATTTAACAATTTAACACAGGCGGGCATGAAAGCCCTAAAAAGCATATTCCAAGCAAACAACATCTAATAAAATCAAAGAGAGTTATAGCCATACCAAATGTAACATGAGCAATAAAACTAACACATCATTTAAGAGGTGATCTCATCAGACACAGTCCTTTACACAACGGAGTTCCCATCATTGGCAAATAAGAGTGAAGGAGCCCTGGTGCCTTCAGAGTTTGCCAGACACATCACCAGTCTGTGTGCTGTGTCTGTTCTCGTAACTTATCCCTTCCTATCCATCTTGCTATCCTTGCTCATAAACCATTGGGTAAAGATTATATAATATGGAATTGCTCATAATAAAATTCCTTCATATATCAGCTAGGCATCATGATTGTATTACATGTATCATGGAACCTATTAAGATGCTGTACAATTATGCCTCATACAGTGCTGGCCAAAAGTATTGGCACCCCTGCAATTCTGTCAGATAATACTCAATTTCTTCCAGAAAATGATTGCAATCACAAATGCTTTGGTAATAATATGTTCATTTAATTTGTCTTCAATAGAAAACCACAAAAAGAATTGTCAAAAAGCCAAATTGGATATATTTCCACACCAAACATAAAAAAGGAGGTGGACAAAAGTATTGGCACCCTTTGAAAAATCATGTGATGCTTCTCTAATTTGTGTAATTAACAGCACCTGTTACTTACCTGTGGCACATAACAGGTGGTGGCAATAACTAAATCACACTTGCAGCCAGTTGAAATGGATTAAAGTTGACTCAACCTCTGTCCTGTGTCCTTGTGTGTACCACATTGAGCATGGAGAAAAGAAAGAAGACCAAAGAACTGTCTGAGGACTTGAGAAGCAAAATTGTGAGGAAGCATGAGCAATCTCAAGGCTACAAGTCCATCTCCAAAGACCTGAATGTTCCTGTGTCTACCGTGCGCAGTGTCATCGAGAAGTTTAAAGCCCATGGCACTGTGGCTAACCTCCCTAGATGTGGACATAAAAGAAAAATTGACGAGAGATTTCAACGAAAGATTGTGCGGATGGTGGCTAAAGAACCTCGACTAACATCCAAACAAGTTCTAGCTGCCCTGCAGTCCGAGGGTACAACAGTGTCAACTCGTACTATCCGTCGGCGTCTGAATGAAAAGGGACTCTATGGTAGGATACCCAGGAAGACCCCACTTCTGACCCAGAGACATAAAAAAGCCAGGCTGGAGTTTGCCAAAACTTACCTGAGAAAGCCAAAAACTTTTTGGAAGAATGTTCTCTGGTCAGATGAGACAAAAGTAGAGCTTTTTGGGAAAAGGCATCAACATAGAGTTTACAGGAAAAAAAAAAAGAGGCCTTCAAAGAAAAGAACACAGTCCCTACAGTCAAACATGGCGGAGGTTCCCTGATGTTTTGGGGTTGCTTTGCTGCCTCTGGCACTGGACTGCTTGACCGTGTGCATGGCATTATGAAGTCTGAAGACTACCAACAAATTTTGAGGCATAATGTAGGGCCCAGTGTGAGAAAGCTGGGTCTCCCTCAGAGGTCATGGGTCTTCCAGCAGGACAATGACCCAAAACACACTTCAAAAAGCACTAGAAAATGGTTTGAGAGAAAGCACTGGAGACTTCTAAAGTGGCCAGCAATGAGTCCAGACCTGAATCCCATAGAACACCTGTGGAGAGATCTCAAAATGGCAGTTTGGAGAAGGCACCCTTCAAATCTCAGGGACCTGGAGAAATTTGCCAAAGAAGAATGGTCTAAAATTCCAGCAGAGCATTGTAAGAAACTCATTGATGGTTACCGGAAGCGGTTGTTCGCAGTTATTTTGTCTAAAGGTTGTGCTACCAAGTATTATGCTGAGGGTGCCAATACTTTTGTCCGGCCCATTTTTGGAGTTTTGTGTAAAATGATCAATGATTTGACTTTTTTTTCATTCTCTTTTGTGTTTTTTCATTGCAAGCAAAATAAATGAAGATATTATTACCAAAGCATTTGTGATTGCAATCATTTTCTGGAAGAAATTGAGTATTATATGACAGAATTGCAGGGGTGCCAATACTTTTGGCCAGCACTGTAAAAAGATTTTATTTTGTTGGATTGTATAAATTGTGGTATATACCACTACTTGGCTTATTGCATAGGTATTGTGCCCATAAGACGATTGAATCAAAATAAAATACAGTATGTGACATTTGGCACAGTTAAAGGGGTTGTCCTAGCAAAAATGGACAACCCTTTTAACATTTAAATCAGCTGGGGGCAGTGAAACAAATAAAAAAAATGCATACTCACCTTTCCACTGTGCTCCGGTGTCCTCCCCACGTGTCCGGGTTCTGCTCCGGCGGCATCTTCCGAAGTTCTGCTGAATCAGTGAAGGGCCTGCAATGTCACTACCTGTGACATCACGGGTCCTCTTCCTGAGGCCTCCTAAGGCCGCTGATTGGCCACAGCGGTCACTTGACCGTTGAGGCCAATCAGCAAGTTCAGCGGAACACCGGAAAAGACCCGGGAGACACTGCCGAAGTAGAAGAACCAGGACGCGCAGGAGGACACCGGAGCATCGGGGACAGGTGAGTATGCATTTTTTTTATTTGTTTCACTGCCCCCCCTGGACAACCCCTTTAAGCTCCTTTTTGTCAATTTGTCAATTGCTATGTCAATGTGTCAATTGATGTCTATGAGATGCTACATTTTTTTGTGACCCAGCATTATTGCTTAGAGTCATTTTCTACTGCAAGTTATCCATAAATACATTCGTAATGTTACTGTTACATACTAGCAAAAGCCTGAAGATCCCCATCAGTATTTATGATGCAGTTGGTCAAAATTACAATTGATTCTTCTGAACAAATATGATTCCTAACAAGATTAAGATCATTGTAAAACTTCATTATGTTTACATTAATAATGGCGTAGACAATGAATGAATGAAAATGTATAGAAGAAAAGACTCTAGCTGCATAAATTGCTGAGATTCATTGTATTGTGTCCTCGGTAACACATTACTGACATCAACCACAATATAGAAAAAGATGGGAGATCGAAACACAATCAGCTTTCCACAAGCAGAACTGATTTAAGGGTATCAATGTCATTGGAACTGAAGCATACCATAGAAACAGAGAGGATTATCTAATCCATCTAGTATGACTCAGTGTTACTTCCTTTTTAATTTTCTCTTACGACAAATAAGTTCATTCAAGGGATATACATTGACATAAAATGGAATGAAACTTTCTATGTGTGAATGTAATAATGATATATGTAAATGGTTACTATATTAGAGCAAAAGGAGGAGTTTATTGGGGAAAACTATATAGTTGAGAGGAAGCTCTAGTACCTTGTTGGATACAGGATGAGATATAGTTGAGCATCAAGGCATATGGGATCCTGTTGCACATCTGCTTACACATGTTTCAGCTTGTCTTGTAGATTCTGCAGTCTTGTAGGTAGCAGAAGCTGGCATCCCAGCTGGTACAATAAAAATGCTCAGTTCTCTTTGAATCTGTCGACCAGGCAGGCCAAGTAAGCAGAGGCGTAGCTAGCGGGGGGGAGGGGGGACTGCCCTGGGCCCACTGAGTCTGTGGGGCCCACCCCGGGGCTGCCATTAACGCTTTACTTTTAACTAGATCGGTGTCTGCAGACACCGATCTAATCAAAACCCATCCTGTTTTGTAAACTACAAGCCACTTCAGGCCTGTGGTTTACAAGACACCGAGACCAGACAAAACACGTCTGCTCTCTGCACAGGCTGGCGCGATGACGTCATAACATCGCGCCTCCTGCGCCAGGACGCAAATGTCCTATGCATGGACCAGGCACAAAGAGCAGAGGAGAAGAGAAGAGGAGGCAGCAGCGGCTCCATTCACCAAAAGATCGCAGGTTTTTAACGCAGTTGTGGGTGCTTTAATAGTATAAGGGGTCGTTAGGAGGGGGAAATATAAGGGAGGATTCATTAGGGGGCATTATAACGATAGGGGGTTCATTTATATAAGGGCTATTAAGAGGCGTTACAAGGGGGGAGATCATTTATATAAGGGGTCATTAGAGGTGCAGTATTTATGTCAGGAGGAATAAGGGGCATAATATAAGGGTGCAATTCATTTAATTAAGGTGATACTTGGGCTTTATTAAGGCTAAGACCCCATGTAGTGGGCCGCAGCAAAAAAGCGCTGCAGGAAAAGCTGCAGCGGTAACGATTCACTTTTTTTTCCTGCAGTGCTTTTCACAGAAAGTCCACTTTTTGGTATCTGTAAAAATGCTCCTGTGTGTAGATATTGCTATTTTATACATGGTATGATGCCTATCGGTGTTGTTTTAATTCATTATCAGAAAAACTTAAGGCATGCAGCGCTGATGAGAATAAATTGCTTTTAGTGTGTTGGTTCATATTGTCTGACCTGTACAATAGCAGGATACAGATAATCTGACTCAGCATGGGTGACCACTAGCGCTGAACACATTCTAAAAGAGCTCCAGTTGGGGAAAGTGGTGGTGTTGGGGTTAATAATAAGGATGTAACAGCAATATCTAGGAGCAGTCTTTTCAGTCAAATCCATTTATAACTTGTTATATTTTGCATTACATATTAAAGTAAATTAGTTTTTATCCATGGGACAATCCCTTACATAGAGAGATGAGCTTTTTTTTTGTGAATTCCTGTGAGTTTAAGCCTGGCAAAGGCAGGCAATCTAGAATTCTAAGTGTCAAAATAAAGACATGCCCAGATAATCTCTACACCCCACTTGCTAAATTGAAGAGGTACATGAATATGCAGCTCTCAGTGTGGGACAAGGCAACACACTTATTGGATTGTCATATTATTTTAATGAACTGTAATGTGGTATAAGTATCAGCAAAGAGTGTGAGTAGGAATTAAAAAGCCAGCATGTGCGGCAGAATTTGGGTTTATAAGATTAATATGGTATGATAACCATGGTTTTATTTTCTTATCTCTATACTGTAGTTCTAGCATCTAAACATAGAGATAAAACAGCACTCCAATCTTCACATAAAAGGTGCCAAGTTTATTGACCCATGTAGCCATTGTCAAGAATAGTGGCTCCGTACTAGAGCAAAAACTTAGCTGTGTACTGTACATGGGGGAATAAACTTAACCTTTGTGAAGGTTGGAGTTTTGCTTCATCTTTGTGTTTTGGACTTTGAAGTGTCCGCAAGTTGGGTCTGTTGAAGCTTTGCACTCTTCCAAGAGATCAGCCCTACCCTCTTTCCCAGTGCTGCCCTCTGTTGTTTCTCTTTTGTCAATATAGTAGATAGTTTATGTTTTTAATTTTTTATTTTGTTTGCTCTATATGTAAATTACTAATGTCTTTTTTAGTTATTTCATTTTGTTTTTTACTGCACCACTGCATACTCCATTTGTATAACTTGAAGCTCCAGGACAGAAATGCAAAAATTCAAAGAAGACATCTCATTTACTATGGAATCATAGAGAAATGGACCAACACTCCAGGGGAATTATTACAAATATATATTATTTATTGAATCCACAATATAAACAAAAATTCAAAAAGTGGAGACAAAAAATTTCACTTCACTGACATGTTTCTGGTCATTACAGAAAATCATTTTTTAACATTTTGCCTTTTAGGGTATACACGGTCCATCATCATAATCCAGTATCCTTCATGATTTAACAGGATGATGGACAGGGCTAAATGTCATAAATTATCTGATCTTTAATTATTAGTAATTGTATTATATTTTGTTATATTGTTGGTTTTCGACTTTATTACTGGGTAGAGTTTGCCTGCTTATGGGTCTATTTTAGCAGCCCATTCCCAAGGTAACTTATCTATAGGTCTGTAACGACCAGAAACACGTCAGAGAAGTGAATTTTTAATACCTCTACCTTTTGGATTGCTCATTTATATATTGTGGATTCAATAAAAATATATTTTATTATTAACATCTCCCTTGAAGTGCTAGCCCTTTTCTCAATTTTTCTATAGTGAGATGTCTTATTACGTATTTTGCATTTGCATCCTGGAGCTTAAAATAGAGAAGTTTTTATGTCTGTACTTTGTGGATTCAATAAATAATATTTTGTTATTTTTAATCATATTTTGGAATAATCTTCTGATTTGCTCATCCATTTCTCCATTTTCCCCTTGTATCTGGATTTTGAAGCCAAGTCATGTACATTTGTACAGGGAGGGTGAGCTCGATCACGTTTTCTTCTTTATCTCACTTACTATGTGCCATTTATGTGCCTTTTGGCCCTTTTCAGGTACCAGAGCTCAGATGCAACTGTTCCTTTCGCACTTACTATAGCTACTATATGCACTATTTGTAATCCCCATGTGTGAAAAGCCAAAAACTAAAGCCTCATTTTTTACCCTTGCCATCCTTAAATGCTTCTATACGGAGAGTATGTGTACCCATTTGAGGCAGATGGCAAATGTCCAGTTTTTAGTTTTGTATTGCAAAGTAATATAATGACAAAGATTTCCTGTGAAAATGTCAAGGTAATGTTCCAGCCTTCTATTAAAATTCAATTTGCTCAGGATGACTCACCGAGATTGGTATATAATGTTACTAATACAGAAGACCAGTTTTATATAGCTTAGATTTAATTGGCAACTTCTACAAGACATGCAAATCACGTATTTGATATATTTCAAGAAGTGGATGCTAAATAGCACGATTTAGCATTAGAGCCTATGAAAGTATGCAGGGACAGCTGCAATAAAAACACAATGTCACACTCCAGAATTCTAAGATTCTCTTCAGAGACCTTGGAGCGATAAGTGAGAAAAGTTACACTTCGATTCTAAATAGAACAAATAATGTTAAGATACTTCTCAAAAGGTCAGGCAAAGATAATGATGCATAAATGTCAATGTCTTCTATAGCAAATGCAAAAATGTATTTAAACTATACATGGCACAGTGTCAAAAGAAGAAGAAGAGTACATCATCAGGCATTATATGTATATTCTTGATGATGGTGATTTAACCCCTTCCCCCTGTTTGTTTGACTTTCTGGCCGAGGCCCCATGTGACTCAAACGCGTAGTTTTACAGTCCCTGCAAAGCGAATCCCATCTACACAAATACATGCAGCAGATACGCTACGAATTCCAAAATCGTTGAGGTTTTGGAAATCGCAGCATGTGAACGCTGGCGGTTTCTCTATAGGTATAATGGAAGCAGAAAGTCCACATGGAAAACCTCTGCGGACTTTCTATGAAAAGCGCTGCAGGAAGGACCACTCTATGTTGACGCTGCGGGTTTTTACCGCAATGCTTTTTTGATGTGGCCTTAGTCTCTTACAGGCTTTATATTTACGGCGTTCACTGTTCAGCCAAAATGACATGTCACCTATATTTTATGGGTCGGTACGATTCCGGGAATACCAAACGTTTGTAATTTTTTTTTTTACGTTTTAACTCCTTTAAAAAAAATCCAAAACTTTGCAAAATTTTCTTGGAGTCACCATATTAGGACACCCATAATTTTTTAATATTTCCGTGTATGGAGATGCATAAGGTGGGGCCAGATGTACATTTTAGTAATACCGTTTTGGGAATGTCTGATGTTTTGTTTACTTTTTATTAACATTTTTATGACAAGCAAAATGGTGAAAAAACAGCAATTTGGATCTTTTGAATTTTTTTTCCCGCTACGATGTTCGCTGTATGGGAAAGATATTTTTATATGTTTGTAGACCGGGTGTTTTCAGACATATGTGTAATTTGTTTGTTTGTTTTTGTTTATTTATATTTCAAATCTAGGGAAAGGGGGTGATTTGAATTTTTATTTTTTTTATTGATTTTTTAAAAAATTTTTCAAACTTTTAAAAAATTTTTTTTAACTATTTTATTAACCCCCTCTAGGGGGCTTTAACCTGCAATCTTTTGATTTCAGGTCCCATGGACTGCAATACAACTGTATTGCAATCTATGGGAGATTGTAGCCTCAATAACTACAATGCAATGACAAGCCTTGGAGCCTTCAGTAGGCTCCCGGCTGTCAAGGTAACAGGACGGCTCCAGCAATGTCGCCGCACAGGAGCCGTCCTACAATGATAAAGGTATGGGGGCCATTTTTTTTTACTTTGGAGTGGGGATCTTGGCTTGCAATGCCCATGGATGAAAGTGAACTGTGATCGCAGGCATTAGCATCTGTAGAATACAGTGGAAACCCAGTAATTATGGCAGCTGCTCTGCAGCAGAAAGGCCGCCATCTTTTAATTGAACAATTTGGGATTCATCGACAAACTAAAATGGCCACTGTGACATGATTTGCAGTAAATTATTATACTCTGGGGTCTCATCAGATTGCAGAGTATAATAGGTGTAGACCCAAGGGAGGTGTAAAAAATAAAATAAACATTTATTCTCACTTTCCCTCACCTCTTTCAGGCCTCCTCACAAAGTCTGGCGATCTGTGACTTCCAGGCCACAGGACATGTCTGACTGAGTGATGGCAGTGGTTGTAGGTAACATGAGTGGCAGTATAGCATTTTGATGCTTGCCATGCCCATGTCACCGACAAATCCAAGTCCAAATCACAGGCCTCAGTGGTGACCCCAGGTGCATGACATCACAGAAGAGAGCTAGAGCTGTGATATCAAGTTCCCAGAAGAGGAAGACACAGATTGCCGAACGCCATGAGGAGGCCCAAAAGAGATGAGGGAAGGTGAATATAAATGTTTTTTTATTTTTTACATCTCCCTTTGGCCTACACCTATTATACTCTAGGGTCTGAAGAGACTCCAGAGTAGAATAATTTCACGTCCTGTTCTATCCGAACAAGTTTGTACTGAAACAGGTTCGTCCATCCATAAACACAAGGCATTACAGTAATGGTGGAGATAGGGAAGGGTCTGTGATTTATCTCACACTAAGCAGAGTACAGAGAACTCAGTTCTGAAAAGCTTAAATATTGCAACAGAGTTGGAGAATCTTAGGAATAGGAGAGTGGGAAGTGCGGAAGAATATTTGTGCTGTGTGAGACTGACAGCAGCATCTTTCACTAATAAAGACAGACAAAGGACAGTTAACCCTTTCATTGTCAATAATCTAATTTTGCCTGTCTGTTTTGCAATAGAGCAGTTTCATCTTCACCATGCTATACTGCCACTCGTGTTGCCACAGCTACCATCACTCAGCCAGACATATCCTGCGGCCTGGTCCATCATATTATGCCCTGCCACACGGCCACACATGTTGCCACAGCTACCACCACTGCCACACTTAGGCAAACAAGTTCTATGGTCTGATTCATCACATTCCACTATAACACACATTTTGATTTCTCATCTGCTCCCATCACAGGATAATTTTTGGTGACTTTTGTTTCTGAAAAGACAATTCTTCATCACTTTTCAACTAGGCTCACAGCCAAAAATTTATCTCGTAAATAACAATAAGCCTGTAGTACTCACAAAACGGGATAATTTTTCTACAAAACCATTGCTTTTTGAAATATTATGTGTGTCTAAAAAACCACTGGTCCGCATCTATCCCTAATAAATGTGTAATTTTTGGAGCATTTTAAATTTTAAATGCATAACAGCGAATGGCAGCGCAGTGCATGGTTAAACTCTTAGTTTGTATCCAATGCTTTCTATTCGTTTTTCCAAAGACATACATGTCACGTTCACTTTCACATAACTTTTCATTACAGAGCTAGAAATTGGATAGATAGGTTCCTAGGAGCCCTAAGGCTAAGTTCCCATCTTGCGGAAATGCAGATTTGTTTAAAATTTTGTTACGTTTTTTTGAGCCAAAGCCAAGAGTGGCTACAAAAAAACACAACAAAATCTGCAACAACAAAAAACCTGCCTTTCCGCAACATGGGGCCTCACTCTAAGAGTGTTCTACACCAGGCATGTCAAACATGCGTCCCGCGGGCTGCATGCGGCCCTTTACAGGCATATCTGCGGCCCGCACAAAAGTCTCAAACTTTGTCTCTAAAGTTTAGAGACAAAGTTTGAGACTTTTGTGCGGGCCGCAGATGTACAAAACTCACGATCAGCACTTCAGCGAACCCCACAATCACTGCTATCGTTATACTCTGGGGTCTTTTGAGACCCCGGAGTATAACGATCGGGGGCCCAGGGGAGGTGAGCGAACATAAAAAACACCGTAACTCACCTCTCCGCCGCTCCGCAGGCTTCGGGCCTGTTTGGTGACATCCCAGACGTCAGCCGACGTCATTATGTGTCGCGACGCCGGCCTGGATCGCGCGAGATCCCGTCCGAAATTGAAGATGGCCGAAGTAGCGCACGGGAGTGCACCGGAGCGAGGAAGAGGTAAGTTGCAGTGTTTTCTATGTTTCTATCCTCCCCTGGGTCTCCGATCATTATACTCTGGGGTCTGAAAAGACCCCAGAGTATAATAATCGTTCATGGGTGGTCCACTATGGGGCATAATACTCTGTGCAGGGGCCACTATGGGGCAAACTACTGTGTGCAGGGGCCACTATGGGGCAAACTACTATGTGCAGGGGCTACTATGGGGCAAACTACTGTGTGCAGGGGCCAATATGGGGCAAACTACTGTGTGCAGGGGCCACTATGGGGCAAACTACTGTGTGCAGGGGCTACTATGGGGCAAACTACTGCGTGCAGGCGCCACTATGGGGCAAACTACTGCATGCAGGGGCCACTATGGGGCAAACTACTGTGTGCAGGGGCTACTATGGGGCAAACTACTGCGTGCAGGCGCCACTATGGGGCAAACTACTGCATGCAGGGGCCACTATGGGGCAAACTACTGTGTGCAGGGTCCACTATGGGGCAAACTACTGTGTGCAGGGGCCACTATGGGGCAAACTACTGTGTGTCGAGGCCACTATGGGGCAAACTACTGTGTGCTGGGGCCACTATGGGGCAAACTACTATGTGCAGGGGCCACTATGGGGCATAATATTGTGTGCAGGGGCCACTATGCTGCATAATACCGTGTGCAGGGGCCACTATGGGGCATAATACCGTGTGCAGGGGCCACTATGGGGCATAATACCGTGTGCAGGGGCCACTATGGGGCATAATAGTGTGAGTAGGAATGCGGTTTGTGTGTGGGGGGGGTTTGGGGCGGCGGTTTGGGGGGGTTGGGGGCGGCGGCTTGGGGGGGCCCCATGTCAAATGTTCGCCTTGGGGCCCAGCCATTCCTAGTTACGCCACTGATTGGCCCATATCCCTGCATATGACCTGCTTACGTGATCAATGAATGACGACCCGGAAGTGCTGATTGTGAGTTTTGTACATCTGCGGCTCGCGTGGCTGCTGATCACCTAAGTCAGTTTTGTTGTGAGCGGAGGAAGAGTCGTGGCTGAGAGTGACTGGGATACTGTGACCGTGCTGAGGAAGAAGGGACCCACTGCCGCACAGGCAAAGTCCAAGCAAGTGAGTGGCCCTCCTGTATGTAACCATTAGAAACTAAAGAGAGGGGTGAGCACTCAGATTATAAATAATTGTGATGCAAAAAACAGTGGTGCTGATTGGATGAAAAATGCAATCAAACACAAAGGAGAAACAGCATCCAATATAAAGCACACACAAAATTTCTTTATTAAATAACACAGCAAACAAGGAAAAATTAAAAGCAATTAAAATACATGTGCACCCTTGGAGGCAAATACCAGGGGTGAACACCAAAAAGAACAAATCCTACAGACGCCCATTAAATAAATATAAAGTAAATACATATTGAAAATTCATAATAATAATATAAATAATAATATAATAATATAATATAATGAATAGGCCTATTAGCACAAAGCACAAAGAGGTGTCAAGCCTCAGGACAAAACACTAAAAATGATTGAAAAAAATGATAGCAAATAAATATTTGTTTAGTTTTTAATTGCTGTATTTTTGTTAAATATATTAGTTGCTTTTGCGCACTGCAAATATATGTTGCTGTTACATATTACTACTTCATATCTTGTTTTCATGACTGCTGTTAAAATACGTGTGTGACATTAGCTGCTGTGCGCGGCCCTCGCAACAACCTCTTGTTACTCATGTGGCCCTCGGGGTACCCTGAGTTTGACATGCCTGTTCTACACTATGTTTTTAGCCAATTTAAGTTGTGGTTCATACCAAATTTGTTCAACCCTAAACAAATCCTGATCTCGAACCACCCGAACATGAAACAAAGCTGAATAAAAATCAAAAGAACACAGGGGAAGTCATAAAAGGTTATTATCTAGACACAGGATAATAATTTGTAAATTATATCTTTCTTGTATACTGGGGCACAAAATTGTGCACAATAGTCTATATGTGGCCATACCAGTGATTTGTATAGAGGCATAACTATGTTCTTGTCATG
Organism: Leptodactylus fallax; assembly: GCA_947044405.1. NCBI lineage: Eukaryota > Metazoa > Chordata > Amphibia > Anura > Leptodactylidae > Leptodactylus > Leptodactylus fallax. The sequence goes on from CAMRHE010000067.1 coordinate 4,768,327, forward strand.
AGAATCTAGACCTCTCTTGATGCATCCCATAATTTTATTTGCCTTGGTGGCAGCTGCTTGGCACTGGTCATTAAAGGTAAGATTACTGTCCATCAAAATCCCCAAGTCTTTTTCATTGGCGGTCTTACCCGGTAATTTACTATTAAGTACATAATCATACATTTTATTTCTTCAACCAAAATGCATAACCTTACGAATCTTATGAATCTACATTGCTTATTGGTGAAATGTTTTCACAGAGACTTTGAGTCTGGTCAAGTAGTCCCTCAGATTGCACTATTTGAGTAGTGAGTAGTGTTAGTGCCCAGCCACTTGAAGTACCGCTGGGGTAATATAGTGTGACACCTTAGTATTACTGGTTTGAGTTTAGTTTGTGCAATTTTTATTTTTGTTGATCTGTTGTACAATGCTTCTTTATTGTATTGAATTTAATATTGGTAGTGAACATGTAGAGGAAGAAGTTATAATCTCATCTCTAGAATGGCTGTCCCGGGAGGCTGCATATTCTCGAATGTTGCTGAGACCAGGTACCACACAACAACTTAAGGCACTACGGTAGACATTCATGTCACGGACATCATACCACTCAGCTGTTGTTTCATCATAACATTCAACATTGAATGTAGTGGTAAATCCATTGAAGCCTCCTACAACAAACAGAAGATCATCTACTACTTCGATTCCAAAGTTGCTACGTGGTGTGAACATGTCTGGCACTACTTGCCAAGTTTTGTCTTCTGGGTTGTAAGCCTCAGCACTTCTCAGGCGATTATTTCCATCAAAGCCTCCAACCTGAAAAATCATATAAGGATCATTGAAATATTGAGAATACTTAAATGTAGATACTTCTTCACAGTAATTGGTGAATATTGGATGTGTAATAGAACACACATAGGTCAAAACAGTGTACAAGTTGCTATATCTAAAAATACTAATGCCTTTCATTTCACTCATTTCTTATCAGTGAACCATATTAAAAGCTTTAAAATCATGGAGGTTAAAATATGTTATGGATTTGTTTTTAACCCTCAATTGTCTTCCAAAGGGGTAATATTCTACTGAGATAAGAAATTAGATCTTAAGGATGTAAATCTTATATTATTATTTAACTGTCAGGGCAATTTGGGACACATCTGAGCCAGTCTCTTTGTCGTATTTTGTCCACCGGGGGAACCAAATGACTTAGAGTCGGTCCGCTAAAACAGAGGTTACATGCGGACCCCGGCAAACCCCATTGACTATAGTGGGTCCGCCAGGTGTTTGCCATTCTTATACTGAAAGCGACGGAGAGAAAAGTCGCTGATGCAGGACTTCTCTCTCCTATGTCTGGCAGTTTCTGCTGCAGAGTCCCCAACGGACACTCTGGCGCAGATGTGAACTTAGCGTAAACCACCCACAGGTCATTATAGACCAGGGTTCAGTGTCCCAAATCACCCTGTTATAAAGCAATCTGCAGCCACATTAAAAATACAAAAGCTTTATACTCACCTATCAACTGTACTCCCCACACCGGAACAGTTCTTCAATGAAGTAAAAGGAGTATACTTCCGCTTCAGTGCACATGCGCTGAACCTCTGGCACATGCGCAGTAAAGCCGGGGTGTACATCTCCAGCTTCACAGAATAACAACGCAGGCACCGGGAGTACCAGAGATGAATCCAATGAGACTCATCGGACCTCTCTCTACATAAGTATAAACTTTTTTATTTTTAATGCGGCTCACGGATTGCTTTATAACAGGGTGATTTGGGACACTACACCCCAAGACTATAAGGACCTATATCGCCCTGACAGGTTCCCTTTAGTTTTATCTGCAATTGTTCCTTTTAAAGAGAACCACTTGAACAACACCACCCTGCACGCTCACTGGTAGATTGGTAAGTTTCCATATTCTCAGTGTTTGCCTCATGTCTAATAAAAGGTATTAAATATGAGGTCTCCTTACCACATATACTTTTTCTCCATAGGCGATAACTCCCACTCCACTTCGTCGGCTCCACATTGAAGAGATTGTGCTCCACTGCTTGGTCTCAAGGCTGTATGTCTCAGCAGTGGACAAGCATTCATTCCCATTGAATCCTCCGCATATGTATATCTGTACAAAAATAATAATGGACATAAATTTTATATATATAGTTCTTGAATTATATAATGATACTGGCAAAAGTTCACATGTAAAAGGAATTTGACCTATTTTATAAACCAAGTTTATATGTTAATCATAATTTTTAAGATATTTTTATGATTTTTAAGTACTTAATCCTGTAATATTCATTCTGACCACTAGGCCTAATAGTAGACTGGCACCTGCCAATTCTGTAGGGGTTTTCTTAGCAACATTTGCCTCATTTACATCAACAAGACATACAAGTTACAATAGAACAGGGGTCGGTAACGCGGCAATGCGAGGCTTATTTTCCTGGCACGGACAGCGGAGTCCTCACCTAGCAGTTTCGATCGGACCAAACACGGCCAAAACGATACTGCTATTATTATAATGTGGGGTCTCTTCAGACCCCGGAGTATAATAAGCGGAACCCCGGGGAGGTGATCAAACATAAAAAACAATGTTACTCACCTTCCCTGCGCTCCGCGGCGGCTCTGTGCTCTGCAGGTGCTTCAGTCTGAAATAACAGACCGCTGTCAGGGCCTCAGGGGTCATGTCCGGCGTCGTTACGCATAATGACGCGACGTTTGTCACCTCTCTTGGCCCTCGTCTTATTATACTCTGGGGTCTGAAGACCCCAGAGTATAATAATGGCTAGTGAGTGGGGAAAATTGGAATATTATAAAAGTTGGAATATTATACTGTGTGCAGGGGCCACTATGGGATATAATACTGTGCGCAGAGGCCGCTATGGGATATAATACCATGCGCAGAGGCCACTATGGGATATAATACGGTGTGCAGAGGCCGCTATGAGACATTATTCTGTATAATGGTGTGTTTTCTGTATTAAGGATGTGTTTTTGCACAGGAAACTCAGGCATTTTTTTTGTGCAAAAATGCACCATGTGAACGCAGTTTTACATCGAAGTAAAAGTTCCAATGGCCTAAGAATATAGCTGCATCCAGATACATAGTGTGCATTCACCATAAGGATGCTGCCATACGGTGCTCCTGGACACATACATTTACCACTAATTGGGGGCTGAACATGGACTTTCATTGCTTGTAATCGGAAAGTACAGGAGCGTCCCAGGAAATAGCAGTAAGCGCATGTGTCCTAAAGCATCTGGTGGCAGCACTTCTGTGTTATGGTTTTTGGTATACGACTTTAGTTTAGGGGTCATCAGAGTTATAATTATTGACCGGCACGCCGAGTACCTCATCTTTGATTTTTTAATTAAAATCGGCACGCCGAACAAAAAAGGTTGCCTATCCCTGCAACAGAAGATAACAGCTCCAATGATAAAATCACATAACACTCGTCGTCATTGCATCCACTACTGACAATAGATTATATCACCGTTTATCTATTGTCTAAGCAAAGGCCTCAATGAGTCAGATTCAGATTATTGCTGCCTATGGCCATGAGACTTCTGTAAAGCATATCACTAAATAACAGAGTAGAGAAAAAGCTGAGGCAAGATAGCAACCCTATAATCATGTACAGAAAATAGAAAAAAAAAAAGAAAAAAAAAATCTATAATAAAAAAATAAAACAGATTAAAAAAATGAAGTAGAATAAAGTATCAGTGCATAAAAAGATCAGTATCTTCTTACCTTGCGATTTAGTGTGGTGGCACTGGCGTCGCTCCTTTGCTCGTTCATAGAGGCAATCAAACTCCATTGGTTGGTTTCTGGCTCGTAACGTTCGGCAGTGTTCAGACGAAAATGGCCATTAAAGCCTCCCAGTGCATAGATATTTCCATCCAAGATAGTGACACTGACATAACATCTTTTGTAGTGCATAGGGGCCACATGTTGCCATGTTTTATTGATTGGGTTAAAACGTTTTACATTGCTAAAGTAGTCCACACTGTCAAATCCACCGATAATATACACATGCCCCTTTAAATATGCCGTTCCATGATAAGCTCTTGGACTAATTTCTTCATTAGTAATATCGACCCACTGGTCGGCACGGGCATCATAGCACTCAATAACATTAGTAGGACTACCTCCACTCCAACCACCAATAGCAAACAAGATTGCATAAGGAAGACGGGGTCTGCTCATTGGGTTTTTAAAATCAGAATTTAAGGGGCTGTTCATATTGAGATTAAACATAGCTTTGAAAGCATTAATAATGATAGGTTTGCACTCTTCATTGTCTCTTATATAGTTATTTGTTTTGACATTGATGTTGAAGTAGTCAGTATGCATGAAGGCAAAGCGAACCTAGAAAGGAATAGTAAAGCAAATTACAATACCATAACCAAAAGAGTGAGTAGAATCGAGAATTTGACTCATACATCTACATTGTTAATCAAAATAGGTCAGAGGGGTTGGTGTTAAGGAACCAAACTAAGAATCAAAAAAATGAATAAATAAACACCTAAAAATTAACTTATATTGGTACACAATAAAAAGGGCAATATGCAGATTAATTGCACTCCTAAAAAGAAAGTATGGTGACTGTGACTAGGGTTATAGAATATCTCCATAAAAACAGTCAGCATATGCCTAATGGGCAGTAGGAAGGAAGGAGGTGATTTTCATAGGGTTAGTCTGTTCAAACAAAGACCAAGATATCCCACAATCATCCATCACAATGTAACCTCCCTCCCTTTATCTACTGTTGCTCCATGGTTGACTGAGTATTAGAGATGAGTGAATCGAAGCTGACGAAATGGAATTCGATCCGAATTTCAGGAAATCTTCGATTCACATTGAATCCCGATTTCCTCACGCTTCATGGTATCGAATCGCATTTTAAACTAAGGACTATTCTACTCCTACCTTTGCCGTTGCATCACACCCCCTGCGATGTCCTGGTCCTCCTCGCTCGTGTAGTAAAATAATCAAAATGGCCACCAGACATGCACAGAGCCGCATGGAATAGAATCAAGATGGCCGCCGGACATGCGCAGAGCCACATGGAATAAAATCAAGATGGCCACCGGACATGCGCAGAGCTGCTTGAAATAGAATCAAGATGGCCGCCGGACAACTCGTGGCGGCCATCTTTATCCTATTCCTACACGAGCGGCTCTGCGCATGTCCAGCGGCCATCTTGATGATACCCCATACAAGACCTTTTCTGCGCATTTCCAGCAGCCATCTTGATTCTATTCTGAGCGGCTATGGCATGCCCGGTGGACCAGGACATCGCAGGGGGCATGATGTAACGGAAAAGGTAGGAGTAGAATAGCCTTTCAAAAGGCTATTCCGACGTGTCCTTAGTGTAAAATGCATATCCCCATATCCCCAGGCTCTCTGCAGCCAGGAAAATAGCTGTTTTTAATGTGATTCGCCACGAAGTAATTCAGATCGAAGTTAATTTTTTTTGGGAAATTCGTTCATCTCTACTGAATATTTTAGCAGGTTACAACTGAAACTGATCTCTGAATTAATATGTATAATTGAGCCTCTGTGATGGCATTGCCCAGGGGTATGGGTTTATGTGTGTATCTAAATACAGTTGTATAAATATCTATATATCTTGCCCCAAGATAAATGAGGATATCAGCTGGTTAGAACATACACACATTTTATGGAGATAGTCTATAGCCCTGGTCACAGTCACCATACTTTCTTTTTAGGAGTGCAATTAATCTGCATATTGAGCTTTTTGTCATATACCAATAAAAGTTAATATTTAGGTGTTTATTTATTAATTTTTTGATTCCCATCTACATTATTGCTCTCTCTCTCTCTCTCTCTCTATACATATATGGTATATACATAGATATACTTGACCACTTTGTCATATTCCTCAGGTTCATAATATTTGACGGGACTATAACCCTGCTGAAAAAAAACATTGCCAGTTGCAATACTTTGCCTGCAACAATGTTCACATAGGTGTTATATGTCAAAGTAACATCTACATGAATGTCCAGACCCAAGACTTTCCAGAAAACCATTGTCCAGAGCATCACACTGTGTCTGCCAACTTGCCTTTTTCCACATAGTACATCCAGGAGCCATCTCTTTCCGGAGTAGGCAGCATACATGTACCAGGTAATCCACATGCTGTTAAAGAAAACTTTATTAGACCAAGCCACCTCCCATTGCTCCATGGGTGTAACTATGAGGATAGTAGGCATAGCAGCTGCTAGGGTGTCCATTTCCACTGAGACCTAGGATAATATACAACTAATGATGACTATGGACAATAGGATGGAAAGCTGAATATGGCTCTACCCTAAGTTCCACTTTGATCCAATGGTTACTTCCACTGTGCTTATCATCCTTTCTATGCAGTATCAATTTTTGCATTATGCCTTTACTATGACATTACTACGTTATTCCTAGACTGGGGCATCATAATACATGCATGTGACATCTAGAGATGAACAAACTGATTTGTGATGAAATGGATTTGTCCTGAATTTTCCAAAAGTTTCTGGTTCGTCCCAAACCAAAAACTTTTGGGGGTTCATCCCCCACAAACCACTATGAAACCCTGGGGTCTCTTCAGTTAATTTCATCTGCTAGGTTCATCCGCCTGTTTAATTTATCCCTGAACTGGAAGTGTTATCATTATACTCAGGGGTCTCTAGACCAGGGGAGAAGCAGAAACATGAATCCTCAATCTTGTGTTACAGCGTCATGACGTACAGGAATCCCATGTGACCACTGAGGCCCAATCAAAGATCTCAGCAGTTCTACAGGGTATGTGGTGTCACCCACAAGGCTGGAAGAGGCCTGAAGATGTGATAGACACTGCAAGAATGCCCAAGAGAGGCGAGGGATGGTGAGTTTATGCCGGGGCATTCATGGTGACGTCCATCGCTCTTCTGTGATGTCATCTGCCCTGGCTCAGCACTGAGGCCTGTGATTGGGCCTTAGGCCTCAACAGTGACCTGGTAATCCTTGGACTACTTTAGGTACTAACCACTGCACACTATTAACATCTCACAAGACTTCCAGTTTGGAGATACTCTAAGCTAGGCATGTACAGGTACATCTCAATAAATTAGAATGTCTTTGAAACGTTTATTTCTTTCAGTAATTAAATTAAAAAAGTGACCTCCTATATTTTCTAGATCCTTTACACACAGAGTGTTCTATTTCATGTGTTTTATTTCTGTAAATGTTGATTATGGATTACAGGTAATGAAAACCAAAATCTAAGAAAATGAGAATATTGTAAAAAAGTTCAGTATTGTAAATTCAGTGTGTCACCTGCCAAGGTTTCCTAAGCCTTTAAATGGTCCCTCAGTCTGGTTCAGTAGGACACACAATCATGGAAGATGCTGATTATGAATTGAATTACTGAAATTAACGTTTCAAAAATATTCTAATTTATTGAGATGCACCTGTATATGCTCTCTATATATAGAGTATGTATCTACTAGACTTTGACCACACACAGAACCATTTGGTTAATGCCCTGTGTCTAGTGCTGTGCTGTGAAGTAGTGTGCTAATACAAGACCTTGGACATGCATGTAGATGTTACTGAGGAAAGATGCCAAAGGGTCCACAGCACAAACTATCCCTTATCTGAGTGGTCAGCCCCTCACTGCTTGCGTACTGATAATATATCCTAGAGATATGCCATACCTATTATTATTCCAGAACCCCCTTAACCCCAGGTGAACTTGGAACCCATCATTACCTCTGGCAAAAGAAGTGAGATATACTCTTTCCGGCTTGTCGGGTTATGATTAATCCACCTTATAATAGCTTCAAATGTAACGTCCTCCTGTTTAATGTTAAGTTCATCTTTCTCTATAAGTTGTTTAAGTTCCATAACTGACAGGTCAAGGAACTCTTCTGAGGTCTTCATTATATTTTCAAAGTTATGCAAGATGTACAGATAAGCCTTCTCACGGAGATCAGGACTATAATAATACTCTGTGAATTTATAGATACCAATACTATTTTGTGGGCACAGCTGGTTTTTCAGGAAGTCAGAACAAATTTGTACAAGACCTAGAATGTTAAAATAATCTGCTGCAATGAAGAGATTTTCCACATTGTTACAGTTGACTGGGACAGTCCAGGTGTAGGCAAACTCTAGAATTAATTTCATTGTATCGGGAGAGATACCGGGGATGTCACACACGTCCTTTTCACTGCTGTTCCAGGTACCGGTGAACAGTGATCTACAGGTAGAAACAAATTGGGAATAAGAGTATAATCTACAACCTATCCTTACTCTTTTGGAAAATCCAATGAATATGTATTGGTTTAGAAATCTCCTCCCTCCTAACTTGACATTCACTCTGAAATCTCTGCTGAAGCAAATCTCATTGAAGTATCAAATTACTGCTGTACATAGAAATGTAGAAAGAAAAAGTAGGAGGATTTAGGAGAAGCCAAATGAGAGAGTGAAAGAAATACAAGCAAGGAGAGACTACTGAAGTAAGTTTTCTTTGCTAACCCTAGTGCTTTATTCACTTCAATATGGTGTGACAGTAGTGCTGTCCTATATTATACTTATGAGTAGTGTTGGATGAACCAATTTGTAATGAGCCAAGTTCATTGTAAAGTTTCCAAAAATTTTAAGTTGTACTGAACCTAAAATTTTTGAGGTTTATCTTGCACTAGTCCTGCAAAGTGGCAGCCATTTTGTTGTTCATTTTAGAAACAGGAAAGCAGCATCTTCTGGAATTCCAATTCTTTTCTCAGGCCATACGCCATGTTCTTTGGCCCCCAGGTCACCATTGAGGCCTATGATTGGGCATCAGCAGTCTCATGGGGGGCATTGACATCATTATGCTTATGTACGCTGTAGCATCAAAGTGTGATGATGTTGAAGCTCCCACATGACTTTGAGGTCCAATCACAAGCCTCAGTAATAAACTAGGGGGTGAAGAAGTTGGACGACTGCCAGAAAGAGAATGGGAACGCTGAAGGATTTTTTTTCTTTACACACATCTTTCCTGTTTGCTGGTTATTTTACTTTTAAGAGACGCCAGAATATAATAACCAACTTTATCCTTCACTTCAAATTAAGTCCAAAACAAATTTTCAAAGTGAACCTCGTGAATAATTGAAAAGCAAATCTTGTGATGTTTGCCCATCACTACTTATGAGGGTAAGGTACAGGAAACTAGGGGATCGGAGTCCTCTGTATTCTCCCTGTGCTGTCTATGTGAGAAATCATAGCTCAGGGAAAACTGTTATTTGTCTTGTGCACACATACACCAGCATATTCTCAAGCATCATCTGGAAGGGAAGGTACACTTTAAATATTGTTTACAGTCCATTAAGAACATCCTTCCAAAAGTTAAAAGTGTTGGCCATGTTTAGTTGAGTTTATCCAATGTATAGGAAACTGATGAGGTTGGATGAAGGCATAGGTCCATCAAGTCCAACCTATAAGGATCTTCCTAACATAGTCTTATTAAAACATCTGCTACAATCTCTTATTTTGTGAAATGCTACCCCTTTGTCAGACCAAGCAGTTTCCTCAGTCAACTGTAGCTCTAATCTTGAAATGGGTGCAGATAGAAAGTCATTCAACCAGACTTCTCCTTTAGCTTTTTCACATGCGCTAGTTTTCCATGCAAAGGTTTGTTCCAATGGAGGCTGCTGAATAGTGTGGTTTGGAGCAGAACTTTTGATAAGTGTATATTAGTACAGTAAGTTGTGTATATTGCCTTTTCTTACACATAGGTTAAAATCAACTTGAAGTGACCAACTCCATTAAATCACTTCCGAACATGATAAACACTGACCTAAAGTATGGACTGCAGCCACATAGGATGTTCTTATGAGCCTTGAACTCCACACCGCTGGCTTTGATCACAACGTCGCACAGCTTGCCCTCCAACCTCAGCTCATTAAAGATACTGTAAGCCATATGGCTCATTTTGTGCTCCATGGTAGCGGTGGGAACGTTTTTCTTAATATCCATTATGTGTATATGGTGGCCTTTTCTGTCACTGCATTTTCTTCTCTCCATGTCTTTCACCCAATGGACTCAAACTATGATATTCTTTCATGACATCACAATCTACATTGTATGATGGAATTCTGAATAGAATGGTCAGGAAGGGGCACTGGTGTGTCAGGTAATACTTGGGTCTAAACCATTATTGTGTATACTCCAAATTGTATCTATTTCCCTTTTTCTTTATCTGATTCATTTTACATACGATCTAATATAATCACCAGTTTTGCCTAGAGTGTTGGTGACTTCTGTACTACTGTGTCCACGAAGTGGGAATTGGGGTTAACAACATGTGACACAGCACAAAACCAATATCAGCCTACCTGAGTATCAACGGCAGGCTAAAATGTGGGACCCCATGTATGGTTGGTTGCAATTTTTATAGCTGATCGCCGGGCTGACTGCATTAGGGTGTATTTGCATGAATGTTTTTATGCATGTTTTTTTTTTTTGCCAAATTTCTCAAAATTTCCAACATAATTGTAAAAACCACAGGGGGAGGAGAACAGCCACCAAAAAATGCAACAGAGGCAACTTTTGTAAAAACTTTCATAGTTAAAAGGGGTCCTATTCACAAGACCATTTAAAGACTTGCTTTTATATTATAGTTCTGTTGAGAAGGAAAGTAAGTACATTAAAGCCAATGTTTAAAACCATTTTAATTTCTTTAATTCATCTTCTGAATTATTTAGTTAATATTAATGATTTCTGTAATAATTTTAAATCTAACAATAAAAATAAAACATTATTGCAAATATTTTTAAAAATACTCTAGTTTTTTTCTAAATGCAGCACATATGCTAAATTATGTGTCAAAATGTTTATGGACTACAAGCCCTGTGTGTAGTCTCATCCATTAAAATACACAGATCTATGCATAAGAGCGGTATACACCAACTCAGACTGGCCCACAGGTGAATCCCCCGTTGGCCCCTGAACCAGGCAGGGCCCCAGTGCCCCAGCTCAACTTGGCATAGTACAGTATGCTCATTGTACTTCATACAGACACTCATCTCAACCAGACTATGGTATAATATACTAGGTCGCTTATTTTTATATACTGTAGACCCACTGGGTGGCTGAGATGACATCTAGGTGCAGTCAGCCCAACCAGTATTCTTCTTCCCAGGTTCCCCGCTTCGGAGGCCCCATCACCAATCATTTTGCTGCTGCCCAAGGTATGCTGCTGCATAGACACACAGAGCTAAATGGGCCCTAGTTCAAGGCAAGAGCCATGGAGCAGGCTATTCACAGAGCACATAGGATAGAAACTATTAGAGGCAAGGCAGCGACTACAAAAAAAAAATTATAATTATGTTGGCGGCATTTTAGAAATTTGCAAATGACTGTCAGGTAATATTTCTAGGTTTCTGTATACTGGGTCCCCAGAATGAATTTTACTGGTGGGCCCCAGCCATTCCAGTCCTAGGTTGAGAAGTCAGCACAGTTCAATGTTACGTGTCCCCGTGGTTAGGATAACAATGATAAAAAAATGACAGCAAGAGGTGCACGGTAGAGAAACTCTGCACAGACGGATCATATGATTGGAAGAAGAGAGTGTATTGATCCATTCTGTACTGCAAGTGAAACTGGGCGTCACATCTCAAGCCTAGGATGGCAAACAGTGTCAACACAAACCATCAGAAGGCATTCGCTCAACATTGGGCTATGAGTTAGACGTCCAGATACAGGTGTCCTATTGACCTCACGTCACCAGTCTCAAAAGCTATCATTTTGCACAGCAAAATGGCAATGAAGCTTTTGTCAATGATAGCTGAAGATTGGTCTGAAGACCACATGGGCAACACTATGAAGGGGCCTTCACAAGGGAACATCACACCAGTCCTACTTCCAGGATTATTAGGGTGGCATGATATATGGCAGTCAGACCCATCTAGTCTTCATTTCAGGTACACTTACAGCTCAGCCTTACACTGATTTAGTCATGGTATGGTAAGGCAATTTCTGCAAAGTGTCCCAGGAGTCATTTTACAGGACAACACGAGGCCGTATATTGCTCATGCTACTGTTGGCAGCCTAAACATGCTGCCATGGCCCTCATTGTCTCTGGACTTGTCTCCCATCGGGCACATCTGAGGCATCATTAGTCGACAATTGCAAAGGAAGCTGCTAGAAACCAATCTTGATGATTTGCCGAGTGTATTCAGCACGCCATAACATTCTTCAGACAACAACTAACCCCTTCCCGTCGCAGCCATTTTTAAAATTTTTGTTTTTTGCTCCCCGCCTTCCAAAATCCATAACTTTTTTATTTTTCCATTCACAGAGCCATGTGAGCACTTTGTTTTTGCAAGAAAAATTGTACTTCATAATAGTATCATTTAATATTCCATATGATGTACTGAAAAGCTGGAAAAACTCTGAATGAGGTGACATTGGAGAAAAACTGCATTTGTGCGACTTTTACAGGCTTTGGTTTTATGGCGTTCACTGTGCAGCAAAAATGATATATTACCTGTATTCTAAGAGTTGATACAATTCCAGGGTTATCACATTTATATAGTTTTTTTATGTTTTAACCCCTTAATCCAAAACTTTGGAAAAAAAAAATTCTTGGAGTCGCAATATTCTGTATTTAAGTGTACAGGGCTGCAGAAGGTGTACTTTTTTATGGGGCCAGATGTAATTTTTATTTATGCCATTTTTGGGAATGTCGGATGTGAGCGAAAAATGAAAAAATTGTGGTTCGGCTCTTTTGATTTTTTTTTTTCCCCACTGTGTCGTTCACCGTATGGGAAAAATATTCTTAGAACTTTGTAAACCTAGCATTCTTGGACACAGGGATACCTAATGTGTATGTGTTTAACTTCATTTACAGTGACATGCAAAAGTATTCATACCCCTTGAACTTTTTCACATTTTGTCACCTTACAACCACAAACTTAAATGTATTTTATTGAGATTTTAAGTGATAACCAACACAAAGTAGCAGATAATTGTGAAGTGGAAGGAAAATGATACATGGTTTTCAAAATTTTAATCAAATAAAAATCTGAAAAGTGTGACCTGCAAAAGAAAAGTATTCAGCCCCCCACTACCAAATCAATACTTTACAGAGCCACCTTTCGCTGCATTTACAGCTGCAAGTCTTTTGGGGTCTGTCTCTACCAGCTTTGCACATCTAGAGACTGAGATTTTTGCCCATTCTTCTTTGCAAAATAGCTCAAGCTCAGCCAGATTGGATGGAGAGCGTCTGTGAACAGCAATTCTCATGTCTTGCCACAGATGCTCAATGGGATTTAGGTCTGGACTTTGACTGGGCCATTCTAACACATGGATATCCTTTGATGTAAACCATTCCACTGTAGCTCTGGCCGTATGTTTAGGGTTATTGTCTTGCTGGAAGGTGAATCTCCTTCCCAGTCTCAAGTCCTTTGCAGTCTCCAACAGGTTTTCTTACAGTATTTTCCTGTATTTAGCTCCATCCATCTTCCCATCAACTCTGAGCAGCTTCCCTGTCCCTACTGAAGAAAAGCCTCCCCCAGCATGATGATGCCACCGCCATGTGTCACAGTGGGGATGGTGTGTTCAGGGGATGAGCAGTGTTACTTTTCCGCCACACATAGCACTTTTCATTTAGGCCAAAAAGTTCAACTTTGGTCTCATCTGACCAGAGCACCTTCTTCCACATGTTTGCTGTGTCCCCTATATGGCTTGTGGCAAACTGCAAACGGCACGTCTTATGTCTTTCTTTCAACAATGGTTTTCTTCTTGCCACTCTTCCATAAAGGCCAGATTTGTGGAGTGCACGACTTATAGTTGTCCTGTGGACAGATTCTCCCACCTGAGCTGTGGATTTCTGCAGCTCCTCCAGGGTGACTGACCATGGGCCTCTTGGCTGCTTCTCTGACTAGTGCTCTCCTTGCTCGATCTGTTAGTTTAGGTAGACGGCCATGTCTTGGCAGATTTGCAGTTGTAGAATACTTTTTCGATTTTTGGATGATGAATTGAAAAGTGGTACTTGGGATGCTCAAAGCTTGGGATATGTTTTTATAATCTAACCCTGCTTTAAAATTCTCTACAACTTTATCTCTGACCTGTCTGGTGAGTTCCTTGGTCTTCATGATGCTGTTTGTTCACTAGTGTTCTCTAACAAACCACTGAGGCCTTCACAGAACAGGTGTATTTATACTGAGACTAAATTACACACAGGTGGACTCTATTAACTAATTACGTGACTTCTGGATTTTATTTAGGAGTATCAGAGTACAGGGGGCTGAATACTATTGCACGTCACAGTTTTCTGATTTTTATTTGATTAAAATTTTGAAAACCATGTATCATTTTTGTTCAACTTTACAATTATCTGCTGCTTTGTGTTGGTTAACACTTAAAATCTCAATGACATACATTTAAGTTTATGATTGTAAGGTGACAAAATGTGAAAAAGTTCAAGGAGTATGAATACTTTTGCATGCCACTGTATATACTTTCATATGTGTTCTAGGGAAAGGGGGTGATTTGAATTTTTAATACATTTTACATTCTTTATATGTTTTACCTTTTTTTACTTTTATTTGTAGAATATAATTTTTAAAATACAAATGCTTTTATTACAGGCTATACTTTAAAATAAATTGTACAATAAGTTACAATTAAAATTTGCACCATATCAAGCAGGACTAATGGGTGCTATTTGAAGTACTATTGTTGTGACCTTTGGGTTGATTGTCCCAATAGCTTTATTAAATGTACAGTGCTGGCCAAAAGTATTGGCACCCCTGCAATTCTGTCAGATAATACTCAATTTCTTCCAGAAAATGATTGCAATCACAAATGCTTTGGTAATAATATCTTCATTTATTTTGCTTGCAATGAAAAAACACAAAAGAGAATGAAAAAAAAAGTCAAATCATTGATCATTTTACACAAAACTCCAAAAATGGGCCGGACAAAAGTATTGGCACCCTCAGCCTAATACTTGTTTGTTTGTTTGTTTGAGTTGGAAGGGACCTCAAGGGCCATCGAGTCCAACCCCCTGCAAAGCAGGAATTCCTGAAACATCCCAGCTACAGTGCTGGCCAAAAGTATTGGCACCTCTGCAATTCTGTCAGATAATACTCAATTTCTTCCAGAAAATGATTGCAATCACAAATGCTTTGGTAATAATATCTTCATTTAATTTGTCTTCAATGGAAAACCACAAAAAGAATAGTCAAAAAGCCAAATTGGATATAATTCCACACCAAACATAAAAAGGGGGTGGACAAAAGTATTGGCACCCTTTGAAAAATCATGTGATGCTTCTCTAATTTGTGTAATTAACAGCACCTGTTACTTACCTGTGGCACATAGCAGGTGGTGGCAATAACTAAATCACACTTGCAGCCAGTTGAAATGGATTAAAGTTGACTCAACCTCTGTCCTGTGTCCTTGTGTGTACCACATTGAGCATGGAGAAAAGAAAGAAGACCAAAGAACTGTCTGAGGACTTGAGAAGCAAAATTGTGAGGAAGCATGAGCAATCTCAAGGCTACAAGTCCATCTCCAAAGACCTGAATGTTCCTGTGTCTACCGTGCGCAGTGTCATCAAGAAGTTTAAAGCCCATGGCACTGTGGCTAACCTCCCTAGATGTGGACGGAAAAGAAAAATTGACGAGAGATTTCAACGAAAGATTATGCGGATGGTGGCTAAAGAACCTCGACTAACATCCAAACAAGTTCTAGCTGCCCTGCAGCCCGAGGGTACAACAGTGTCAACCCGTACTATCCGTCGGCGTCTGAATGAAAAGGGACTCTATGGTAGGATACCCAGGAAGACCCCACTTCTGACCCAGAGACATAAAAAAGCCAGGCTGGAGTTTGCCAAAACTTACCTGAGAAAGCCAAAAACTTTTTGGAAGAATGTTCTCTAGTCAGATGAGACAAAAGTAGAGCTTTTTGGGAAAAAGGCATCAACATAGAGTTTACAGGAAAAAAAAAAGAGGCCTTCAAAGAAAAGAACACGGTCCCTACAGTCAAACATGGCAGAGGTTCCCTGATGTTTTGGGGTTGCTTTGCTGCCTCTGGCACTGGACTGTTTGACCGTGTGCATGGCATTATGAAGTCTGAAGACTACCAACAAATTTTGCAGCATAATGTAGGGCCCAGTGTGAGAAAGCTGGGTCTCCCTCAGAGGTCATGGGTCTTCCAGCAGGACAATGACCCAAAACACACTACAAAAAGCACTAGAAAATGGTTTGAGAGAAAGCACTGGAGACTTCTAAAGTGGCCAGCAATGAGTCCAGACCTGAATCCCATAGAACACCTGTGGAGAGCTCTCAAAATGGCAGTTTGGAGAAGGCACCCTTCAAATCTCAGGGACCTGGAGAAATTTGCCAAAGAAGAATGATCTAAAATTCCAGCAGAGCATTGTAAGAAACTCATTGATGGTTACCGGAAGCGGTTGTTCGCAGTTATTTTGTCTAAAGGTTGTGCTACCAAGTATTAGGCTGAGGGTGCCAATACTTTTGTCCGGCCCATTTTTGGAGTTTTGTGTAAAATGATCAATGATTTGACTTTTTTTTCATTCTCTTTTGTGTTTTTTCATTGCAAGCAAAATAAATGAAGATATTATTACCAAAGCATTTGTGATTGCAATCATTTTCTGGAAGAAATTGAGTATTATCTGACAGAATTGCAGGGGTGCCAATACTTTTGGCCAGCACTGTATATACCTATCCAGTTTCCGCTTGAAGATTTCAATTGATGGAGAACTCACCACCTCCCGTGGCAGCCTACTCCACTCTCTCACTACCCTTACTGTTAGAAAGTTTTTCCTAATGTCTAATCTGAATCTCCTTCCCCTTAGTTTCATCCCATTACTTCTCGTGCTTCCTTCTGCTAATGAGAAAAGGGTAGATCCCTCTGCACTGTGACAACCTTTCAGATATTTAAATACCGCTATTAAGTCTCCCCTTAGCCTTCTCTTCTGCAAACTAAGCAGTCCCAATTCTTTTAGCCTCTCCTCGTAGGACATGGTTTGTAGACCTTCCACCATTTTGGTTGCTCTTCTCTGGACCTGCTCCAATAAATCGATGTCTTTCTTAAACTGGGGAGCCCAGAACTGTACACAGTATTCCAGGTAGGGTCTGACCAGGGCAGAGTACAGCGGAATAATTACCTCTCTTGATCTAGCTTCAATGCTCGTCTTGATACATCCTAGAATTTTATTAGCCTTTTTAGCCACCGCACCGCACTGTTGACTCATGTTGAATTTGCGATCTATTATTATGCCCAGATCCTTTTCCCCTGTACTCTCACTTAGTACTATTCTTTCCATACTATATATGCTTCTTGCATTTCTGTTACCCAGATGTAGAACTTTGCATTTGTCCCTGTTGAATACCATTTTGTTCACCTCAGCCCATTGTTCCAGTGTGTCTAAGTCCTTTTGGATGCACTCTCTCTCCTCTCTAGTGTTGGCCATTCCTCCTATCTTTGTATCATCTGCAAATTTTATTAGTTCCCCATTAACCCCATCATCCAGATCATTTATAAAAATATTAAAAAGTACTGGGCCCAGGACAGAGCCCTGCGGCACCCCGCTTTTTACTTTCTTCCAGTTTGATGTATAGCCATTTAGAATTACTCGTTGTGCCCGATCATTAAGCCAATTGTGAACCCACCTCACTGATATTTTATCAAAGCCATACTTGATCATTTTTTCAATAAGAATGTTATGTGATACTTTATCAAAGGCCTTACTAAAGTCAAGATATACTATGTCCACTGCATTTCCCTGGTCCAACCATTCAGTGACTTTATTATAGAAGGAAATAAGATTAGTCTGACAAGATTTATTAGGCATAAAGCCGTGCTGGCTCTGATTAATTAAAGCCTTCCCATCCAGGTACCTAATTAAATGTTCTTTAACGATTTGTTCAAAGATTTTTCCTACTATCGAGGTCAGACTTACCGGCCTATAATTTCCTGGGTCGTCCCTATTCCCCTTTTTGTAGATGGGGACCACATTTGCCCTTTTCCAATCTAGAGGGACCACTCCTGTTTCCCATGACTTATTAAAGATTATTGCAAGGGGTTCTGTTATTTCCTCTGCTAATTCTTTTAAAACTCTAGGGTGTAAATCATCCGGTCCTGGGGACTTGGTTTCCTTAATCTTAGCTAAATGTTCTCTTACCAAACCTTCGCTTATAATCAGCTTGGAGTCCTCATTCCCCTCATCACTATCGCCATTAATGTTGATATTTCCATCCATTTCTTGGGAGAAGACGGATACAAAATATGAATTCAGTAACTCCACCTGCTGATCCACCATGTTAACTTTTTCACCCTTTTCGTTCTTCAGGACTCCAATGGTTTCCTTCACTTTTCTTTTGCTCTTAACATATCCCCAAAAACCTTTTACATTACTCTTAACTTCTTTTGCAAGCTTCAATTCGTATTCAGCCTTGGCTTTTTTAATGCTTATCTTGCAGAGTCTGCAAACTGCTGTATACTCTCCCTTAGATATAGCTCCCATCTTCCACTTGTTGTAAGTTTCCTTTTTCTTTTTTAGTAGGTTATGTAATTTTTTGGTCATCCATCCTGGAGTTTTTAGGTGATTCCCATTTTTCTTGCTTCTAGGTATTGTTAGTTCCTGTGCATTAATGATTTCCCTACGGAAAATTTCCCACCCCTCATGTGCATTTTTGTGCTTAAGTAATTTTCGCCATGGAATTCTACTAACCCTTACCTTTAGGCCCCTAAAATCTGCCCTACTAAAATTGAGCCTTCTAATCTTTGTCTTCTCAGGTCTTCTTCTTCTTACAACCCCAAACTCGAGTATAGCATGGTCGCTGAATCCCAATGTCCCTGCTATCCTTAATTCCTTAACCATGTCCTCCTTATTAGTTAAAACTAGGTCCAGAATGGATGTTCCTCTCGTGTTTTTTTCTACTAACTGGGCAATGAAGTTGTCTGCTAGAGAGGATAAAAATTTGATAGAGCTTTTACTTGTAGCTGTGTGAGTTTCCCAATGAATATCTGGGTAATTAAAGTCTCCCATGATAACAATTTCAAATTTCTTCGAAAACGTGGTCATTTGCTGTGAAAAAATCTCATCCCTGTCTTCTGTCTGTCCTGGTGGTCTATAATAAACACCTATTATGATGTCCTTATCATTGTTTTTCCCCTGAATTGTTACCCAAATATTTTCCAATAAGTTATCATTTTGTAAAACTGTGATTTCCGTGGAAATGTGATCTTTTTTAACATACAATGCAACTCCTCCCCCTCTTTTATTAGTTCTATTTTTTTTGAATAAGTTGTATCCTTCCATCTCTATATTCCAATCATGCTTATCGTTCCACCAAGTTTCTGTAATACCAATGACATCATATTTTTTCCTTCTGTATTATCAGCTCTAATTCTCCCTGTTTATTTCCCAAGCTTTGCGCATTTGTGTAAAAACATTTCAGATTGTGCTCTGATACTTCCTTTTTCTTAATTTCCTTCTGAGTATCCTGTCTTAGGTCCTCATTACCACATCTAGTAACCTTGTTTAGTATATCCTTTAGCTGCATGTTCTTGTCTTTCTTTTTACTTCCCATCCCCTCCTCTTCTAGTTTAAAGCCCTCCTGATAAGTGTGGCAAGTCTTCTGGCAAATATGTGTTTCCCAGGCTTTGTGAGATGTATCCCATCTCTAGCAAGGAGTCCATCATAGAGGTAATTCACTCCATGGTCCAGAAATCCAAATCCTTGCTCTCTACACCACTGCCGAAGCCACTTGTTTACCTCTAGTATTTTATTCCATCTCCTGATACCATAACCATCAACTGGGAGAATTGATGAAAATACTACCTGCGCATCCAGTTCCTTCACTTTCTTTCCTAGATTTTCAAAGTCTTTACGAATAGTTGGTAAATCATTTTTTGCCGTGTCGTTTGTACCCACATGTATCAGCAAAAATGGGTAGTTATCCTTAGAGCTGAAGAGGCATGGAATCCTATCAGCCACATCCCTAACTTTTGCTCCTGGGAGGCAGCATACTTCTCGTGCAGTTATATCTGGCCTGCAGACAGCTGCCTCTGTGCCCCTTAGCAGTGAGTCGCCCATAACCACTACTCTTCTTTTTTTCCTCGCTACGCTATTTCTTGTTGCTCCCTCTTGTCTCTGGGTGACTTTTGTTTCTTCTTTTGCTGATAGATTATTCTTATCATTTTCAT
Source organism: Leptodactylus fallax (assembly GCA_947044405.1). Taxonomy (NCBI): domain Eukaryota; kingdom Metazoa; phylum Chordata; class Amphibia; order Anura; family Leptodactylidae; genus Leptodactylus; species Leptodactylus fallax. The sequence goes on from CAMRHE010000067.1 coordinate 4,788,509, forward strand.
CAGTCTGCATAAGAGTTTCATATCGGTTACCTAACTGTGTAAGTGGTGATGGCCTTGTGATCCTTTTGCATCTCTTGGTCACCTGTATCCATTTATCTGCCTCTGTAGGTTCACTCAAGTATTCTTCCCTTACTATATTTAGGAGGTTTGCTTCAGCCTCCACCACTGTAGGCTCTCTCATACTTCCTTCCCTTACTATATTCAAGAGGCTTGCTTCTGCTTCATCAATAAAAACCTCACTTTCTTTGATGCCTCTCAATGTCTCTATTCTTTCTTCCAACCTCTGCACTTTATCTTCTAAAAGGGCTACTAGTTTGCATTTCATACAGGTGAAGTTGGCTTTATGGTCAGGCAAATCTGTAAACATATAGCATATGCTGCAGCTTACCATGTGAGTTTTCTCCTCTTCCATATTCCTCTCTTCTGACCGTGCTGGGCCGCTACTCACCGCCGTGAAACTCACTCCTGGCCCCACTGTTCTGGTCTGGGTGTCCGTGGCTCCTTCCCTTGTAGGGCGCCTCCGCTCTTCTTCTTGCTGCTTCTGCCGCCCGGCAGTAGGCCGGCAGCCCTCTCCTGGCCGCACTGGGCCGCTGCTCACCGCTGTGCTGCCGCCTGGCAGTAGGCCGGCAGCTCTCTCCTGGCCGCACTGGGCCGCTGCCGCTGCTCGCCGCTGTGCAAAGCCCCTCCGCACGCTGCTCACAGCTGACTCTTCCCGCTACTTCCGCACGCTGCTCACAGCTGACTCTTCACGCTCATGGTGGTTGGCAAGGAGCCGATTGGCCTTTTTACCCGGCAGTAGGCCGGCAGCTCTCTCCTGACCGCACTGGGCTGCAGTTAATGCCAAGACAGGACCCATTACAGCAGACATCCCCAGCCATTTTATGCTGAGGGACAGTGGATTACATTTCCCTACACCCCTTACTCCAGGGGGAGAAGTATCAGAGAAAGGGACTGATTGGCTGAGCAGGGAATTATGGGAAAGGTCTGCAGCCCCTGCGCGAACCCGAACCCCAGAGGGCAGGAGCCGGGCGGCGCCCCCCCCGGGGGGCCGGCCGGGCCCGGCCGGCGCGCCGGCGGAGAGGACGGGCACAGCCACATGGGCTGCAGAAGGGGCTTCTTCCAGCCACTGCCAGGGGGCACATAGCTGGGCACTGGGTAACCCAGGACATAGAGACAGTCCTGCCAGCCCACCAGCTCACTCTGAGGGAAGAAGCAGCATCCCTGCAGCAGCAGCAGTACCACCTGTCCAGAGTGACCAGACTCCAAAAAGATACCCAGGGCTGCATCCAAGAAGACTCCTGCCTCATACTCCATTAGTATCCTGTCACCTGAAAGCTGCAGCACTCAGTGACACTCCAGACTGGCACCAGATTCCCTGCAAGAGTTAGTGAGTAGACTTTGCTCTACTGCTGTTAGAAAGTTTCTGAGAACTGTTGTAGAAATCTGCTGTGTCTATAGTGCACCAACATTTCCTGAATGCGCGCCATTGTCCGCGGCAACTGGGTCCCAACAGATGGACTGTTCTGTTTATTGCTGTAGCCATTAGTAATTCTGCATTGTGTGCTGTTATTTCAGAGTGCAAGCTGTTACCTGCAGTATGAGTGCATGTGTGTGATGACTATAATCTGTGGGTCACTATCTTAACCCTGTGCTATCCCCTATAGTTTATTATACCCACCAGGCCTGGCACATAGTCTATTCCCACCACTAGGGGGTTAATACTATAGGATGTACCGGTGCATTGTCATGTAAATCACTGAAACATTTCTCTGCTCGCATTTTATCAAGTTTGCCCTTGTTTACCCTTCCCATAATAAACCGGTGAAGTAGTTTTACCCTCAACATTTGTGAGTGTGTACTGAACTTAGGTGGGGGTTTCCCGAGTCGATCCCTAGCAGAAGAGGAAGACCCTGTTGAATTCCTATAGAGCTCCTAGCAAGATTCGGGTGGAGGCACTGCGCCATAGTGAGGTGAGAACTACAACACACCCTGCCTACAGAGGTCGGCCCAAAGGGGTGTTCCATAAATAAGGGGAATGTCCACTAGATAATATACTTACTAAACAGACTAAACATGCGCCAGATTTATCATCCAGCAGTTTGCACTGTCTAATTCTTAAACATCATTAGTAAATATTCCCCCATTGTGTTTAAATGCATATTTTAACATTAAAAGACTTCCTTCACATATACACTTTGTGTTGCAGTTTTCTTGGGCTTGTAAAAACATCATAAAATTCATGTATTTTTCACAAGCTATTTTGTATTTTTTCCCCTACAGAGAGTCTACATGTACATGTGGTACATGTGTCCAGTGTCTAACCCCCACCAATTTGATATTGATGACCTATTGGGTCATCCATATTTTAGTTATGGAAAACTCCTTATATAGATTTTTTTCTAAAACCCTCTAAACTATCTTTATTGGAAATTATATCCAGGTCCAATACTGGAAGAACTGAAACAAGTGTTTCCACCTTATGAAATGTTCTTTTATAAATGAATGTGCACAGGTGATGTGTATTCACTAGAAGCTTGAGGATAGTCAAGACGTCCCTGTGATTTTATTACGTTTTTCACCCACTCAATGGGAAATGCCATTGAGGACAGTATGGCTTCATGGTGCCTACTGGTTTATCCTTCTTAGATTTTCTGTAGTTTAAAATGATCGGTCTCATGAACAAATCTCACTTAAGTTTGTACAACTTTTATTTTTTCTTTGGTGGAAAGTTGCACTAAAAAACTTGGGTTAACTTGTGTCATTCTGGTAGTGAACTTGTGGAGGAGGAAGATTTAACTTCATCTCTCAAACGAAGATACCGGCTGGCTGCATAGTCTCGAATGTTGCTGAGACCAGGTACCACACAACAACTTAAGGCACTACGGTAGAGATTCATGCCATAGACATCATTCCACTCAGCTGTTGTTTCATCATAACATTCAACATTGTATGTAGTGGTAAATCCATTGAAGCCTCCTACAACAAAAATATGGTTGTCTACTACTTCAATTCCAAAGTTGCTGCGTGGCGTAAACATGGATGGAATAATATGCCAAGTGCTGTCAACAGGGTCGTAAGCCTCAACACTTCTCAGGCGATTAACTCCATCAAACCCTCCAACCTGAAAAATAACATTTTATACAATATATATCAATGAAATATTGAGAGTATTAGCATGAAGAGACTTTTTCACACTGAAGCACAAATAGGGTGAATAATGTAATATTCTAGAGCTTATGCCTAAAATAACAAAAATTTGTCATCTATCATAGATCATTCTGGGTAACTGAATGGATTCGTTGAGCCTCATAAAAAGGTCATGATTGGCCTTCCACCATGGGATTGGCCCATTTTAATGTTATCCACCTTGGGATTGCTGAAGATAGCTGAGCACTGTATACTATACACTCTTCAGACCCCAGCGTATAATAAGTAGAGGCAGGAGGTATGGAAACAAATGGTTATACTCACCTTTCTTCATCTCCACTGGGCATCCTTGTATTAAAGTGTCGTGATGTTGACATGCCCTATGTGATTGCTGAGGCCCAACCACAGGCCTCAGCGATGACCCTGGGGCGCATGACGTCACCCAGGAGTCTGGAAGCCCGGGCACTGGACACTGTGAGGATGGCCAGAAGAGGTGAGGGAAGGTAAGTCTGAAGACTTACCAGAGAATAATAATTTCTCTTCCGGTTCGTGATAAACTTATTCAAACCATCCAAACCCGTAACAAAACAAATAACACAAATATTAAATATGAGTCCTCCTTACCACATATACTTTTTCACTATAGGCAACAACTCCAACTCCACTTCGTCGGGTCCTCATGGAAGAAATTGTACTCCATTGTTTGGTCTCAAGGCTGTACGTCTCAGCAGTGAACAAGCACTCATTCCCATTGAATCCTCCGCATATGTATATCTGTACAAAAATAATAAAGAATATAAATTTTATACAATTCCCATATGTATAGAAGAAAGACATTTTGAAATGTACCTTCAATAATATGATATCATTGTCAAAAGGTTTATATGTAAAGCAGCGCTCCAACTAAAATTTTTATCTTTTCCCCAGTAGTAATGGGAAAGGGGCAAAAAGATCTGTAGGGATTGTTCTTACCATCTTCTTGTTAGGAGGCTCCTATTGGTTGCTCAGCTGTCTACATGATTTATTAGAAGGCTGTCTACTGTGGACTAGCAGTCACTTTCTCAAATCATGTCTATGAGAGCCCTAAAGTGAACCTCATAGACATGAATAGAGAAGAGGGAACAAAAAGTGGCGAATAATTACAGAACAAAGCCGCCAGTAAGAAGAATCCCGTCAGATCTGTTTACCCCATGCCCATTGCTACCAGGAAAATGAAATCAATTAAATTAAAAATCAAAAAACTTTAAAATTATGTTTTATTAGAATATGAATCACTAGCACAGGGATAACTAAGAATAAGGCAGTGCAAACTTTCCTACGAGAACAGTCATGCGTCCTACAATTGCACTTTTACTGTACTAGAATAGTGAAAGTGTAATGTTTGATTGGGCGAAAGGTGTTACAGCCAAAATCACAGTGTAGTCCTAGTTTTAGAAATGAAGACTACAAGTCATATAATGCCCAAAAATGGTGTTTCTGTCTTCTAGTGAAACTAAAAACTGAAGTTAACATCCAGGATTTCAACGATACATTGAAGCACGCAATCAGTGAGGTTTGGACAACTGTTGCTCACAGAGCATTGCCTAGACTGGGTGTGACTGTATCCACTTCTTAGATAAGAGTAGAACTAGGTTTGCAGCCGATGAATAGAAAAAAAAAAAAAAGGCTGGATAAAAATCAGTCCATGGTCATGTGATGGACAGTCTATGGTCATGTGATGGACAGTCTATGGTCAAGTGATGGACAGTCTATGGTCAAGTGATGGACAGTCTATGGTCATTGGTCATGTGATGGACACACAGGTGCACAGCTCATTACAACCACAGCACTGTACTCGTAGCTCTATCTTGTAACAAACCACGCATGTAACGTCTCTGCCTGTTCGGGTCTCTGTGCCACCCTCTGCTCGCACGCTGCGGTGTTGCTTAGTCTGAACACTGTCCTAGACTATGTAATTGATTTTCTGCCACCCCCGTCTCTTCACCTTGGTTTTCTCTGTTCCACTAATAGTTAATCTCAGCCTTGCCTGTGTGATTGACAGCCTGTCTACCAATCCAGTCTGGGGCAGGTCCAGACTTTCTAAAAACAGGTTGTCAGCCCTCACATGGTCGCTGGTTATTGCTTTGTGCGTTCTGGCTATTACTCCTTGCTGTTTTTGTTACCTGTATTCCTATTCCTGACCTCTTGCCTTGACTTTTGACTATTCTCTTGGACTTTGATTCTGTACTGTATTGCTCGTCTGTTACCAACCCCTTGGCTAGTTGACCTCCCTTTTTGTTGTTCGTCCTGTCTGCGTTCTGTGTTGTCACCTATTTTAGGGCCTGTCGTCGACAAGTTGCTGCTGTCGCCTAGGACAGATTGGGCAAGTAGGCAGGGACAGTGGTGGGGTTCAGCTTAGGGCTCACTGTCTTGTTGTGCCCCTCCCCACAGGGTTCTGCAGCACCACTGGGGAATTGCTCCTCTGGCGATTCCCTTACAGCGCACCTGTGTGTCCATCACATGACCATGGACTGCATATCACATAATCATGGACTGATTTTTATCTACTAGTAAGCAAGCAGAGATATAGAAAACTGTGAAGAATTGATGCAGAAAATATATTGGAAAATATTATAACTTTTCATTATACAAACAATAACATTTATTTGCCGAAACTGCACAGCCCCTTTAATAAATATCAGTATCTCTTTACCTTGTCATTTAGAGTGGTGGCACTGGCGTCACTCCTTTGCTCATTCATAGATGCAATCAGAGTCCATTGGTTGGTTTCTGGCTCATATCGTTCAGCAGTGTTCAGACGAACATAGCCATCAAAGCCTCCCAGCGCATAGATATTTCCATCCAAGATAGTGACACTGACATAGCATCTTTTTGAGTGCATGGGTGCTACTTGCTGCCACGTTTTCTTAGTTGGGTTAAAACGTTTCACATTATTAAAATAGTCAACACTGTCAAATCCACCAATAATGTACACGTAGCCCTTTAAATATGCTGTTCCATGATAAGCTCTTGGACTCTCCTCCTCACACGCAACTTTGACCCATCTGTCGGCACGGATATCATAAGATTCAATGATATTCGTTGGTCCACCTCCACTCCAACCACCAATAGCAAACAAGATTGCATAAGGCAGACGGGGTCTCTTCATTGGGTTTTTAAAATCATCATTTATGGGGCAGCTCATATTGAGGTCATATATAGCTTTGAAAGCATTAATAATAATAGGTTTGCACTCTTCATTGTCTCTTATATAGTTGTTGGCTTTGACCTTGATGTTGAAGTAGTCAGTGTGCATGAAGGCAAAGCGAACCTAGTAAGAAAAGTTAATGCAATTTATATTTATAAAATGACAGCCAACTGAATGAGAAGGTTACAACAAAAATTGTAAAGTCAAATACATCCACATTGTAGCTATCTATCTTAACTAAAAAAATAAAATGCTGTGCTCCGATAGTCAGGTGAAAAATCAATACAATATATTATTCAATCATTAGAAGTATGAGAGTTTTCGACTCAGATCATTGGAGCCATTGTTGATCGATACATGTGAGTTCTGAGTGGATATATATATATATATATATATACTAGCAGAAGGACCCGGCTTCGCACGGGTACATTTAATTTTTTGTTTGTGTAGTGGCCCCATAAGAATTGGCCAGTTTTGCACTTGACATCCAGTATGGCAGTCCAGTATAGGTATAGTCTATTTATGGCTGTGTTGCTATGGAAACCTGGTAAATGAAATGTGAACTTATATTGGCTGATGCACGTCATAACGTGTAACGGGCCCTATTTACTTACCGCTCCCTGCTCCTGCTCACGGCCGCCTGAGCTTCACCTTCTGCAGAGGCGGCTGTGAGCAGGAGCGGAGATCGGTAAGTAAGGCCTGCGGGCCGTGAACCACACAAATACTACTATCATTATACTCTGGGGTCTTTTCAGATGCCAGAGTATAATGATTGGAGGCCCCGAAGAGTTGTGGGAACATAAAAAACACTGTTACTTACCTCTCCTGCGCTCCAGCAAGCTTCGGGCCTCCTTGGTGACGTCCCAGAGGTCAGTGGGCCAGTCCAACGTCATTATGCGTCGCGATGCATGCCTGGCTCACGTGACATCTGGTCCAACATTGAAGAGGTAGCAGGGAGTGCGCATAATATTATATGAAGGGGCCACTATGGGACATAATACTGTGTGCAGGAGCCACTATGGGGCGAATACTGTGTGCAAGGACCATTATGGGGCATAACAGTGTGTGCAGGAATGCAGTTTGTGCGGGGGGGGGGTTGCGGGGGGGAACCCCATATCAAATGTTCGCCTTGGGGCCCAGCCATTCCTAGTTACGCCACTGAGTCCAGTATAGGTACAGTCTATTTATGGCTGTGTTGTTATGGAAACCTGATAAATTAAATGTGAACTTATATTGGCTGATACACGTGATATGACTGAATATTTAAGGACCTGCGAACTGCTATTGACTAATACAGGTCATAAATAGCTTGGTTGCTATGGAAACCTGTGTGTCTGAGGAGAGTAAGTGCCTGTGAGCTCTTATTGGCTGAGAAGGGACATGTGACCGTGTGTATGGCAGTTGAAATATGAGTGAAAGACTTGCAGGCTTGTATTAGCTAATGCTGGTCATTTTTTGGGACTGTATCACAGGAATGGTACATCCTTTAGATCTGAGACCTGGTCTAAAATATTCCCGGACACCTGATGTACATGCAGTTTGTACACAGAGCAAATGCAGTTTGCGTGATCAATAATGAGCATGTACAGTAAGCATTTATGGATACTAACTGCACCATACATGGTCATGTCATGAGATTCGTTTTCGGAATATTTATAAGATCCGTCCATCCACTTAAGTCCAAACTGGAAGTGCCCCAAAGTGTAATAAGTGGAGGTCCAGGGAAGGCGAGCTAAAATAACAAATAGTCATACCCACTTTCCCTCACACACAGAAGTCACACATGTTACTTGAGACATGAACAGAGACAAAATGTTGTGGGTAAAATATCACACTGATCTTTTTACCTATACATTGCTTTTTTATGTATTTATCTATCTGTCCATTCATTCTCCAGAAACAATCACATTCAGTCATGACCTATGTCTTATACTCATCATTACTAGAGATGAGCGAATCGAAGCTGACAAAGTTGAATTCAATCCGAATTTCAGGAAATATTCGATTCACATCAAATCCAAATTTCCTCACACTTCGTGGTAGCGAATCGCATTTTTATTCAAAATGGCTGCTGTACATGTTAGGACATGGGGCAAGGAAATCTGGGAACGCGGGATCTCCCACAATGCCATGCGTGCAGCCAATCTGCAGCCAGCCCTGTGATGTCACAGCCCTTTAACCCCTTCGCGAGCACCCACGGCATGTTTGACCGCGGCATCCAAGGTGTTAAAACCCCCCAATCACTTATGGAGCAGGGTGTTAGCTGTAAGTGACAGCTAACACCCTGCTCCATAAGCGATCGAGGGTTTTATCACCTTGGATGTCGTGGTCAAACATGACCATGGCATCCAAGGGGTTCCGCCATTTTGCCGCCCACCCCGGCTCTCTGCAGCCAATAAATAGCTGTTTTTTAATGCGATTCGCCGTGATTTAATTCGGATCGAATTGAATCGTATCGGAAAATTCGGCTAAGTTGCCGAATCCAATTTTTGAATACTTCGCTCATCTCTAATCATTACCTCTGGCAGAAGAAGTGAGATATACTCTTTCCGGCTTGGTGGGTTATGATTGATCCACTTTATAATAGCTTCAAATGTAACTTCCTCTTGTTTAACGTTAAGTTCGTCTTTCTCTAAAAGCCCTTTAAGTTCCATAGCTGAGAGGTCAAGAAACTCTTCTGAGGTCTTCATTATATTTTCAAAGTTGTGTAGCACATACATACACGCCTCCTGGTGAAGCTCGGGACAGTAGTAATATTCTGTGAATTTATAGATGCCAATGCAATTTTGAAGACTCAGTTGGCTTCTGAGGAATTCAGAACAAAGCCGTACAAGATCGGGGATGTTCAAGTAATCTGCAGCAATGAAGAGATTTTCCACGTTGTCAGGGTTGATTGGAACCGCCCAGGTGTAGGCATACTCTAGAATCAGTTTCATTGTGTCTGAAGAGATGTCGGTGATGTCGTAGATGTCCTTTTCACTGGGGTTCCAATTACTTGTGAACAATGCTCTGCAAATACAATTAAAATAAGAATTAGGCTAGGGTTACTTTGGCTGCGACTCCTGTAAAAAACGTAAAAAAAGTCGAGCAATGTTCAACTTGAAGTTTAATATTAGTGATAAAGTTGCAAGGTGACCTGGCAATCTTTGGTCGCGCAATGGGAGTCGCAGTCTTAGCCTAAAAGTATTAACACAACATAAAGTATGACATTGTCAGACACCTGGAAGAGGGTTGCAAATTTGGTAACGTAATGTGCTATGTTCTAGCAGGAAAGTACTGTTGCTCGGTAGTGTTATGCTCTTAGGCCTGATTCAGACGTCAGTATTTTGCATTGGTATTTGCAAGCAAAAACAAAGGAGTGGAGACTACATAAAGATAAGGTATAATGGAAAGATTTGCACCTGTTCTGTATTTTGCTCCCACTCCTGTTTTTGGCACACAATCACCGATGCAAATCATTGACTAAAATACTGACGTGTGAATCAGTTAAGATATCACTGAGAGGTCACTTTATGATGAGTGTCAGATTTGTGAGTGACAGACAGGCACTAAGCCACATGTATATACAGTGGGAAAAAAAAGTATTTAGTCAGCCACCAATTGTGCAAGTTCTCCCACTTAGAAAGATGAGGCCGGCCTGTAATTGACATCATAGGTAGACCTCAACTATGAGAGACAAAATGAGAAAACAAATCCAGAAAATCACATTGTCTGATTTTTAAAGAATTTATTTACAAATTACGGTGGAAAATAAGTATTTGGTCAATAACAAAAGTTCATCTCAATACTTTGTTATATATCCTTTGTTGGCAATGACAGAAGTCAAACGTTTTCTGTAAGTCTTCACAAGGTTGGCACACACTGTTGCTGGTATGTTGGCCCATTCCTCCATGCAGATCTCCTCTAGAGCAGTGATGTTTTGGGGCTATCGCTGGGCAACACGGACTTTCAACTCCCTCCAAAGGTTTTCTATGGGGTTGAGATCTGGAGACTGGCTAGGCCACTCCAGGACCTTGAAATGCTTCTTACGAAGCCACTCCTTCGTTGCCCGGGCGGTGTGCTTGGGATCATTGTCATGCTGAAAGACCCAGCCATGTTTCATCTTCAATGTCCTTGCTGATGGAAGGAGGTTTGCACTCAAAATCTCACGATACATGGCCTCATTCATTCTTTCATGTACACGGATCAGTCGTCCTGGTCCCTTTGCAGAGAAACAGCCCCAAAGAATGATGTTGCCACCCCCATGCTTCACAGTAGGTATGGTGTTCTTTGGATGCAACTCAGCATTCACTCTCCTCCAAACACGACGAGTTGTGTTTCTACCAAACAGTTCTACTTTGGTTTCATCTGACCATATGACATTTTCCCAATACTCTTCTGGAACATCCAAATTCTCTGCAGCAAACTTCAGACGGGCCCGGATATGTACTGGCTTAAGCAGGGGGACACGTCTGGCACTGCAGGATCTGAGTCCCTGGCGGCGTAGTGTGTTACTGACAGTAACCTTTGTTACGTTAGTCCCAGCTTTCTGCAGGCCATTCACTAGGTCCCCCCCGTGTGGTTCTGGGATTTTTGCTCACCGTTCTTGTGATCATTTTGACCCCACAGGGTGAGATCTTGTGTGGAGCCCCTGATCGAGGGACATTATCAGTGGTCTTGTATGTCTTCCATTTTCTAATTATGGCTCCCACAGTTGATTTCTTCACACCAAGCTGCTTGCCTATTGCAGATTCAGCCTTCCCAGCCTGGTGCAGGTCTACAATTTTGTTTCTGGTGTCCTTCCATAGCTCTTTGGTCTTCACCATAGTGGAGTTTGGAGTGTGACTGTTTGAGGTTGTGGACAGGTGTCTTTTATACTGATAACAATGTCAAACAGGAGCCATTACTACAGGTAATGAGTGGAGGACAGAGGAGCCTCTTAAAGAAGAAGTTACAGGTCTGTGAGAGCCAGAAATCTTGCTTGTTTGTAAGTGACCAAATACTTATTTTTCCACCATAATTTGCAAATAAATTCTTTAAAAAAATCAGACAATGTGATTTTCTAGATATGTTTTCTCATTTTGTCTCTCATAGTTGAGGTCTACCTATGATGACAATTACAGTCCGGCCTCATCTTTTTAAGTGGAAGAACTTGCACAATTGGTGGCTGACTAAATACTTTTTTCCCCACTGTATGTGATTATGTGGTGATGTCAGAGCTAATGAAGATATAGAGATACAACTCTAGGTTGGCAAATGCCTTGTGCAAAGTGTCGCTGACTAGCTATTGAAGAGTCTGAAGTACAGGCAGTATAAAGCAAGGGTTTCATGTTGTGTCCTAAAGTTAGGATATAGGATATATGTTTGGGTTATAGATTAACATGCGGTCAGTCCGGTGGGTGTCCTCTGAGAAAACATATAAGAAGAGGCTTTCCCCCCAGTAGTGGTCAGACCAGCAGACAGGGACAGAGGAGGTTATGCTGGAAAAAATGCTAGCTTACCGCACTATAGTTAGCTACTGTAGCAAACTGGGGTGAGTAACAGTCGCTATTATGATGTACCACCCTTTAGTGACCCTGGTAAAGTATAATCTCTTATTAGTGGCCCCATACCGTATCAGGCCCCCATGCAATATAATGTCCCCTTGTGGCCCCTGCACAATACAGTGTCTCCCTTGTGACCCCACAATAAAATGCCCCCTCCTTATGGACCCCATACACTATGATGCCCCCTCATTGTGGCAACCATACTATAATGACCCCTCATTGTGGGCCACATACAGTATCAACAATGTTCCCTCCTGGTGGCCCCCACGCAAAACCCACAGTGCAAGCCACGCAACTGTTTAAGCCTGTTCATCTGAGATGCGGTGGAAGCTGGGGGGGGGAGTGGAAGAGGAGTTAGAAGTGAACATCCACGTAAAATTTCTCTTCTATTTCTGTTATGTGAACATACCCGTTATGTGATTTTCCAACTCAATTTTTTTTTTTTTTTTAATTGTTTCTACGTCCTCATCCAGCGATGATGTTCTCCACAGGAACATGTGACTGCTGCGGCCAGTGATTTGCTATGGCAGTCACCTGGCCCTGTGTCAACACATCATCGTTGAACCTGGGAGCATAGACCGAGCAGTGTTGGAACAGAATGCACAGGGGATCAGTGAGAATAGGGGTTTGTTTTTAGCCTTTAAGATAAAGTTTAAGCACACAGTAAACATGATAAACACTGACCGAAAGTAAGGACTACAGCCGCATAGGATGTTCTTATGAGCCTTGAACTCCACACCGCTGGCTTTGATCACAACATCACACAGCTTGCCCTCCAATCTCAACTCATTAAAAATAGTGCAAGCCCTTGGGCTCATGTTGCCTTCCATGTTGCTAGCGGGGAAGCTTTCCTTGATATCCATTCCGAATATATGAAGACCTGTCTTATCACTGCATCTTCTCTTCCCCATGACTTTCACCTAACGGAATCTGATATTCTTTCATGACATCACAATCTGCATTGTATGATGAAATTCTAAATGGAATAGTCAGGGAGGGACATTGATGTGTCAGCTTAATGCTTATGTCTTAACCTGTAAAAGTCCATGTACATTCCACATTTTAACTATGTACATTGTTTTTATGTATTTAATTTACTTCACAAATAATCTCATGAAATCTCAATTTTTTCAACAAGAAATGTAACAACTAAACTTCCTGATGGGGGGGGGCAGTTTCGTTGTTAGAAAAATAAAAAAAAATAAAAACAAGTGCAATGAGTCAGGGCAAGTTGGCTGAAGGTTGGCCAAAAGCAGCTGATCATACCAAACACTGGCATTTTTGGCTAAAAATATCCAATGTGGCCAATTCGACTATTCACCCAACAAAAATCAAATGTGTATGGCCGGCTTTAGAGGGATGGGATGAGAGCAACACTTTTGCTGTACCTTTTATCTTTCTTAAAGGGATTGTACCATTATGGACATATATCAACTATCTATAGGATAGAGGATAAGTGTTCAATCGATGGGGACTGGTATCTGGCTGCGTAATACAGCCTTAAAGGGCTAGTCCCATTATGGACATTTATCCCTTATCCACAGGACAAGGGGCCTGTAGGCCCCTTAGGGGGCCTTTAAGTCCCCTGTTCTCCTGATCACTGGGGGCCCAATCGTTGGGTCCCTTAGTGATCAGGAGGTCAGAGGACTGAAATTCCCCCTACGGCCTTCTTGTGCATGGAGCACCAGTGTGCTTTTGTGACCAACACTCCATTCTCTTCTATAGGGCTGCCAGGACTGTAATCTCTGGCAGTGCCTGCAGGCCTCTTAGGGGGTCTTTCAGTCCCCTGTCCTGATCACTGGGGGACCTAGTGCTCAGAAACTTATCCACTGTCCTGTGGATAGGGGATTAATGTCCATAATGGGACAACCCTTTTAAGGCTTTATTACACAACCAGATGTCAGCCCACAGCGATTGGACACTTATCTCCTGCATGGAATCAAATTAAACCGACCGTTCCTTCAATTTTGGTTATGAAAATAAATGATAAAACTTGTGCTACTCCTTTCTAGTTATAACATTGTCTCTGTGTGTGAATGATTGTTTGCTTAGAACTAGAGATGGGCGAACCTCTGATTTGTTTCATTCCGGTGGTTGGACCCAAAGATTTGTTTCGGGTCGAATAAGCTCAGCACAAACTAGATGTGAAATTATTAAATTCTGGGGTCAATTCAGACACCAGAATATAATGTAAAGCGCTGTGGAATATGATGGCGCTATATAAGTAAGCATAATACAGTAAATAAATAATAAATATAATAAGTGGTTGGCCCAAGGGAGATGTAGAAACATAACAAAGAGTTTTCCTCTCTGCATTCTCTCTGCGTCCCCTTCCAACCTGCTGGGTGGCGTCATGCATCATCACAGGCCTCATTGGTAACATGAGGTGTATCGATATCCCAAGAGACAAACCCCAACTTTTGGAAAATTCCAATCAGAACTGGTCCGTTCCGAACTAGTTGGCTCATCTCTATTTATAACCTTATCTATACAATCATCCTTAGGGACAGTACAATATATGTCTAAGCATATCCCTGTATATTAATACACATTACAATGTTCATTCAGTTAAGTGTTAATCTTCCCAACTCCACAATCCATTTTCACGTTCTGCTTCGCGAAATGTATTCCAATATTTCCCATGCCACTGGGGATAACCCTATGTAAATTACACCAAAATTGCTTGGTTTGGCCTATTAACATCTAATGTGTACACTATACACACGAATGATAGCAGGTTTAGACACATGGAGGAAATAAAAATAATTTTAATTTTGTACACAGAGGACATGGTTACTGACTTTTGACCTCTTGTTCCATTTATTATTATAGATAGTACACCTTCTTTGTTTAATTGCATAAAGTCATACATAGTGTATGAAAAACAAATCTTTAAATTAACCTCTAAATCGGAATAAACCTTTGGATTCTAATGACCCTTTACAGCTTCCACCAAGGGCTATCAGGTAGTCAGTTAAAGGGTAGATAAAATCCCACTAGGCAAAGTTGAGATGTTATGCAGGGTTACCTAGAAGAAAAAAAAAATAATCAAAATCTGGAGACGGAGTCAAGGTCAAAATTCAAGGTCAAGCAACAACACAGAGATTCTCAAGAGAAGCTGCTTTATAGGCCAGTTTTGTAAAAAGCCGGCAACTTTCTCGATTGGTCGCAGGGGAAACACAAGCACAAACAATAAGCAATTTAATGTACAGAGAAACCTGGAAACCAGTTGGCTATGACGTACAAAAGCAATGGATGATGTGTGAGGTCTCGACATGAAATAAACTGGAAAATATTCCACTAGAGATATTGTCTTGCTGTGTAGATTTGTATAAGGGTTTTCAGTGTTTTTGTTGTTGCATCCAATTTCTTATCTAAACCTAACAATATTAATACCCAAAGAGGGAATTAGAGGACACTATTTATGTAAGTGGCCTCAAGGGCATAATCCAAGGGGCATTGGGGGATTAATAATAGGATTCGTTATCAGGGGATTTTTTAATCATATATTTTATCATTTGGAACTTTGTGTAGGTGCAGGAAAAGTGGGTCAGGTGCCTGAAAAAGTGTCATTGTTGCAAACTTAACAGAGACAAATCACAGCAGGAGGAAGTGGTCATGGCCATGTCAGCAATGATTACTTGTAGGCCATCTCTCCTCTATCATCCCGATATTTCCCTCATTAACTAGCTGCCAGGACATGCCAGAGAGATACAGGAGAGCCGACTGCCAGTGATCAGCGCTGGAAGTCAGTGTATAAGACAGAGAGAACCATTGGTTTTATAGTAAAGAGGGATAAATGTAGTTACATATGGTACAAGTAGGTAGGCAGTGGGCTGGGAGAGGAGACACAGGCTGAGAAGCCTATCTCAGCATGTAATAGTTATATTCAGCATATACGGTACTAAAGATGAGGGAATGTCTTTAAGAGTTGTTTCATTCTGTGTTTGGACGAAGAAATTCCACGGTTCATTTCGATCCAAACTATCATACTCTGGCGTCTCTTCAGACCGCAATGTATGTCATTAAAGTGTTTATGACCTATCCTCAGGATGAGCCATAGATACCTCACTGATCAGCTGCCCGGAGACATTTCCTGCGCTTTTCCTATACACAATACAAGGCTGAAAGCGATGCGCTTCTTCCCCTGTATAGCGTCTAGCTGCTGTCCTGCAGCTCAGCTCCCACAGCCATCCTCCAACAATCCTCTGTATGGATCATCTGTATGGTGCATGGATGCTATACATGGGCAGAGATTTCTGTTTCTGGCACCCATCCTATACACAAACGTCTTTCACCTATATAGCATCTGGACGCCATACAGATGAACCATACAGATGATTGTGGGGGACAGCTGTCGACCCCCCACTGATGAGGTATTGATGACCCATCCTAAGGATAATCCATAAAATCTTCAATCCTAGACAATCTCTTTAAGGAGTTAATTTTTATTACTGATCCCTACCCATCTGCACAGATTCCTAGAATTCCTGTTATGATACAGGTGCATCTCAATAAATTTGAATATCTTTGAAACGTTCATTTATTTCAGTAATTCAGTAATACAATCCATAATCAGCGTCTTCCATGATTGTGTGTCCTACTGAACCAGACTGAGGGAGCATTTAAAGGCTTAGGAAACCTTGGCAGGTGACACACTGAATTTACAATACTGAACTTTTTTACAATATTCTAATTTTCTTAGATTTGGGTTTTCATTACCTGTAATCCATAATCGACATTTACAGAAATAAAACACTTGAAATAGAATACTCTGTGTGTAAACAATCTAGAAAATATAGGAGGTCACTTTTTTAATTTAATTACTGAAATAAATAAACGTTTGAAAGATATTCTAATTTATTGAGATGCACCACCTGTACATTCTTCCTTTGTCCATCCCTTCCACAGTGCTCTATACTCAATACGAGTTTTTTGTGGATCAGTCCTGGAGTAAATCCACGTGAGAATGGGTAGTTTAAGAGACCTCAAAAACTTTGAACAAGGTGTGACCATCGGTCCTAGACTAATCAGAAATGTTATTTTAAAAACGACCAACCTTGTGGGGTTTTTTGAGCAATGGTGTCAAGAGTATCCCGAGAATGATGAAATCAAGGGAAAATATTGAGCAAAAGCGGATCCTGTGGTTGGATAAAGGTGTCAACAAGGTTATCAAAAATTGTTCTAACAAATAGTCACAGTCCAGAAAATTGTCACAAAATGCAGTTCTGGTGCTCCAACCAACATTTCTAAACATACAACTTGTCATTCCTTAGCATGGAAGGTACAACAGCATATGACCAATTTGAGTGCCATTGTTGTCAAACAAAAGGACAAGAATCCAGTGGGCAAAAGAGCACAAAAATTGACTGATACCTGGGTATCAATGTATTGCTACGGTTTTAAAGGCCAAAATAGGTCCAACATGCTACTAGACGGGTGTCTCTAATAAAGTGACAATCCAGTATATACATACATCTCTATCCACTGTTGTTGAATCTATGGAAGCACTGGTTGTTTACAGTGAACGCCTGTCACTATTCCTGTGTGACAGATGCCAATGAACTAAAACAATGTGACCGGGAAGCGGCACTATTATTAGTCACAGGTTGTAAAAAGCAAGACAAAATTTTGTTCTTTACTATATAAATTGTTCGCCACTATCTCCTCATCATGGCTCTGAGACAAACAATGAACAATCCATTTACAAATATACATACAGTGGGGGAAATGTATCAATCCTTCTACTCCAGTGTTCTGGCATAGAGGGATGATATTGTGGCACATATTTGTCGCAAGGCCCTTTCTTGTGCCAAAACGTGCCACAACCCCAGTTCTGCATGAGTCTTAGTTCCTAACTGGTATAGATCTCCATTCAGGCACATGGACGTGCGACAGTCTTGTCCTGCGCTAGTCTAGGTCTTTATTAAGACCGGCGCATGAAACACCAGTCATAATAAATCTGTCCCATTATGTACATAGCGTATTCATACATTATACATCAGAGTATATATCACAACATATTTTTAATAATATAATCTAATCAATAAGATTTATTGCCAAGAATGAGTTACCGAACAAGGCTTGACACCAGAGCACAGGAATAGAAAATGTCAGTGACATGTCATGATATTGATCTATTATTCTGTGTGGCAATAATGTTTTATTAGTTTTGCTAGTCTATTATTCTGGTTGCAGCCTGCAATATGCATATAAATAAAAAAAAAAAAAAACATTTTTAATATTGCTGTACATAGTAAAGCCAGGTATGGAGTCATGTCTCGCAGGGCTCTCTATGTAATTGGCTAGTGTGATACTATAGGAAGTTGATAAGATTTCAGTATGTAATATCAGAATACATTATAGGAGAACCTCAGTGAGGAGAATAGTGTCATCAGTTCAGTCGAGTTCACTGTCAGGGGGAACTGGGCACAAATCACTTTTCAGCAATCATTACTATAATAGAATTTACTGTCATTTTTATGTCTGATTGTAGTGAAAAAAAACTATTGTCAGGTAGTGATGGGCGAACCTGTCAGGATTGGTTTTGTTTCAGCTGCCTCAGCCCAAGATTTGTTTCGGGTCAAACAAGTTTGGTACAAGTCACACCTTAAATTGTCTTAAAACATAGTGTAGAAAACTGTCAGGGCTCCTAGGACCCTATCTATAAGACATAATGTAGAACACTGTCAGGGCTCCTAGGAACCTATCTATAAAACATAGTGTCGAACATTCTCAGGGCTCCTAGGAATCTATCTATAAGACATAGTGTAGAACACATGCAGGCCTCCTAGGAACCTATCTATAAAACATAGTGTAGAACACTCTCGGGGCTCCTAGGAACCTATCTATAAAACATAGTGTAGAACACTGTCAGGGCTCCTAGGAACCTATCTATAAAACATAGTGTAGAACACTGTCAGGGCTCCTAGGAACCTATCTATAAAACATAGTGTAGAACACTGTCAGGGCTCCTAGGAACCTATCTATAAAACATAGTGTAGAACACTGTCAGGGCTCCTAGGAACCTAGGTTCAAAAGAGGTAACGGAAGGTGAGTATGAATGTTTTTTTTTATTTTTGCCACCTATCCTGGACCTCCACCCATTGTACTCTGGGGTCTGAAGTACAGAGTACAATTTTTGTACCCCCCCTCCAAAAAATAAAAAGGAAAACTTAAACTTAAAATAATAATAATGAAAAAAAATTTCCAATGCAGCATCCCAGAGTGCTACTGCTTTAAGTGTTTGTCTTTTGTGCCTCTGGGGTGTGTTGGTATGTCCCGTCCTCTGTGTTCTATGTTCTATGTCACTGTTATGCAGCTTTCCCTGATGTTTTCACCTCTTTGCTTCAAACCTTAGCCTTGGTTCAGCCCTGGCCAATCACAGGCCACTGGGCGGAGTTGTGGGAGACCTACAGTGGGGAAAAAAAGTATTTAGTCAGCCACCAATTGTGCAAGTTCTCCCACTTAAAAAGATGAGGCCGGCCTGTAATTGTCATCATAGGTAGACCTCAACTATGAGAGACAAAATGAGAGAACATATCTAGAAAATCACATTGTCTATTTTTTTAAGAATTATGGTGGAAAATAAGTATTTGGTCACTTACAAACAAGCAAGATTTCTGGATCTCACAGACCTGTAACTTCTTCTTTAAGAGGCTCCTCTGTCCTTCACTCATTACCTGTAGTAATGGCACCTGTTTGACATTGCTATCAGTATAAAAGACACCTGTCCACAACCTCAAACAGTCACACTCCAAACTCCACTATGGTGAAGACCAAAGATCTGTGGAAGGACACCAGAAACAAAATTGTAGACCTGCACCAGGCTGGGAAGGCTGAATCTGCAATAGGCAAGCAGCTTGGTGTGAAGAAATCAACTGTGGGAGCAATAATTAGAAAATGGAAGACATACAAGACCACTGATAATCTCCTTCGATCAGGGGCTCCACGCAAGATCTCACCCTGTGGGGTCAAAATGATCACAAGAACGGTGAGCAAGAATCCCAGAACCACACGGGGGACCTAGTGAATGACCTGCAGAAAGCTGGGACTAATGTAACAAAGGCTACCGTCAGTAACACACTATGCCGCCAGGGACTCAGATCCTGCAGTGTCAGACGTGTCCCCCTGCTTAAGCCAGTACATATCCGGGCCCGTCTGAAGTTTGCTAGAGAGCATTTGGATGTTCCAGAAGAGTATTGGGAGAATGTCATATGGTCAGATGAAACCAAAGTAGAACTGTTTGGTAGAAACACAACTCGTCGTGTTTGGAGGAGAGTGAATGCTGAGTTGCATCCAAAGAACACCATACCTACTGTGAAGCATGGGGGTGGCAACATCATGCTTTGGGGCTGTTTCTCTGCAAAGGGACCAGGATGACTGATCCGTGTACATGAAAGAATGAATGGGGCCATGTATCGTGAGATTTTGAGTGCAAACCTCCTTCCATCAGCAAGCGCATTGAAGATGAAACATGGCTGGGTCTTTCAGCATGACAATGATCCCAAGCACACCGCCAGGGCAACAAAGAAAATGCTTCGTAAGAAGCATTTCAAGGTCCTGGAGTGGCCTAGCCAGTCTCCAGATCTCAACCCCATAGAAAACCTTTGGAGGGAGTTGAAAGTCCGTGTTGCCCAGCGACAGCCCCAAAACATCACTGCTCTAGAGCAGATCTGCATGGAGGTGTGAACCGAGAGCAAGGCAGGTGGTTTGGACTCCGCAACCAGAAATGAACACACACGCGGTAGTTCAAGAAAAGAATATATATTTACTATAAGTTAATAAAGGCTATTTGAAGGTAAAATGACAGGGATAAAGACAAGCAAAATATACAATATAGCATGAACAATTTCAAGGCAAATTCTGCAATGGTTTCTACTTTTACTCTGTCCACTTCTGCAGTATGGACACTGAATGAACAATATACTCAAAACTATCCCTAACTGACCCTGACATCACATTTGGGTGCACCCCCTTTTCCCCAGTGGTCCAGGTGGACCGCTTACAGTCCGTAGAAGCGCGCGGTGGGGCCCAAAGTCGGTCCTTTCTTTTATAGTGAAGCGTCCCCCCACGGTTATCAGGATCTTGGGAGAAATGAAGTCCTCTTTAACAGACAGGGAAACCAACTGAATGCAATGTAATCCAACAGCAGATTCCACTCAGCACACTGACAGTCCTGCCGAATCCATACACTGAGCTGGGATGTAAGCCGGGATTTAGCAGGTGCTGTCCAGTACGTCAACAGCACTGCGAGTCTCTATCTGTGGTATCCATATACACAGTCACAATGTCAGTCTCACTGATCAGCCACTGAGCACAGTTCCTTTCACGTGGACTCACTAGTCCTATTGTCTCTTTACACTCTGTTTGTCTCTGGACCAAGATACAGCTTAGCTGTACAGAAAATCTCCACACCAGTTCAATACAACACTTGCCAAGATGGCTGCTGCTCTCTGTCTCGTCACTTCCTGCTTCTCTGCTCACATTCTGTCTGCAGAACAGGCAGGCTGACATAAAAGGGGGGGTCTCACTCCAGCATCATGTCACAATTACAATGGCTGCTGTCTTAAAGGAACAGAATCACAGAAATACATTCAACATTAACAGTTTATACAGACAAATAAAGCTTAGGACAACATTGGCTGTCTCTTACAGAGGAATGGGCCAACATACCAGCAACAGTGTGTGCCAACCTTGTGAAGACTTACAGAAAACGATTGACCTCTGTCATTAACAAAAAAAGAAAATATAACAAAGTATTGAGATGAACTTTTGTTATTGACCAAATACTTATTTTCCACCATAATTTGCAAATAAATTCTTTAAAAATCAGACAATGTGATTTTCTGGATTTGTTTTCTCATTTTGTCTCTCATAGTTGAGGTCTACCTATGATGTCAATTACAGGCCAGCCTCATCTTTTTAAGTGGGAGAACTTGCATAATTGGTGGCTGACTAAATACTTTTTTTCCCCACTGTAGGTCTTCTGGGTGTCCGTTGAACCTCAGTCTGGTGGAAGCAGAAAGCCTGTACAGTTCATGTTGGACTGTGCAGAGGTACTTATACAACACTGAGACTGGGCCTCAATGGTCGCCTGCACAGCCTCTAGGAGGATTATTATCTGCCCCATGCTCAACTAGAGACAGCTCTGAGAAAGGGAGAATCGTTGTCTGGACTATTGGACATTTTGCATTCTGTGCCAGGAGGAGCAGGAGAGGACCCTGACAGGAGGAACGTATTCGGGCCTACGCTGAAGGTAACCAGGTCCCTGTCAGGTCTTCCTGCAACCCTACTATCCCCAGCATCCTCATCTGGGAGTGGCACGAGAGGAGGAGTAGTTGGAGAACTTTGCCATAGAGCCTGTAACATCCCTGGGTAACCTACTATAATGAAGGCTGGGGGATTGGACATTATCATACTACTATCCCCATTTTGGAAGCTGCTGTTTGTACCTATTCTAGTTCCTGCAAATAAAAACTGTTCCTAGTTCAACTGCACTACTGGCTTCCTGAGTCGTGCCTGCCATAACATCAGGGCCCTTCCGATCACCATCAAACCGGCTCAGAGAGGAGAGGTCACCTCTCCAACTGGAGGCACCCTGTGGGAAACTACTACCACCACCATCATTTAGTGTTGCAGGACCCCCTCAACGGTGTCCAGCCCAGGAGCAGGGTTGGAGTGCTTGGCTTAGCAGATGGCACATCATCCGCCACCACTACTCCCATCCTCCGGTCTCCTCCATCTGGGCTGTGACACCAAGTTTTCCTAATTAGGTTTCTGTCTGTAAGCTGTTGGGTCCAGTATTGTAGGGTAGTCTCAGGTCTAACTGCTACTAACTAAAGAGCTGAAAGTGTACTCAGAAACATGTCTGCACTCTTCTGCAGCCATCAACTATCTCTAACTAGAGATAGCTGAATCAACTCTTTAGAATTTGTCTCAGATGAACGATGGTAAATGATTAGTCTATGGGGTCTTTTCAGGACCCAAGGAAGGTGATAAAATAAAAAAAAAAAAAACATTTATACACACCTTGTATTACCTCTTCCAGCGATCGGTGTCTTCCTCCTCCTGGTGGATGACATTGCAGATGTCTGGCGCTCTTCTGTGAAGTCATGATGCTCGGCATGTCCAATCACAGGCCTCAGTGGTGACCCCGGGATCATGACATCAGAGAAGCGTGCTGGACACCGCCAGGAGGAAGACACTGAGCACTGGATGCTGCGCGGAGGCCCAAAAGATGTAACAGAAAGTGAGTATAAATGTTTTTTTATTTTTGTCACCTCCCCTGGGCCGACACCTATTATTCTCTGGGGTCTGAAGACCGGGTTCTATCTGAACAAGTTTGGAAAGTAGTAGAAAAAACATCATTATAACAATCAAATGCAACATTTTACCACAAGGAGTGTCCTTGTGTGGCACTCCACTAATATCAAGCTGTGAATGTGAAGCCTGAGTTCTGAGAGTAATGTGCAAGTTGCATTGTGTGAATAGAACCCTGGCCCGAGGTATCTGAGAAGTTGACAGTCACCTGAGAGAATAATAGTGAGTTAAAGCCGTTGTATTCCAAAGACTATGTAAATAATTTCCTGTAACCTTTAAGAAGTAACACCATCTAAGGTGACATGAATAGTTGCTGTGCCATTGTGTTTAGCTGTTATGGTCTATGATCACTTCTTTAAAGGGGAACACTACAATACAATTCCGAAATACCCTATAATAAGTCTATAGGATCCATTAGAATTTGTTGGGATTGCTGGGATTCACTTAAGAACAGCTTCACCATAGGAAATCCCACGTAGACATGATGTGCTAACTGAATATAAATCCATCTGGCAATTTTTTGCACTCATTTTTCTGACAAGCAGCATGAAATATTTTCAGATATGAAAAGGAGAGAATATGACAGGAGAGGCGTCGATGTGACTAGGACTAGAATACAGATTTATTAATAATTTAATATAATAAAACCCAGGATCCATGAAGATGCTCTGAGGATCAATTTGTAATAACAAAAGATCCCTCCTGCGTGTGTTTTTTGAACACTAGAAATTCACCTTTTCCCATTAAAAGAGAATGGAGTTTAAATTATTGATCCATATTTCACTATTTCAACCTTCATTATCTAACATGCTGGAAATATGACTTTTCAGGACTGGTATAGTAATAGTACTATAGTCACTAATAAAAAAAAAATCACAGATTCATCCAACTCTCTAAGTAGAAAATGATGACCACAATTCTACATATATAGTCATATATAGTCATGGTGATACAGGTGGTACTACCATCAGGGGCCCTACTAAATAAGTCCTGCTATGTCACTGACTACTCTCCACCATAGAAGTACATTTTAAATTAAAAGTGTCAGCTGAATTTCTTAGAATATTGGGAGACATGTGAGGAAACCTAGAGATCTGAACATAGAATTAATGTACGAGGCCCAAAAATGGCAGCCCTGTATACTGCATTCTGATGTTGACTTCCGCATTAAGCAATATTTTTGGGGTCATGCCACCTTTAGCAAGGCTCCAACACTTTGGGAGATAGTACACCCTTTTCCTTGCATACCATGCCCCTTTTTGTGATGTGGGCAAACTAATGTCCTGTCCACATACTTTTTCAGGATGTGACCAACACATAAAGTGCCCAAGTTATATGACAAATGATTGGATGCCTGGCAGCTGCAGGAGTCTTCCTGAAGTTTCCTGAGAGTTGGCAAGTATCATACACATACTGTATTAAAGGGGTTGTGTGGGGCCAAAAGGGGGCATTATACTATGTGAGGGGCCACAAAGGGACTTTATATTGTGTAGAGGCCACAAGGGGGCATCAGACAGTGTGGGGGTACTAAGGTGGTATCATTCTTTGTGTAGACACTAAGTGGGGCATTACCATGTGTAGGGGCGCTTAGGGGACATTATACTCTGTGGGGGCACTAAGTGGGTATTATACTGTGTGAGGGCACTTAGGAGGCTTCACTGTGTGTTACACAAAGGAGGACATTTACTGTATTAGGGCAGAAAGGGGCTAGGACGAGTCGGCAGGTTCAAATGGGGTATGGGCAGGATTAGAGACATGGCTTATCATATTCAGATTTGGAAGGTATGTTACAGTTATCCATATTAAACTTCACTGCCTATAATCCTCCTCTGTATTGAATATTATACAGAGCTTAGTATTACCTTCAAATGTCAAAAATGTCCTCTACAAGCTCAGATAGACAATGAGCAGACTAGATACAATGGGGGAGATTTATGAAGACTTCACATGAACAACAGTCTTCATAGCACAGTTGCCATCAAAGGATGCACCTCTTTTATGGCGTGGTAAAAATGATAATAAAAGGCATGGGTGGCGCAAAAAAAAGAAAAATCACAAATTTGTTGTGCAACAATCCAATTTGTGCAAAAAAATGCAACTTTTGATGCCTTGTACACGTAAATAGTAGTATAATGTTGTACAGTGTTAGCCATTGAACGTAGTGGAAGAATGAACAAATCAAGCGATACCTTTTAGAGGCGAACCAAGTATATTCTTGTACACGTAAAGGCATAATAAATCTGCCGCAATGAGTAGAGTTTTAATGCATAAATGATAGCTGGATCATTTCCCATGAATAATATATCAATAGCCTCAGCTCCTCCTGCTCTAGGACATGCACTTCTCCATTGACTTCTGAAGAGGGACCATCTTGACCACACCCTATAAAATGCAATGATATATTCCATTTTTTTTTATCATGTCAGTCCTGGTAGGGGGATCTTGTGAATTTCACAACTGTGGCAATCATAAGCCTGACTTCTATAATGAAATAACATAGAAAGAGAGTTTTTTTACTAATTTCATGAGGTCAGGAAACTTGGAGAACATCTGCGTTAAACAGACGAAGAATTTGAGAACATGTGAGGATACTATATTGAGTAAAAAAAAAAAGTACTCCCAAATTGTTGACAGACCCATCAAATTATCTATTGTGCCCACCTTAGAAAGGCAACAATTATCAGAGAAGAAAGGAGAAAAGCTGTGTAACTGATTCCGGAGCCTATATTATGTAACAAAGCTTGTTTCCTACAATTTGCAGGATAAAGACATGTATTGACTATATTGAATCCAGAGCCTTTTTTCCTACCGACCCCTTAAATTACCGTTGGTATTCCTATATTTGGAAATGTCCATACTGTTAGAATATCATACTATTTGTTCAGGATGCTGAATTCAGTAAAAAAAAAAAAAAAAAAAAAATTGCTGCTTTTTGGACAACTAGTCTCTCCCCAAAATTTGAGCAAAGAATTATAAACAGTCATACATACCCCAAAATAACACCATTAAAAACTAAAGCTCATTTTCCAAAATGAAACAGATCCAAAGAGGTTGCCCTGTCTGACCTGAGACTAACATACAGAGGTGTAGCTATGAGGTCCATGCAAGGTTACCATCACAGTCTCTTCTTGTGCACAATATCTTACAAACGATCAGGAATTATTCGCAATCCCTGACTACAGAACAACACGATGACTGTCTTTTAGCTGGCTTGCAGGCCACCCTAACCAGGAACTCTAGCACAGTCTCCACACGTCCTCCTAAGTCACAGGCCGTACCCATTAGTCAGATCACAACCCAAATTGTGCATATACACACGGTGGTATTAATGCTATGTATACAAGTAAATGTATTCTCTGACGTTTGTAGTGTTCCCTAGTGAGAAACTACATGTTCACTGTAACTATTGTGTAATGTTAATGTTATATAGTATGACAGCTTTAGGACTACATGTACATGAGTGGTGACATTAGAGCTAGGTAGGGTGCCGTTTGGAGATAAAAAAATTATACCTCATGCCAAGTGTTTTACTCTGTGTCCTTAGGTTACAGTGCACTGGGCTGTGGACAATGATTTCTGGGCCATAGGCTAGCATAGGTCCAGCTGGCCTTGCATCCTCACTCTCCAATGATATTTTCTTGCCAGTAACGGTCAGACCAGCAGACAGCACAAAGGGGCATTGCAGGAGTTTGTGTTGAGGAGAAATGCAGCTCTCTGCACCATAGTTAGGTAGCAAATGATGGAGTGGTTATCCCTTACTATTAAGGTGTGCCGTCATAGACCTAGTTAGAACCACAGAGAGGTAACAAAACTTCATCCTGAGCTGCAGTCATGAGTCTATGTGAGGTGGAGGAAACCAGCCCACATATCACAAGAGAATAGGGTGTAAGGCAAAATGTAGCCATGCCAGAGGAGTGTAAAGCTGATGGCTAAGTATGAAGAGAAGTGACGTGCCATAGATGCTGAGGTACTGATGCCTGTGTATGAGGGACAGTGCTGTCGTGACTGAGAAAGGTAGACTTCAAAGTGTGCAACAAGAGTGTTCAGTTGTTACCAGACCAGGTTACAAAAAAAAAATAGATTAAGGGTCCATTCAGATCATGTGTTTCACAACAGTTAAACAGATGCAAAAAAAACAGATTAAAAAAACGGATGCAAAAATGGACGCAAACAGATGGCCATCAATTTCCATAGACATCAATGTTAAAAAAAAAAAAAACATCCGTTGCTGTCCGTTTTTTTGAAGAACACAAAACCGTAGTATACCATACTTTTGTGTCTGTCCAAAAAAATAGAACGGATCCTTTTTTTAAAAAAAAATTGATGTCTATGGAAAAGGATGGCCATCTGTTTGCGTCCATTTTTGCGTCCGTTTTCTAAATCTGTTTTTTGCATCCTTTAAACTGATGTAAAAAATGTAATCTGAATGGACCCGAAGATGTTAGAAAAAGGTAGGCTGTTGTGATAGAGACTGTTGCAGACTGAGAAGGTGCAGTACCAACTCTGTGTCACAAGTGGAGTATGGCAGAAGTCACCAAAGTACTGCAAATTCAAGCCAACCTGTTATCTGCTGTAAGACTGTTCTGAAGCCATCAGGCTAGTTGCCTCACTGAGCTTTTTTCCTCCTTTGTTGGACCCCTGTCTGCCATTGGAATTCATCAGTGCCACACGATCGCATTGCAAGTGCCCATTTCTTTATCTAAACCACTTAGATTCCTTAGTCATTATTGGCCACAGCACCTTGGAAGTTAACCAATGTAGTAGCCGCGCTCTAGGGTCTTTCCTGTGACTACACCTGTGTAGTACAGTAACAGCACGGTCACAAGTAAAGTTGGGTGAACCTTGTGTGATTCATTTTGCCAATAGTTGCCAGCCAGTTTTGGTTTCAGACTGGACTTGTTCAATCTGTGCAGGATTTGTGGAAAAAAAACAAACACTGATACTCATCAAAACTGACCTCTCCCAAGACCCCTCACAGAGGGCCCATAATGTCACCCAGGAGTCCAACAGGGGAAGAAGAAAACAGCAATGGAGCTCCAGACCTCCGCTTATTATAGTTTGGGGTTTGAAGAGACCTTGGAATATAGTAGTGATTTGTAGGTGGCGAAACCCAAAAAATTATAACAAATCTGGGTTGATACAAATTAGTTCTCTCATCATTAATGACAAGGAACTGCAGTCCCACTATTAGCAGTCTACTGCCTCGACAAATATAGTTGTGCAGGTAGTTACATAATCTGAATATACAGAATGTTTTTCCACAGAAATAG
The DNA here is from genome assembly GCA_947044405.1 of Leptodactylus fallax. Lineage (NCBI taxonomy): Eukaryota > Metazoa > Chordata > Amphibia > Anura > Leptodactylidae > Leptodactylus > Leptodactylus fallax. The sequence goes on from CAMRHE010000067.1 coordinate 4,816,960, forward strand.
AGAAAACTTGAAAAATAAAGAATATTAGAGATATGTATAACTTTTTATTACAGTGAGTTATTCACATGAGATTGTAAAATCTCTTGAATATGAAGCAATAAAACACAATGGAGGAGATATTAAAGCTGTGCTGCCAGTCATTTCATCTCTTGCAAAAATATATTTTTATTAGGTAAGTTCCCAATTAATTGCCAAGATCCATAAATACTTCTAGAATAATTTACAATGGAGAGGAGCCTTGTGGGACACTATAATAAAGACTATGGTAGTTACAGAAAGAGCTGGGTAAGCAGGATACAGTTCTCATAACTCCAATAGACTTCCATAGTAAGGACACAGACATGGCCACCTCTTCATTACCATTTATCGGAAGCAATGCCTGCCAGAAAGATGTCACAGGCTTCCTATTGTCCAAATAGGTAAAGGTATGCATACATTTGGTCAGTGTCTGACTGGGATGTCTAGGGCCCACCAGTGGAATTGTTTCTAGGGGCCCACCACCATGACCCCTGCAGATCAGCTGTACTAAGACAGGACGGCCAAAGATAATAACATGCACTGTATACTCCTCTGTGATATTACACTTTCCTCTTCTGTAATTTTACACCATCTTTATGCATAATATTACACTATATCCTCTAGTGTAATAAGACACTATCTTCCTCATTAATGTTACACTATCCTCCAATTTAATAATACACTATACTCCTGCAATATTATACTATATCCTCTTCTACAACATCACATATCCCCTGTAATATTGCGCTGTTTTACTCTTTGATATTACACTATAATTAGTCATAGGTAAAGTCCAACCATGTCTATAGAGAATCTTCCAATCACATCTATAGCGTTCAGCCATGTCTATAGAGAATCATCTGGCCATATCTATAGAAAATTACCTGGCCATGTTTATAGAGTTCAGCCATGTCTAAAGAGCCCAGTAGAGATGGGCGAACCTCTCAAAAAATTTTTTTGTGTTCAGGTTCGGCGGCTCAGGTCCTCGGTTTATTTCAGGACAAACAAGTTTGGTACGAATCACACGTTAAATTGGCTTAAAACAATGTGTGGAATGCTCTTAGGGCTCCTAAGAATCTTATCTGCGGAGTGTGGTGTATGACTCCTGGGACTATATCTATGGAACATAGTGTATAACACTGTCGGGGCTCCTAGGAATATATATCTGTAGAGCATAGTATGCAACACTGTCTGGGCTCCTAGGAACCTGCAGTGAGTACGGAAAGTATTCAGTCCCCTTTAAATTTTTCACTCTTTGTTTCATTGCAGCCATTTGCTAAAAGCAAAAAAGTTCATTTTATTTCTCATTAATGTACACTCAGCTCCCCATCTTGACAGAAAAAAACAGAAATGTAGATATTTTTGCAAATTTATTAAAAAGGAAAAACTGAAATATCTCATGGTCATAAGTATTCAGACCCTTTGCTGTGACACTCATATTTAACTCACATGCTGTCCATTTCCTTCTGATCCTCCTTGAGATGGTTCTACTCCTTCATTGGAGTCCAGCTCTGTTTAATTAAACTGATTGGACTTGATTAGGGAATGCACACACCTGTCTATATAAGACCTCACAGCTCACAGTGCATGTCAGAGCAAATGAGAATCATGAGGTCAAAGGAACTGCCTAAGGAGCCCAGGGAGGTTAGTCCTGAACTGGCACACCCCAACAAGTTTGCTAAATTGGCAGATGAGGGGGATGTTAATACAGGGGTAACGCTGCTGCAGCAAGACACTTCCTCTGACCGCCAGGGGAATGTCTGCTCCAGTAAGAAGGGGGATAGGAGTGCAGAGAAGCCTAGACAGGTGCTGGTAGTGGGGGATTCAATCATTGGGGGAACAGACAGGGAAATCTGTCACATAGACCAGGAACAAAGGAAACAGGTTTTTGTCAGTAATAAAAGACAATTACCTATCGCAACTAGTGCAGGACCCAACAAGAGGTGAGGCACTTTTATACCTAATTTTAACAAATGAACTGACACATTGTCAAAAGTGAAGGTTGGGGGTAATCTTGGTAATAGTGACCACAACATAATAAGTTTTCTTGTACACTTAAAAAATGTTCAGTAGAGGGGGAACAAAAACACTAAACTTCAGGAAGGCCAGTTTTAACCAGCTGAGAGAGGAGCTTAGCAGCATAAACTGGGACAATGTCCTCAAAGTGACCGGAACGCAAACAAAATGGGACGTTTTCAAAAGCCTTCTAAATAGGACCACTAAAAAACATATCCCTTATGGGAATAAGCGGGCCAGAAATCATAGAAAACCAATATGGCTAACTAAAACGGTAAGGAGTGCAATGAGGGATAAAAAGGAAGCATTTAAAGTGCTAAAAAAAAGAAAGTAGTGACACAGCATTAAAAACTATAAAGAGAAAAATGAATTGTGTAAAAGACAAATAAAGGAGGCAAAGATTGAAGCTGAGAGAAAAATTGCCAAGGAAAGTAAAAATAATCCCAAATTATTCTTCAATTACATAAATAACAAGAGAATAAAAATTGACAATGTGGGCCTTCTCAAAAATAATCTGGGTGTAATGGTGGAGGAGGATGAGGAAAAAGCACAACTATTAAATGCCTTCTTCTCTACGGTGTTTACACAAGAAAATCCAATGGCCAGCAACATGAGTAGGGGTAATGTTAACTCTCCATTAAATGTCACCTGTTTAACCCAGGAGCAAGTGCGGTGCAGCCTTCAAAACACTAAAATAGAGAAATCGCAAGGTCCAGATGGCATACACCCCCGAGTTCTGAGGAAATTATGCACGGTGATAGACAGACCCTTATATCTAATATTTAAGGACTCAGTAATGACTGGGTCTGTTCCACTTGATTGGCACATAGCAAATGTGGTGTAAATTTTCAAAAAGGGGTCTAAAAGTGAGCCTGGAAACTATAGGCCAGTAAGTTTGACTTCTGTGGTGGGTAAGATATTTGAGAGCTTTCTAAGAGATGCTATCCTGGAGTACCTCAATGTAAATAATCTTATCACACTCAATCAGCATGGGTTTATGAGGAATCGGTCCTGTCAAACTAATCTGATCAGCTTCTATGAAGAGGTAAGTTCAAGACTAGACATGGGTAATGCAGTGGACGTGGTGTATCTGGACTTTTCAAAGGCTTTCGATACTGTACCACATAAAAGGTTGGTATGCAAAATGAGAATGTTGGGACTGGGGGAAAACATATGCATTTGGGTTTGCAACTGGCTCACTGATAGGAAACAGAGGGTGCTTATTAATGGTAAATATTCAGATTGGGTCACAGTCACCAGTGGGGTGCCACAGTGGTCAGTATTGGGCCCTCTCCTGTTTAATATCTTTATTAATCACCTAGTAGACGGTTTGCAAAGCAGGGTGTCCATATTTGCAGATGATACTAAACTCTGTAAGGTAATCAAAAATTAGGAGGATAATAGAATATTACAAGGGGATCTAAGGAAGCTGGAAGCATGGGCCGAGACTTGGCAAATGAAGTTTAATATTGACAAATGTAAGGTTATGCATTTTGGACGACGAAGTAAAATGTATGATTATATACTTAATAGTAAACTACTGGGTAAGACTGCCAGTGAAAAAGACTTGGGGATTTTGGTGGACAGTAAGCTTACCTTTAGTGACCAGTGCCAGGCAGCGGCTGCCAAGGTAAATAAAATTATGGGATGCATCAAAAAAAGGTATAGAATCTCATGACAAGAACATAGTTATGCCTCTATATAAATCACTGGTACGGCCACATTTAGACTATTGTGCACAATTCTGGGCTCCAGTATACAAGAAAGACAAAACCAAACTAGAAAGAATGCAAAGAAGGGCAACCAAAATTATTAGGGGAATGGGTGGATTGGAGTACAACGATAAATTAACAAACTTGGGGTTATTCAGTTTAGAGAAAAGACGTCTACGGGGAGATCTAATAACAATGTACAAATACATGAAGGGACAGCACAAAGAACTTTCTAATGATCTTTTTACCCCTAGGCCAGTGACAGTGACAGTGACAAGGGGACATCCTCTACGACTGGAGGAGAGAAAGTTTCACCAGCAACATAGAAGAGGATTCTTTACAGTAAGAGCAGCGAGGCTATGGAGCTCTCTGCCCCAGGAAGCGGTGATGGTGGATTCATTGAACAAGTTCAAAGAGGGCCTGGAGGCCTTTCTCAAACAGAACATTACGGGTTATGGGTTCTAGATTTTAAGGGCACATTGATCCAGGATTTTATACTGATTGCCAGATTGGAGTCAGGAAGGAATTTTTTTCCCATGAAATGGGGCAATTGGCATAAGCCTCATGGGGGGTTTTTTTGCCTTCCTCTGGATCAACACTGTACGGGACTGTAGGGTTATAGGTTGGACTTGATGGACTGATGTCTTCATCCAACCTCATCTACTATATAACTATGTCACGGCCAAATTGCACCTAACCCATTTACAGACAAAGGTGACTAAATGTGACTGTTATGTGATATTTTTACAGCCAATGTTCTCAAGCCCCTTAGAGCTCTAGAATAAACATAAAGTGTGACTCCAGACAAAATCTGTAATCATACATTAATTTTGAATAAATAATAAAATGGTCGTTGTCTATGGGATTTACTTGTCATAATGACTTTTTATTTTGTGATTAGTAAAATGGCCACTTTATGGTTTGCTATCTAATATACAGTACTTCTTCAGCTTAATCTAACCTACACACAGTGGTGAACCTAGCCTCTTTGCTGCCTGAGGCGGACTATAGAAAGACGCCCCCCCCCCCCCAAAAAAAAAAAAAAAAAAAAAAATTGAGTTTTCATGCTACTAGCTTCACACGCTGTTATCGTCGCACAATATACACAATACACAAAGTTATAAAATAGTTTTTAAGAATTCTTCTTCCTGCATTACTTCAGTATCAGATCAACAGCACAGCATTAACAATGAAAGTAACTTCACACATCTTCTGCTTGGTGGATGGACGAGCCCATGTGGCCCCCATTCTCTATAATAGGAGCGCCGCAGATAGCTGAGGACTGGACTTCGGCTATCTTTGGCACTCCCATTGAAGTGAATGAGAGCCACGCGGGTTCGTCCATCCACTAAGTGACACACCTATGTATATGGCTGCGGTCAAGCTGAATTCCCACCCAGTGGGGTAAAAACCCAATTCTCAGGCTCAGTGGGGGTCTCAGCAGACAGACCCCCATCACTCAGGTATTTATCCTCATTTAGGTGAATACAGGGCAGTAACATTCTGTGACTTACAGGTGACATCTCTGACTAATCCTTCACATTTCCCTTCTCTTCCCTTTGGACCGCCATGACCACTTCTTCCAGCTGTGACTTGTCTCTGTAAAGTTTGTAACACAGACATCTTTGGCTCCTCACTTTTCCAAGCATCGGACCTACATTGTCCTCACCTGCACACCCATCCTGCTGCTACCCCAATTATAAAATACATGATATAACCCCCCATAATGAATAATACCCCCAAGTGCATCTTTATATTAATAATGTCCATGTGTACCCTGTATAAATAGTGCCCCTTATTAATATTGCCCCATAGGTTTTCTAATTAAAAGGTTTTCCAGGTCATTAATAAACTAATCAGTGGGGCTCAAAAACCCAGGACCCCTACTGATCAGCTGTTTGAAGGGTACCTGTGTAAGTGCCGTGACCGCTTCTCTGTTTACATAGTGTCATTCCTCTCATAGCGGCCATGTCATGTAACTACAGCCTCGTCCTATACACGTCCATGTGACAAGGCTGTAATTACATCACACGGTCACTATAAACAGACAGCGTATAATATAAACAGGTGCCATAGCCCCTGTTTATAGCGCCCCATTTACACACACTATAATGTTCCACAGCAGCCCCTGCACACAGTATTGCGTCCCCAGAACACGGTACTATGCTTCGCAGCGGCCCCTGCACACGGTATTATGCTCCATAGTGGCCCCTGCACACGGTATTATGCTCCATAGTGGCCCCTGCACACGGTATTATGCTCCATAGTGGCCCTTGCACACAGTATTATGCTCCACAGTGGCTCCTGCACACGGTATTATGCTCCATAGTGGCCCCTGCACATGGTATTATGCCCTGCAGTGGCCACTGCACACGGTATTATGTTCCACAGCAATCCCTGCACATAGTATTATGCAGGGGTTGCTGTGGAACATATTACCGTGTGCAGTGGCCACTGCGGGGCATAATAACGTGTGCAGGGGACAAAAACCTATGAAGCAATGCAGAGATAATCATCTTTTTTAAATGAATTTTCGAAAGCAAGGCTGGGAAGAGATGGGGCAATACCAGAAGAAGATTTTGTAGCACAACCTCTCTTCTCAGCTGCTCTCCCATCTTGTGGTGCAGCCACGTCATTAACTCAGAAACTATGGTGTTAAACTACTCTTCCTTCTCTAACAGCAGGGAATCCATCCAGGATGGGTAGAGAGTAGCAGTGATGGCCATTATTTTCTCAATCATACCCCCTAGTGGGAAAACAAGTTCCTACATCTTACTAAGAGAATGCAGGTAGGTATCATTTTTTTAGTTTTTATGTTTTGGCCAATCCCCTTTCATTTCAAGTGAAATATCCTAATACTACCCTGTCTTTTCCATAAAAAAAAAAAAAGTAATAAAAAAATAAACAAAAAGTTAAATATTATGCATTCCATATACACACGTGGACAAAATTGTGGGTACCTCTAGTTTAATGAAAGAAAAACCCACAATGGTCACAGAAATAACTTGAATCTGACAAAAGTAATAATATATAAAAATTCTATGAAAATGAAGAAATGAAAGTCAGACATTGCTTTCCAACCAGGCTTCAACAGAATTTTTTTTTAAAAAGAAAACTCATGAAACAGGCCTGGACAGAAATGATGGTTCCCTTAACTTAATATTTTTTTGCACAACCTTTTGAGGCAATCACAGCAATCAAACGATTCCTGTAACTGTCAATGAGACTTCTGCACCTCTCAGCAGGTATTTTGGCCACTCCTCATGACCAAACTGCTCCGGTTGTCTCGGGTTTGAAGGGTGCCTTTTCCAGACGGCATGTTTCAGCTCCTTCCAAAGATGCTCAATAGGATTTAGGTCAGGGCTCATAGAAGGCCACTTCAGAATAGTCCAATGTTTTCCTCTTAGCCGTTTTTGGGTGTTTTTAGCTGTGTGTTTTGGGTCATTATCCTGTTACAAGACCCATGACCTGTGACTAAGACCAAGCTTTCTGACACTGGGCAACACATTTCTCTCTAGAGTCCCTTGATAGTCTTGAGATTTCATTGTACCCTGCACAGATTCAAGACACCATGTGCCAGATGCAGCAAAGCAGCCCCAGAACATAACAGAGCCTCCTCCATGTTTCACAGTAGGGACAGTGTTCTTTTCAAGATATGCTTCATTTTTCCATCTGTGAACATAGTGCTGATGTGCCTTGCCAAAAATTTAGATTTTTGTCTCATCTGTCTATAGGACATTCTCCCAAAAGCTTTGTGGCTTGTCAACATGTAGTTTGGCAAATTCCAGTTTTGTCAGATTCAAGTTATTTCTGTGACCATTGTGGGTTTTTCTTTCATTAAAGAGGGGAACCAACAATTTTGTCCATGTGTGTATATACATACGGTATATTGTTGTAATGGGATAAATAATGGTGGAAACGTAATGATAATAAGCATTATAATGCACTGTTTTGCTTAGGTTTATACCTTATGGCTACACATATGAATGTATATATTGTGACTTTGAGAGCTTGCAGTATATGACCCCCTATTGCACATGCAGCCTCAGGAGGTGCACTTCTCAGATGAAATTGTTTGGTGACACATGGCTATCATAGAAGACTTTGTCACCACCTGGCAGGACCATAGCAGTGGATCTGTATGAGCTGTCTTGGAATTGCTGAACCTACCTGATTGGCTGTCATGTGGTTTACAGTGGATGATCCCCACAATATACTTCACTATGGAACTTCTGACAAGACATTACAGAAGTGACAGTATATTTCTCCTTCCTGCTGGATTCAATTCTTGCTTTGGCTGAAAAAAATAATCAAAACCTGCACTCGCATTTTTCCAAAAAGGCTGCGTATGAATGCTGGCAGACATGTAAAATACCACCACTTACTCACTACCAGGATTTACTGACCACTGTAGATTTGATACACTGGAACTGTGCCTAGCTTGAGACTAGTGGAAGAGTGAAGAAATCAGGCGATACCTTTTAGAGGCTGAGTATATTTATAAGTAAGCTTTCAGGAGTACTCGCTCCCTTCATCAGACATGGTGTGATACAAGAACTGAAAATTCACAGATTTTTATACACATGGTTTTCAAAGCATTTTAGAGTCCTTAAAAAAAATTGCAATCTAAGTACAGAAGTTATTTACAACAGGTCAAAAAAAAACAGTCTGGAAACTTGTGGTGCGTGACGGAAGGATCAGTAATTCTTGCTGTTATCTGTTTGCTATCAGGAGGTGATTTGTGTCCCTCACAGGTCATACATAGTGTGATTTGAAGCTGGCATGAATATTGATTTCAGTTCATGGTTCAAACATAGTGTGACATGAAGCTGGCATGAATATTAAGTCCAAATTGCAGAGTTTGAAATTTTTGCATAAATTTGTACTCCATTTCTTTCCTTTTCTCCTGTGTCTTAAAATGTCCCATTAAAACCACAACCCGCAAATCTTCAATAGAGTGGTTTTCTCCGGAGAAATGTGCGGCCACTGGGAGATCTGTTCTGCTGTTATTAATGGTGGATCTGTGTGAGTTCATTCGTTGACTGAGTCTCTGCCCTGTTTCCCCCACATAGAGGCCTGTGGTGGGACATTGCACACACATTATGAGGTACACCACATTGGAAGACCTGCAGGAAAATGTCCCCCTAATTCTGTGCACCTGTTGTGACTGTGGGATAGGTACACTGTCAGCGGTGTGGATGTGCTTGCAGGTCATGCACCTTTTATGTAGGCAAGGTGAGGTGCCATTTTCAGTTGGGGCCTTCAGGGCACTCCGGACGATAATGCGCCTCAGGTTTGGTGGTTGTCGAAAGGAGAGGAGAGGGGGGACTGGAAATATGTCCTTGAGTCTGTTGTCCCTATGTAGTACAGGTTGGAGCTCCTTGGCAATCCTTCGTAGGATCTCCAGCTGTGGGTTGTAGGTGACAACTAGGGGCACTCGGGCTTCTTTCTGGGTCTCTCTATATGTGAGCAGTCTGTCTCTGTTAATGGCTGCTGCTTTGTTTAATTGGTTGTCTGTCACTTTTGGTTTGTATCCCAATCTGAGAAATTTCATCCTCAGATCCAGGAGGTGCTTGTCCAGGTCTGTTTTGTCGGAGCAAATACGATTGTATCGTATAGCCTGGCTGTAAATTATAGATTGTCTTGTGTGCTTGGGGTGGAAGCTGTCGTTTCTCAGGTAGGCCATTCTGTCTGTGGGTTTGTGGTATATTGATGTGAGTAGCCGATGGTCTTTGATGTATATTGTGGTATCCAGAAAGTGAATTTCACTCCCTGAATAGCTAAGTTTAAGGTTGATGGTCGGGTGAAAGTCATTGAAGTCATTATGGAATTGAAGTAGGGCCTCCTCACCTGCAGTCCAGATGACAAGGATATCATCGATATAACGAAGGTAAATCATAGGTTTGGTGGCGCATGTTGATAAATATGTTCCTTCCATTTCTGCCATAAAGAGATTTGCATACTGGGGTGCACATCTGGTCCCCATTGAAGTTCCCATTCGCTGTAGATATAGATCCTCTCCAAAGGTAAAATGGTTGTGGCTAAGGATGAATTGTATGAGCTGCGTTACTGGTTCTGTTGGGAGGTTTTGTTTTGACAGGTGTACCCGACATGCTGCAACTCCATCCTTGTGGGGAATGTTGGTATACAGGGATTCCACATCCATGGTGGCCAAAATGGTACCCTCAGGTAGAGGGCCCAGGGCATTCAGTTTGTTAAGAAGGTCAGTGGTGTCCTGGATATAGCTTGGAGTATCCCTGACAAGGGGTTTTAGGAGATTTTCCACCCAACCTGAGATGTTTTCTGTCAGTGTCCCAATTCCAGAAATGATAGGCCTCCCAGGGTTGCCATCTTTGTGTATCTTTGGGAGCATATAGAAGCAGCCCGGCCTGGGATCTTGTGGGATAAGTCCTTTTACCTGATTCTGGATCTGGACTGGAAACTCCTTGATCATACTCTTTAGTTCTTTCATATAGGCCTCTGTGGGATCACTTCCAAGTTTGGAGTAATGGATGGGATTTGACAGTTGCCTGTTTGCTTCCTGGATATAGTCTGAGGTGTTCATTATGACTATTGCGCCCCCTTTGTCAGCTGGTTTTATTATTATATCCTGATTTCCTTTCAGTGAAGTAATAGCCTTCTGTTCCTGAAGGGTTAGGTTATGCGCCTGTTTCTTTTGTTTCTCCAGGATTTCTGATTTTACTTTGCTTCTGAAACAGTCAATATATTTATCCAGTGCTGCATTAGCTCCAGGGTGTGGGGTCCAGGTAGATTTTTTGGTAGGATTCCTTATGGGCTGTTCCATCTCAGAGTCGCTGCTGTATGGAAGGTCTTTGTCATAAAAATATTCCCTTAATCTCATTTTTCGGAAAAACTCCTCCATATCATTGCAGAGTTGGATATGGTCAGTGTGTGCTGAGGGGCAGAAGGACAGACCTTTGGAGAGAACTGACATTTCGTGTTTGTTTGGCTCATAAGACTTGAGACTAGAGCGTTGACTCCACAATTCCTTTCCACTGTGCTTAATACATGTCTCTTTGTGTTGTGTCATTCCAAATAGCTATTTTTGCTCTGAAATGCTCGACTTGATTGACAGGTCATTCACCAATACACCGATAGAAAAAGAACTGTCAGTCACGACCATACCGGTGGGGAGAACTATTTTTTTCATCTTGTTTTTAAACTATGTTTTCTCTGAAATGCTGCAGTGTCTCAGGAAATACATAGCTGTTTATAATGAAAGCGCCTGTCAGTATTTGATGCTGTTAGTGGTTCGGGCAGCAGGAATCTCCTGACAGGCTCTCTTTAACTCTGTCTGTTCCTGATGCACAGCTTGGAGAAGACACTAGGACAGATTTATTAAAGTGGTTGCACCCAGGATTTTGCCATCCTGATCGACAAGGTTGATGTGACTTAGATCAAAGGGGCATGGCTTGGCATCAGGCATGGGGCTTGAAATGGGCTATTTTGCCCCAGGATTTTGGTGCAAAATGTTTGCACAACCAACAAATGGTGCAAACCTTATAGTCAGGTACACTATGTAATCGATTTCTTGTATCATACAACCTGTGATAAATGTGGTAAGCTTTCAGACTACCTGTGTTAATGTTGTCTGTATATTGGTAAGTGTTGGCCAGTGACTCTGTTGCATCTATATTATTTTAGGCTACATGTATATGTATGGGACCATGAAAAACCAGCACAGATGGCACAAGGATGATATCCACATGATATTCATGACCTGCGTAGATCCCTATATTTCAGTAATGAGTCTGGGCTGCAAAATGGACAGGAATAATATCTTCTAAAGTTTTGCCTCAGGGCTCAAGTCACCCAGCACGGACCTGTGATAATACTCGGTCATACTGTATGTATGGAGCCATAAGAAAAGACTGGGCCAGTGTGCTAACTGTGAAAAACACAACTAGCACACTAACAAAGCACACAGTTGTGTGCATGGGGCTTATATTTTGTCATCAATTGGTGACCTATTTGGTGACCTAATTGTCTTATTTGGGTAAAAAAAAAATCATCGTACATGAGAGTACATCAGATTTGCAATCTATAGTATACAAATTATATCAAATAGTATCCACAAAACTGCTAATATATACAAGTTACAATGTATACACATTAAAGGGGAACATTATTTATTGTCTATCCATAGGATAGCAGATAAATTGATGATCAGTGGGGGTATCAGCAGTTGGACCCCCACCATCATCAATTTATCCTTTGTCCTATGTAAATCCTGACAACGGAAGTTGTTCCCATTGAGACAGTAGCCACAGAGACCGAAATGGCCAAAGGACAGCACTCTGCTATCTATGGCGCTCACATTGAAATGAATAAAGCATATACACTCTCAATGGGACAAAAAAAACCCTGTTCTCAGGACTGGTGGGGATTTCAGCAGTCAGACCCCCACCCATCAGCAATTTATTAGAGATAAAGGATAAATATTTTTTGTGGAATAACCCCTTTAAAATAATTGTCCAACATGCCACAGTCATGTCTCTCAGACACCAGTGCCCAACTGTAGTCATGTCGCTCAGACACCGGTGTCCCTTCCTGACCATTCCATTCAGTGTTCCATTATGTAATGTAGAATGTGACATCATTAAAGATTTTCCTATCAGAAGGGTTAGCTCTGCACAGCAGCAGTCATGTTCAGTTCCATTAGGTTTACTGCTTTGTAAAGAAAAGATACAGTAACAGACCACCGTAATGAATATTGAGGAAAGCTTTCCCACCTGTAACATGGAACACAAAATGAGCCCGATGGTTTACAGTGTTTTTAATGAGCTGAGATCGGAGGGCAAGCTGTGTGATGTCGTGATCAAAGCCAATGGTGCAGAGTTTAAGGCACATAAGAGCATCCTATGTGACTGCAGTCCATACTTCAGGTCAGTATATATCATGGTCATAATGTAACAGACAGCTCATAGAGTAATGGACATCACCACATCAGCCAGCAGACAGTTGCATAGTTCCTGCTGTTACAGTAAAGAATCTTTATCTTACTCTGTCTGTATTGATAAACCTGTTTTATATAAATGTAATAAATCTGTATATATAAAATGTATAAATCTATCACTTTTAAGGGTTATTGGCTAATCATTGCCCAAACTGGAATAACTGGCGCTGCTCTACACTATTTCTGTAATATAAGTGAATGGGAGCTATAGAAACAGCATATCGCAGACAGCTATGGAAACAGTGTAGCTCCCATTCACTTCTATGGGTGTTACAGAAACAGCATAGAACAGCGCCCATTGCCTGTTTCTATAAGTCCCACTCTGGAGGTCAGACTTGCGGCCACTTATTCCCATGATATGCTGAGATGTGAATAATAGAGGCAAACACAGAGAGAATATTGGCAGATATCTAAGCATACAAGTAAGGCTAGGTTCACATCTGAACTCAGTGAGAGCTCGGGGATTCCGTTCCCCATTCCACTTGAAAAATGCGGAGAGAAAGACTACAATGCAAGTTCGTAAATATGGGCAATGCCCAAAGGACCACATACAGGTGTTATTACATAGAGGGTCAGTCTGTTCAACAATCTATATACTATATACGAAATGTTTAGCACAATTCAGCAACATCCAAAGCCATGGCACTTGTACTATGTTACATAGATCCAACCACAGATATCAATACACCCAAGTAAACAGGTGAATCTCCATAACAGACTGGTCTTTTAACAACGTGCCATAGTTCACCCAGCTCCCTAGGCATATGCTCTATTCCACAAAAGGGGGGGTTTTCTGGGGCGGGTTTTTCCCCACCCTTTCCAACCCCCTCCCCCCCGCCCCCCCCCCAAAACCCAACCCCCCCCCGCCCCCCCCCCCCCCCCCCCCCCCCCCCCCCCCCCCCCCCCCCCCCCCCCGGCCCCCCCCCCCCCCCCCCCCCCCCCCCCCTCCCCCCCCCCCTGGCGGCGCCCGGGCCCCCCGTCCCGGGAGCGGAACGGTAATAATCTAGCACATGAACAACAGGGAGACACGTGGAAATAGGTGCTGTATCACAGACCTATGCGTTTCATACACGGTATGGGGGTTTGTCAGGGCAAGATAGGAATAATGTTTTAAGGCTATGGCTATACAAAGTAACATCAGTATCAGTACTTACTAAAGAAAAAAAAGTCACACTTACCAGCCATCTATAGATCATTGGAAAAATCTGATCTTGAGATCACACAGAAACATTGCCCAATGATCTCTAATAAGTGTACTGCAACCTATGGGGGTTTTCCTGGAGTTTGATATTGATGACCCATCCTTCGGATAGCCCATCAGCATCAGATTGACAGGCGTCTAACACCTTGTACCCTCTGTGATCAGCTGTATGAAGAGGTCACAACTCTCAGGGAAGTGCAGCTTCCTCTTCGCAGGCTATGACTTTACTATTATAGGTCACATGGCGTATTTGCAGCTCAGTCACATTCAAGTGAATGGGATTGAGCTGCAATACCAAGCACAACCGCTATAAAATGTACGATGCTGTGCTTGGTATGCAATAAAGAAGAAGCAGTGCTCATCCAAACGCCATAGCCTCTTCAAATAACTGATTAGTGGGGGTGCCAGATGTCAGACCCCCACTGATCTGTTATCGATAATAGGTCATCAGTATCCTAGTCCCATAAAACCCCTTTTGCCTGAAGCCACACACTAAGGAAATCCTGTGTTTTACAGTCCCAGCAAAGTGAATGTGATTTCACTTAACCTCGTACACACATTTCAGAAAAAATGCAGCATTTTCAAAAACACATTTTTTGAAAAACTCAGCAAGTTAATTTTACCTGGGAAAACTCAGTGTTTCCCCCATAGACATATGGGGGGAAGCAAAAATGTAAAATGTAGCAAAAAAGCAGACAAAAACCCAAGCATTTTGGGATCTCCATTTGTGCTGCGTTTTTTTTTTTTTTTGTTTCGATCCATGCGGCCTTAGCCTTAAGGAGCTGTGCGCTATGATAATCACATGACAAGGACCCATCAAAGTACAGAAAAATGATTCCCATTCAGTAACAGCAAGCAGCGATCTAATAACAATAACCTAACGATCAACCATTTTCTTTGTTAAGTGTAGCAGGGAAAAATATTCCCCTTAAAATTTACTGCATGTAACCCAAAAACACCCGACTCTCAGACAAAAATATCCACAAAATAATTTAAATACCAAAGATAAAAACCTACAATAATCTCTTAAAATAAATAAAATATTATAATGATACATAAAAATAATAATACATGATCAATTAAAATGAATCCAAAGAATAATAAGTCCGTATAGAAAGGATTCTATGGATATTGATGACAATGACAAACATTTGTAATGCACTTCTCTCACAAAAGGGACTCAAATTTCAAGGAGAGTTGTGGAGTAGGGAGGTAAGTGGCTGCCGTACAGGGAGTCGTCCCCAACACCAACAGGGGTCTATTGTTTTTCAGGAAGCCAATTTACCAATTATTTTGTATTTCTTTTTATTTTACACCTCCCATTCGCCACATGGGTTGCTCCAAAACTGTCCTTACGATAGGCCATTAATATTAAATCTGCGGGGGTCCAAGAGCCAGGACCTCTACAGATCAGCTTTTCCAGGACAGTGCAGCTACAGGTAATGGTAACAATTCCAGGAGCCACACTGTTCACTTGCCCTACAGGGTGTAGCAGAGGGTTTAGCGGACATGTTATTACCTGTAGGTGCCCTGTTTCAATACAGCTGATCTAAAGGGGTCATGGCGATGGGTCCCTAAAAACAATTCCACTGGTGGGCCCTAGACATCCCATTCCAACACTGGCCGGGTGTCCACAGTTTTGAAACTGAAAGCAGCAGAGAAAAAAGTCCTTCATGCAGGACCAATTTTCAGCGGACTCTGCGACAGAATCTCCAATTAAGACTCCAACACAGATGTGAACCCAGCCTTATCTGTCAAAAACATTTATTTGGCAATATTATATGCTCCTAAAACCTTGATCCTCAAATTTTAATTTGTTTAAAATGGTGCAGACAATGGCATGAATCTTTTCACAGAATATTTGTAACCCTTATAATTTCGAAACCAATCCACTCAGCTTCATATGTCAGATTTCCGTGGATGGCTCTTTATTGTCCCTTTTTTCTTTTTGCAGAGCACTGTTCACAAGTAGTTGGAACAACGTGTATGACATCCCTGACATCTCTCCAGACACAATGAAATTGATTCTAGAGTATGCCTACACCCAGACAGTCCAAATCAATACTGATAATGTAGAGAATCTCTTTATTGCTGCAGATTACTTAAACATTCTGGACCTTGTACGACTTTGCTCTGAATTTCTTGTAAGCCAACTCTGCCCTCAAAATTGCATTGGCATTTTTAAATTCACGAAATATTACTACTGCCCCGAGCTTCACCAGGAGGCGTATATGTATGTGCTACACAACCTTGAATATATAATGAAGACCTCAGATGAATTCCTTGACCTGCCAGCCATGGAACTTAAAGGTCTTTTAGAGAAAGATGAACTTGACATTACACAGGAAGAAGCTGCTCTCGAAGAAGATCAGTCATAAGCTAGCAAGCTGGAAACAGTACATTGACCAAAAAGGACTGATTATAATGCTTCATTTTTATTCCTGTTGCCATAAAACTATTATAAATCAAATATTATATTGTCCATGTATAATGCAGAGTAAGCAGTGCTGTGTACTGCAATAGAAAGAAAGATCAAAGAGTGGGGTTACTAGCTTTGTAGGTGTTTACTATGTTTTAGGCTCTATTCACACTATCATTGTACTCAGGCTAATGCTGCCCAGGATCTGTGAAAAAGTACAGCATGCTCTACTTTTTGGCGGATTGGAAACACAGCTTTGTTTTCGTTGACCCAACTTTCCCATTGAACGTCAATGGGTCTGTGTTTGTGTGAATATAGCCTTAGTGATATCCCATGCTTTTCCCAAAAGACTTCACTGCACTATTTTCCATGTTTCAGCAGTTGTCTTACATTCATGCATCTGTGAAAAAAATAAGTCCAGCGTTGTAGTCTCTTATTCCCTACAGAATAGGCTGTTGTATGTGTACATGAGATAAAACAGAATTTTTGACCATTATATGACATGTCCTGCATTTTTCAGTAATTTTCTTTCTCTTCAGGCTTTATTTCTAATTATTGGTTTAGTCTAAGCTCAGATTCAGAGTTATAAAATACTAATTGCTATGATCAATCCCATACAAAGCACGCAGAGTAAAATAAAAGAGATCTTACTTCCCTATCTCTCTTATATATAATCAGAAACAGCAGCAGCATGGAGGACATTATAGAGCTGTACTGAGCAATGTTACTATGAAGCAAGCACTTACTAGAAGTAGTAGCAGTGTGTCTGTACCTCTCTATTACCCTGCAGATGTTCCTCCATCTTCCTTTTGCATCATGACTGCCTCACTGAAGACAGATTTAAGCGCTAAACTGAGTCCGAATAAATAGTGCAGAAGACAGAGGTAAGACTCCAGGATTGTGTGGGCCCTTGGGCACCAGATTGTTAGCATGCCCAGCAGTGACCGTTTTCTTCTAAAAGCTGCCGTAGCAAAAAAACACCTGGAATTGCAGTATAATGGCCCCCTTATGGCCCCACACAGTATAATATCCCCCTTATAATGCCCCCACATGGTAAAATAGAACCCTTATTATGCCCCCATACACTACAGACTTCATTATTACTTACCACTCTTAGCTCCCCAAACTTACTGAGGCCAGCCCCTTCTCTCTGCTGCAGCACCATCACACAGAACCTTTTCAGTGCCAGCACCAGAGCAAGGAAGGGGTGGGGAATCCGGAGAGCTAAGAGCGGTGAGTAATATTGAAGTCTGTATTCACCCTTCACTCCATGGGCCATTACCAATCCAATGGGTGCTTCCATCTGTATAGTACTCAGTATGTGTACTTATTGTGGATGCTAAGTGGGCCCTCAGGCTCTGTTGGCTCTGGTACTGACAGTGGCCCTGGGTAAGATGAGGGGAGTCAGATAAATGGAGAAATATACTTTTTTTTCTGTAATAAGATATTACAGTATTTCTTATATACACTTGTACTACTGATTTAAAGAAAAACACTGTCTATAGACAATGAAATGGTGATCCCACTGCCTGTAGTATATGTAATGCTGACTCCCGTCACAGGAGACTTGGTGATAAATATAGTTAGGTTAATATACAGTACATACACCAGTACCAGCACTATTATTGTTGCTTAATGGGGTTTTCTGGGACTTTTTATTGGATGGCCTATCATCAGGACTGATGATAGTCCATGGGGGTCTGACATCCGGGACCCCCATGGATCAGTAGTTTGAAGCAAGCTATGTCACGTCACATTCATTGATCACATGATCTGATCGCAGCTCAGTCCCATTCAACTAAAGGGGCTGAGATTTGATACCAAGCATAGCCACTGTACAAATGTATGGCGCTGTGCTTGGTAAATACAGGAGAGGCTGCAGCACTCACCCGAACATTGCAGCCTCTTCAAACAGCTGATGGACCGAGAGGGTGTCAGAACCCTGTCAATCTTTAATAGATGACCTATTCTAAGGATAAGTCAAGAATTATTTTGCCTGGAGAAACCCTTTAAATTTAACCTTTTCGGGGTTTTCTGGATAGTCATTTGTCAAGGTGAGGACAACTTGGTGGCTCCAACCAAATGCCAGTCAAGGCCATATTTTTCTTCACAAAGTGGAACATTTATTCACTATATTGGTTAGTATTGGCCGTGTAGTAACCCATGTTTTGAGCTCTATGTAATATATATTGGTGACTTTTTGCCCAGAATTGAGTCAACTGAAGTCTCTAATGTGACATATTTACGGGCAGTATATGTTTGATGTGGAAAGCCTTTACACAAATATACCATATTTCGAGGGAATCTCAGCCTTAGTGAGGTTGCTACTGTAGATTATCTAATCAGAAAATTATTTTTTTGATGACAATGTTGGATCTGATACTGACTCGGAATTATTTACAGCTGCAAGAGACTTCGATTGGGTCCTCCGTGTTACCCAATCATGCAAATATATTTATGGCAGAGATTGAGTCACAATACATTTCCCACCGTGTGTTCGGTGAGTACATTATGCTAGATTTGTGTTACGTGGATGACATTTTTGCATTGTGCAGTGGTTCTGAGGAGAAGGTGATTGAATTTCATGCATAGATTAATAGTCAACATGATTTATTGAAATTTACATTAGAAAAGGATTGAACAGCCATTCATTTTTTTGTATTTTGAGGAGGTGAAGTTGTTATAGGAGGGTTAAGCACAGGATTATACACAAAGCCCACTGATAAAAATAATTTCATGTTATGGAGGAGCTATCATGGTTGGCAAATATTTAATAGAATCCCCAGGAGTCTGTTTTCATATATTCATAGGACTTACAGTTAAAATGAGGAATATCAGAAATCAAGGCAGATGATGGTGGGCATACTCAAACAGTATCCTGAACCGCAGGTGACTAAAATGGGAGCTGATATAGAAGAGAGAACTAGAGAAGAGCTTAGGACTGCAAAGAAGAAAATAGATCAAATTTTATAGGTACATATGATAGACATGTTATCGCAAAATACTGGGAAATTTATTTATTTAGCTTACTTGCATAGCACCAACATGTTCCATAGAGCTTTACAGACATTGTCCCATCTTGGTCTCACAATCTAAATTACCTATAAGTATGTCTTGGATCAAAATACCCAGAGGAACCCAACGCAAACACGGAAAGAAGATAAAAACACCTTGCAGATGTTGCCTTTGACTGGAATCTCCTTTGAACCCAACCTAGGACTGCAAGGCAACAGTGCTAACCACTGAGCCACTTTTCTGCCCATACATAATCCTAAATTTGATGATCTATTCAAAGAGTCCCTTAGATTTATGCAATGAAATGCACCATTGATTGGTAACCAACTAGTGAGAGTAGACACAAAGAAGAAAAGATACCTAGGCAGTCCTTTTGGGGCGACCCAGAAGAGAGGTACATTCTCTTGTTTGGACTGCTGCCAGAATTGTACATCAATTATCGAGAGGCATGTAGTCTGCCACCAGCTATCAGTTGGCTCTAAAGTCTGCTTTACATGTAAGTGCAAGAAAGCAAATTACAAATAAAAATCTCTATATTACAACATAGGAATATACAAAATAGAATCATATGACCCATACCCCTACTGATTCCAATCTTCCAACCTTGGGAATAGGATGATCACTGGAGTAGACCAATCCCTACAGATAAAACATGTTCTCATTTATCATAAATAATCAATATCTTAAAGGAGCCATTCAAGTTTTACATTCTTCCTTTCTAAAGAGAGTCTCAATAAATAACCCCCACTGGACCCAGTGCAGGTGGTGGGTGACAGAAGGATACTGTCCATGGTGAGCTCCATGCCGGAGAATAACTCCCATCCCATGCATGAGGCCGCGATAGCGCTGGGCAGCACTGTCAGTGACCGACTGCTCCACCCTAAGTGTGAGAAGGAGCGCTATCGGAAGTCTTTCCTCCCCGCTGCGGTTAGGCTGTACAACCAACACCAGCCTAAGCGGAGATCATTCCATACAGAGAACTGAAAGATCTTTAAGTTGTGATTTCCCTTCTACTACTTTTTTACCTTTACCTTTTTATCTGTACCTACTGTCACTGTAATGCCTCTACCATGGAGCTGTTTTGTATTTGTATTATCTATGCTGCTGTAACACACTGAATTTCCCCATGGTGGGACTATTAAAGGATTATTTTATCTTATCTTATCTTATCTTAAGCTTAAACTACATATGTGCTTTTTGACTAGGTAACATTAGATCTCTATATTTTTTGATGACACTGTAGGATCTGTTATCGTCTATGAGTTATTTTAGTGCTGGCACAAATTTCTAGTTACAGCTGCATTAGGCTTTGATGGTGTCCTTATGCAAATATATTTATGGCAGATTCTGAGTCTCAATACATTTCCAGAAGTGAGTTAAATTGATACAGCTATCACATGTTTGCAGAATTTGCAGTAAAGGAAGATGCAGATGATGGTGGACACCCGAAAGAATAGGAGTCTGGAATATGAGATATCAACCATGGGGCCTCCGGGGACAGTGCGTACACTCTGTGTACCTCTTTAGAAAGTTAGATCCTAAAAATGGCATGATGATGGCATTATGATAAAAAACACTTATTTATGATTCAATATTAAATTTTTCAGTTTCGGAGTAAAAGGACTCCACCTTGACATCGTCTTACTCTGAATGGCACATATACAGATAAAATCATCCCAGATTCATTAAAGACATTACACCATTGATTTTAAGGTAATGCAGCATGGATGGAAAAATGAAACAATTTTTTCTGAACTGCCCATAAATTCATCTAGTGGATTCTCACTTACTATAATGGTAAGAAAAATAGAGCTAAAAAATGATTACATTGATTGTAAAAGAGTGAAGGACTTGCCAAACTATCAATACTGTAACAGGAAATCTAAAACTATGTATGAAGTCTAATGCCTTACACTACATAAATCACTCTTTAATTAATGGGATTTTCCAAAGACCTACAGCTTCTAGACAAAGGAACCATCCCATTATTTGTATTGTATGCTATCTTTCCAGACATGTACTGTAGATGGCATACAGTTCATTTACAGACATATCACTTTACTGTATTACTAATAGGAACATACAGCACATTTTGTGTTTCATAACAAAGGCTTGACTTTCCTGTCACCAACAAGATCCACAAAATCAAATCTCATACATATATTCCACTGCAATGAAATACACTTTCTGCCTCATTTGCATTCTTCAATTTCTTGGCATCCTATCAAATAAAAAGCTTGAAAATGCCACATACAATAAGGTTGCTTATGATGTCATTTCATTTTCATGAAATTCCAATTAGATTTAGGACACCTTTGAGAAGAAATGTTTTATTACATATGTTAGTGGTTAGTGGCATGTTGCACTACGTTTCAGGCTGTAATCTATGCTTCTTCATTTATTTTCAGACCTCCTGATATTCACTTTCCAGCTTGCTTCTAGTTTCAGACTTTTCATCCCTTCCAGTAATAAAAACTGCATGTGTATCTAGGACGCTGCTGCCTTCACTAGCCTTTATTTATCAGGATAGCTATATCCCTGGGAAGATTTTCCCTTCTACACTCTGGGGGGGATCTCTTCTCCTTTGTGCTGGCAGACACTGATGCTGAGGAGTGTGTGATTCCCCCCCCCCCATTCAGATTGTTCTATGGGTTCTCTCTGTTTTTTATACTAATATTCAGCCTACGTAAATCACCATCCCCTTCCAACTTCCTTATGCATGTTTTCATTTCCTATCTAATTTGTCATACAGTACAGCCTGTGTGTGATCTGTCCTCCCTGAAGACTTGGATGCTTTCTCTATCTCCATAATCTAATCTATGCTTAAAATCTCTTCCCTCTCTCTACTGCTATCTATCCCTAAGGGTCCATTTAACCAGATTTTCAGCCCAGGGTCCAATTGGAGAAGAAGATTTTCAACAATCACTGACAGTATACAGTCAAGAGAAAAACAAGGTACACCCTTTATGAATTCTATGGTTTTTACATACCAGGGCTAGAGATGGGCGAACCTCATGAGATTCAATTCGACAAATATTTGTGAGGTTCGGCACTCCAGTTTTTTTCAGGCCGAACTTGTTTGGCACCCTAGACCCCAGAGTGTAATAAATTGAGGCCTAGGGGAGGAGAGTGAAAATAACAATCTGTTAGACTCACCTTGCCTCACTCTCCTGGGCATCCCCAGCATTTTGTGATTGAGCTTCAGCAGTCACATTGGGCATGCTGACGTCACACTGCGTTGTGATGTTGATGTGCACCATGTGACCACTGAGGCTCAATCACAGGCCTCAGTGGTGATCCTCGGTTGCCTGACATCAGCCAGAGGCCTGAAGATGATGTTGTGGGACTGCTGGAAGCCCAGGAGAGTTGAGACAAGGTCAGTATAAGTGTTTGTTATTTTTACTCACCTCCCCTGTGCCTCCACTTATACTCTGGGGTCTGAGAAGAAGGGGGCATGACATTACAGAAGCATGCCAGAAGCTGCAAGGAGGGAGACACAGAGCGCTAGAGACTGTGAGGAAGCCCATAAGGGGTAAATGAAAGTGAGCATAAATGTTTTTTTTATTTTTGTCACCTCCCTTTTGCCTTTAGCTATCATACATCCAAGAATAGCTTGTAGAGCCACCTTTAGTAGCAATAACTTGAAGACATGGTTTTCTGTATGACGTTATCAGTATCTGACATTGTTCTGGAGGGCTTTGCAGCATCTCAGAGTGCTACTGCTTTAAGTGTTTGTCTTTTGTGCCTCTGGGTTGTGTTGGTATGTCCCGTCCTCTATGTTCTAGGTTACATGTCATTGTTATGCAGCTTTCCTGTTATTTTCCCCCTCAGTGTTCAAACCTTTTGCCTTGGTTTAGCCCTGGCCAATCACAGGCCACTGGGCGGGGTTGTAGGAGACCTAGGTCTTCTGAGTGTCCGTTGAGACTCAGTCTAGTCTAGTGTGTGTAGCTGTGACAGTGTGCAGAGCATCCCTGCAGTCAGCACTGAGACTGGGCATCAACAGCTACCCATACAGCCTCTAGGAGGACTATTACCAGTCCCAGGCTCATCTAGAGACAGCCCTGAGAAGGGAGTACCGCTGTCTGGATTATTGGACGCCATGCCAGGAGGAGTAGTGGAGGACACTGACTGGAGGAACTCACTCGAGCCTAACCAAAAGGTAACCAGATACCTTTCAGGACTCCCTGCACTACCATCCCCAGCATCCTTATCTGGTAGTGGCACGAGAGGAGGAGTAGTTGGAGAAGTCTGCCATATAGCCTGTGTTATTCCTGGGCACTCTCCTATAACCAAGGCTGGGGGATTGGACATTGAGGTACTACTACCCCCATTTGGAAGCTGCCATTGTACCTGTTCCAGTTGCTGCAATAAAGCTGTTCCCTGTTCATCTGCAACCACTGGCTTCCTGAGTCGTGCCTGCTATAACATCAGGGCCCTTCCAAACACCATCACGCTGGCTCAGAGAGGAGAGGTCCCCTCTCCAACTGGAAGCACCCCAGCGGAAACTACCACCACCACCATCGGGTAGTACTGCAGGACCCCCCTCAGTGATGTCCGGCCCAGGAGTGGGGCTGGGGGCTTGGTTGAGTGTGCTCGGCCTAGCAGATGGCACATCAATTATGTTTTGTTGTTCATTTGAGGTTGAATTTAACAAATTTTAAGACTTTTGTAGAACCAGATGTTTTTTTTATTATGTCCTGATATGTAAAAACCATAGAATTTAAAGAGGGCGTACTTTGTTTTTCTTATGACTATAATATATTGAATAGTGCCTACATGAGACGATCATCATTAGAGTGGGGATAAATGATTGACAGTATGGTGGCACATCTCCAGTTTACATACAGACAACCAACAAGCGTTTTGTGCCCACATAAATGATGCAGGTGATCGGGGGCATAAATACTTGCACCAAAAATTTTTTTGCCCAGAGCAGAAATAATCCACATGGTCAAAAGCAGTGTGCGAGCTATGCCAGGAGCAGCACGACAACAGCACGACAACACGACAATATAGGAGAGTTACAACAATAAAATGGTAGGTAAGTTTTCGTGAAGGCTATTTAGTTTTGCACTTAGGAGAGAAATGAACAATAAAAACTTAGTGCAGCTGTTCATATCCTTTAAGAAAGTTGCAGACATAGATCTTTTGTTATATATTTTCTACCCAGGTACAACTTTCTGTTAGATTTTCACTTTGCAATTGTTACCCTGCCATTGCCTTGAGCTTTCACTATTTATCATTTATAGCTGGACGGACTTTGGGAAATAAGACTGTGAAAGTTCATTGTACGTAGGTGTCAGCAGGATATGTCCTAGGAGACTGAACATGTCTACCACCTTGTTTTACTAAATATAGCCCAAAGACTTCATTATTCTATGTCTCGTACCACTTCTAACAAGGTTCTTTTAATAATAGCACCAGGTATCTAAACCTGCATTATCCAGACAAGATTCTTTACATTCTTTCAGAAATTCAATTTCACTTCTTTAATAACCAATGAATGACCAAGAGGTTCACACTAAGCAATTTCACATTTTTTATTCGAAGATACATTGCTCTAAAGGTATGATTTTACATTCATTAGTAGGAAGACAAGTCCTGGTGGGCTGACCATAGATTTTAGTACCCTATGTCAAGGCAACCTTAGATTATTCAACACAATACCTATTTGCATTTCAAAAAACATGGTTGAGTTATAGGGGGTTTATTTATGGGGGATTAAAAACATTTACTTCTTTCAGTGTCACCCCTGTGCATATGTACTGTCTTATACGGCACTCTTACAAAATATACAGGTTTCCTATTAATGCCTAATAAAAAAACAAAAACTGCGTAGCAGAAAAAAATCAAAATAGCCAAATGGTTTTTTCAACACTTTGCCTCCTAAAAAAAAGTGATCAAACCATCAGACCTTCCCCCAAATGGTATCAACAAAAAAGTCATCTTGTCCCGTAAAAGAGATGCCATACCCAGCTCCATACAAAAATTTTTTTTTTCTATTTTGCAGTTTTTCATTTTTTAAAAAGAATCAAAACATTACAAATACTATATAAATTTGGTATCGCCGTGATCGAACTGACCCGCAGAATACAGGTAACGTCATTTTTACCACACAGTGAACACCAAAAAATTAAACCCATATAAAATTGGCGCAAATGCGTTTTATTTCCAACTCCACCTCAGTCTGAATTTTTTTTCAACTTCCCAGTACATTGTACAGGATATTGAATTGCGCCATTACGAAGTACAATTTGTTTCGCAAACAATAAGCCGTCATGTGAATCTGTGAATTGAAAAATGAAAAAGTTATGGCTCTTTGAATGTGGGGAGGGAAAAAAGGAAATGCAAAAATTGGCTCAGTCCTTAAGGGGTTAAAGAAAAAAGATGGAAAAACAAAGCAACATAAAATTAAAACTCTATTTATCACCACGGACCTAGATGAAAGGAGATGATCAGCAACATTTAGATCTTCCAGATTGTGGGACTAGACACTATGTTAGATTAATTACTGGTCATTTTTCTTTCTGACAATACTGTATAGTAAGAGGCTCAGGATTCACATTGCACACAAAACTAAATAAAATTGCAGTCACATCTTGACTTCATTTGTTTCTTACAAGGAAAAAAAGCCTCAAGGGAATTTGTAACGATACCAAAAAATGTGATAACCTTCAGAACACTCGAGTCTATTGTTTAAACAAAACAATGTCCATTGGGAATTGTGGCAAAATTGTAAAATGGCCTAAAAAAACACTTATAAATAAATAGATAAATGTATGATCATGGGAGTCCAACCTCTGTGATACTCATGGATCACAAATAGAGGGATCCTATATCCCCAGTTTCAATGGACATGGATGTAAGCTGCTGGTCCATTAAAAGTCTATGAGATTGGCAGAGCTGAGCAATGTACAGTACTTAGCTATCTACCCCAGTCTAATAGAGATTAAAGCGGTTGTTCAGGACTAAATAATATAGCTACATTCTTCTCAGTAAGTGAACTCATGTCCATTGGTCACATGGCAAAGCTACAGTTCAGTGCTATTGAAATAAATGGGACCAAGCTGCAGCATGACCATGTGACCAACAGGCGAGATGTCACTTCCTGGGAAGAAGAAAGCAGCCATGTTTTTGAAACCCTGCACAACCCCTTTAAAGGGAGTCTATCACATCCCCCAAGCATATTCAACTGCTACCACCCTATTACAGAGCACATTACAGTGATAAACAATATATCTTTGTTATATACTGTATGTAACTTGTGTGGATTTGGAGAAAAACAACATTGACATCTAATGCAAATTGGCAGTTGTTGCACTGGGGGCGGGACTTCAGCTCAAGTAGGATGGATTATTATTATTGTTTATTTATATAGCACCATTAATTCCATGATGCTTTACATTTGAGGATTTACATACGGTACAACACAGATAATACTAACAGTGACCAACTGGCACAGTGGGATAAAGGGCCCTGCCCGCAAGGGCTTACAATCGACGAGGGAAGAGGGATGGAGACAGAAGGTGGGGGAGAGGCTGTACAGATGGCGGTGTGGTGACAGTAGTGTTATTGGAGGTTGTAGGCCTTCCTGAATAGGTGAGTCTTCAGGGCCTTCTTGAAGCTTGTGACTGTGGGGGACAGTCTGATGTGTCTTGGTAATGAGTTCCAGAGTATGGGGGATGCACAGGAGAAGTCTTGAAGACGTTTGTGTGAAGAGTGGATAAGAGCAGAGCGGAGTAGGAGATCTTTGGAGGATCGGAGGTTACGTGCGGGCAGGTAGCGAGGTCGGAGATATATGGAGGGGACAGGTTGTGGATGGCTTTGTATGTCAGCGTTAGTAATTTGAACTCTATTCGCTGGGCAACGGGTAGCCAGTGAAGGGATTGGCAGAGGGGAGCGGCCAATGAAGAATGGGGGGAGAGGTGTATTAAGCGAGCAGCACAGTTTAAGGTGGACTGGAGGGGGGCGAGAGTGTTTGCT
This sequence comes from Leptodactylus fallax, assembly GCA_947044405.1. NCBI lineage: Eukaryota > Metazoa > Chordata > Amphibia > Anura > Leptodactylidae > Leptodactylus > Leptodactylus fallax. The sequence continues at coordinate 4,844,301 of CAMRHE010000067.1, forward strand.
GGGAGGCCATGGAGAAGGGTGTTATAGTAGTCTTGGCGGGAGATTATGAGGGCGTGGATTAGCATCTTTGTAGTTTCTGGGGTAAGGAAGGAGCGGATTCGGTGGATGTTCTTGAGTTGGAGGCGGCAGGAGGTGTTGAGGGTTTGAATATGCAGCTTGAAGGATAGGTCAGAGTCTAAGATTATCCCAAGGCAGCGGACCCGTGGGACTGTGGTGAGTGTGGTTCTGCTAACTTTAATAGATGGGTCAGATAGGGGGGCCGTGCAAGGAGGGGTGAAGATTATGAACTCCGTTTTCTCCATGTTGAGTTTGAGAAAGCGGGAGGAGAGAAAGGGGGTTACGGCTGCTAGACATTCTAGGACTCTGGACAACAGAGAGGTAATGTCTGGTCCAGAGAGATATATTTGGGTGTCGTCAGCATAGCGATGGTAGTGGAAACCATGGGATTCTATGACTTGGCCAAGCCAAGGGTGTAGATGGAGAACAGGAGGGGTCCTAGGACGGAGCCTTGGGGGACACCTACAGAAAGAGGGCGTGGCGGGGTGGTGGTGTGCGAGTGGGAGATGCTGAATGTGCGTTTGGTGAGGTATGAGGAGATCCAGGAAAGGGCCAGGTCTGAGATGCCAAGGGAGGAGAGCGTTTGTAACAGGAGGGAATGGTCGACTGTGTCAAAGGCAAAGGCAGAGGAGAGGTCGAGGAGGTGGAGGACAGAGTAGTGACGCTTGGGTTTGGCAGTTAGAAGGTCATTAGTGACCTTGGTTAGGGCACTAATGATGATGTCATATCAGTGGGTGCAGGCAACAAACGGTAAGAATCTGAGTGGCAAGAGTGGTGCTCCAGGGAGATGAAGGCCTCCCTCAGTGTACCAACTGCCTCATTTGCAAAGACTTCAAAAATTTCATAAGACTCCAAATCTACAAAAGTGACATACATAACAAAGGTCTGTTGTTTTTTCACTGCAATGTGCTCTGTAACACAGTGTTGGCAGTTGAATATGCTTGGGGGAGGTGGTAGATTCCCTTTACAAGGAGGGTAGAACAGTACACCTGTGACCTCCTTTCAAATGGGAGACAGGATTCCTGTACTCATGATCATGGGTGTCCTGGCAGTTGATCCCCAGTGATCAGACATTTGTACTCTGTGGATAGTTGACAAATATATGGACCAACCCCTTTAACCATGACTTTAACCACAATTAATTGACAAATGTATATCTCCATGGTTCCCAGGTCCTGAGGAAATATTAGGGTTGTGACAAATAATCTGTTACAATCCTTAAACTGAAGGTCCCATACCAGCCAATTATTGTTATAAATTGTTTTTGCAAGGCAACAATGACTCTCATTACTGCAAGGATCATAGTGATGGAAATGTCAGGCAGATCCTTGGCCACAATATTTCACGCTGCTGATCATCATGGTGTGCAAATAGGTCTTTAGCAAATCCATTCTTTCTTCTGCACTCCTGAAAAATAGTTGGTGTTTGCCTTCGATACATGACAGAAATCATCTCCTATAGTGAGTTATATTTTGCAACAAGCCTTAAAGCCCCATAGTTTAGCGAAGCTCAGTAAGCAAGACTCACAATCTTTTCATCTATTGTGACTCAACATCGCATTGTTTAGATGTTGTTTTCTGCGGAATCAATGTCTTTCATCCATCAGTCCGGGTTTGTAGCAGCAGGAAATATATTAATCCTCTAATAATTTTGTCTGTATCAATTTTCTTCATAGGCTGCAATGTGAATCAACTGTCTTTTCTCGCACTGCCTTCAGCATCTTCTTGCTTTTTCGGTTCTGTGTGCAATTTTCAACGATGTCGGTTAATTTTCTCATTGTCTAGTATAATGTCTCCCTACAGGAGCGGTGACGTCACAAATCGAATTTCCTGAAAGTAGGCATAGATGTATTAGATCAATTTTTTCACTTTAGCCAGTGTGTACTGTATAGCATTACAGTAAGACATACAGTTATTTGGTACCTTTTGTGTCAGGAAATGACTGTGCTAGAAGAATATAACAATTATAACTATATGTGGTTAAAAAATATGACATCGCTCATCAATGTAAAGGACAATTTTCACAGTGTGTGATGTATCTTATTTTTCATAGCTTTGTGATTCTTCCAGTATAATAATGGTACAAGATAGTGACCCACCGTTACTAATAGGCAGACTTGGACAGATATTCAGAATTTGCACCACATTTATCACAAGGGTTGATAGTAATAGTTAGAGATGAGCGAATTTCTCAAAAATTTGATTCGGCAGTTCGATTCGAAGTTCCAAAAAAATTTGCTTCGATCTGAATTACATAGTGGCGAATAAACAGCTATTTCCGGGATGCAGAGAGCCGGGGTGGGCGGCAAACTGCTGGAAGCCCTTGGATGCCGCGGTCATGTTTCTCTCTCTCTCTCCAGCATGGACAACTTTTATTCATGTGGAAGGATCTGCCAACAAGCAAAGACACGCCTACCCAATCACATCACTAGAGAACATCATGTGACCATCTGATGTCACAAAGGTCCTTACTAAATATTTGTTACCACGAAGTATCAGGAAATCCGGAATCGCTGAGAATCGAAGATTTCCTGAAATTCGGATCGAATTCCACTTCTGCAGAATCAATTCACTCATCTCTAGTAATAGTAATTCTGGTATTAAATAAAATATAAACATTTTAACTTATATTTATTTAGGGTTTAGCGTCTCAATTATACGTATACGCCCTCTTGCTGCATTTCCTCATACGTAATATATATTAGGTCGTGCCCACTCAATTTCTTCCTAAGATTTGGATGGTAATTCTGGTACATCTCCAGGCTGTCTAGCCTAAGTTTATACCACCTATTAGTTGACTTAATTTGGAACAGAATTTTGCTTCAAATTTGCACAATTTGTTGCATTTTTATGCAATTAGGAACTGGCATAAATTTCCATTATAACGCAAACCAGAAAACTGGTGTGAGTTATAATAAATACAGTATGTCACACCGATGCATCACTGCCCCGGCCCATCTACTCCCCGCCCTGCTCCATCTATATTTGTGCATTCACAATGTGGCGAGTACGATGGAGGATGGGGTTGTGCTACATATTTAGTGCCAGTAAGAAACAAAACTGTCAGAGAGGGATTGAAAAATTTCTCCCAAAGTCTTAATATTTTACTATTAAAGTTTCTGGCCCCTTTTGGACCATAGTTGTAGGCTACATTCCCAAGGTCCAGATGCAAAAACTTTACCTAGGACTTTCAGTGATATCCATCCATCACCATATCAAATAAGTAATCTATAAACTTTTTAAAATACATTCATTTGTATTGTAACCTCCGTGTACTACTCGCCCTCTGCATTATATTTCATGTTGGAATTTATCATTTACACTTATGTATAATGTTAAAGGGTTTTTCCAGGCAAAAACTCACTTTTCAAAAAAGGTCTGTTAGTGCTATTAATGGGTTAATAAGTGCAACCAAATACCTTTAGCAGTGTTTTCAGTGATTTCTGGGTTTCTCTGTGAGCTCCTGGCAACTTCTGCATTTGTTTACATGGACATCTTCCTGTTCTGTGTTTTCTTACAACTACCATGATGCTGTGGGCTTCACTCAGAGCTGACACACACTACCTCCCTCTCTCACTCCCTCCCCTTCCTGTTTCCCTAACTAGTCCGTCCACTACTAGCCCTTCCTAAATAACTCAAACCCCCCACCCCATCATATTTATCTGTCTTCGAGTCAGGATCTTCTGGGCACATCACTTCTTCTGGGCGGCCGGACACCTGCGTATTAGACAGGGGTACTGTTGCTAGACATGGGTACAGGTCCTAGACATGAGTGAAAACATCTACAATAGCATATTTTGAATCTACTGCAATAACTACTTTGCATACCTAAAGAAAATGATTAAGTGTTGCTTTAAAAGAGTTACCATTAGTATACGATTGATGACTTATCTTTACAATAGGTCATGAGCAGTAAATTGATGGGGGTTTGACTCCTGGCACCTCTGCTAATCTGCTGGAACCAGCACAGCTCTGTACACTGTGTAAAGGAATAGTCCATATACTTGGATTGCAAATTTTGGCATTAGCTCTTATGGCTTATTCACTCATCAGAATGCTATTTGTTTCACAGCACACAGACCCATACAATTCAATAGGACCCAGTCAATTTAATGGACCCAGTCAAGTCTATGACAGTGTGAAAAAAATTACACCTATGACATTGAGTGCTTCTTACCGATTCAACGATGGGGGGAAAAAAAAAAGAAAAGTGAGATAAACAAACGGATACAGAGATAAAAAATGAACACATAGACAAAACACAGACATTCCTATGAATGGTAATTTTTTTTGAGATACAAATTGGGCACACTGGTATGAATAAGTCCTTATACTTCAGTGTCTATAAAGTACGCACTTTTGATTTGAGACAGATGTAGCATTTACACAAAAAAATATGAAGTTCAACAGGATCTTAGCTAAGCTGTCAAGGTAGTGTCTGCCAGCGGAGTGCCCTATGTGTCTGGGAAAGAAAATAACATATCTAAAATACTATGTGAATAATATCCAAATATAGGCAGAAAATTTATCTTCAAAAGTGAACCTATGGTAAACCCTACATCAGCTTTTCAGTTTTATGGGAAAAAATAATCAGTGTCAAAGGGGTATCAGAAAGTGCCGGATGCTGCTGAATTTAAAAGACGAAAGAAAAGGACACTCACAATTTATTTTATTATTGTAATGAAAAAGGTTTTAACCTTCCATATAATATGCACTAAAAAATGGTCAAAGAATAAAAAGGAAGTGAGGAAAAAGCAGAAAAGTAAAAATAATCAAACATAACTCCTTTAATTCATTAGAAATCTAAGATGTTATCTCTTTAAGGATGCCGTTATTTTAGCCCTTAAAGAGGTTATAAGTTTAACTGTTTAGGACTGGAATAGCCAAATACAGCACTGGGCAATGTCTTGTGGTCCCACAGAGTCCAGGACCAATTTTATACTAAGTGTGGCCCTGGGCAAAAATAAAAGAGGGGCCCAAACTGCACAATCACATTTAGTCATTTCAGAAGAAAGTTTTTATTTTAACATTGAGGTCAGTTAGGACAAATACAGAAAGTCTTCCATTTGCTTCCATCAATCAAAGATGCTATAATGTCCGTTGTTCTGATCCTCTGATAGATCAGAACAAAGGACACATTGTGCCTGTGTGAACCTAGCATTACACTCATGTCAGTAGAGCAGAAGAACGTGAGGACATGGAGCAGGGATCCCGACGCCAGTTTTCTGGTCAGTGTTTATGCTTGGGCTGTAAGAGTCAGCGTGGTAAGATGGCGAGACGTGGACTCATGTGAGTATCAGAATGAAATAATAATAGGAAGGATATGGATGTCTGTAACAATTCCTTGCATGCTGTTTTGGCCAGAATGTTATATGGATAAAGGGGATGTCTGAGACCCAGGAATATTGAATACTGATGACCTATTCACAAGATAGGGCGTCAGTATCAGATTAGTCAGGGTCTGACACCCAAATCCCTCAACGATCAGCTGTTTCAGTCACTGTAATCCATATACAAGGTATATAGTACATACAGGAAGCTATATGCCGTAAATTGAGCTACATACATTATAGTGGTGGCCTCGGAAAAATGCAGCTTCTGGTGGCAAAAACTGCTGATCAGTGCAGGGGTCAGGGATTGGCTCCAACTGATCTGATACTGATGACCTATGGATAGATTTGGATAGGTCATCAGTATCCAATTTTCCTGAGTCTCAGACAACCCCTTAAAACTGTCAACTAACATCAGCAAAACTCCAAGAAGATCTGAAGACTAAATAATATTGATAGTAATAATACATGCAGAAATAAGCATTCATTTCTCTATCATAGTCACTAGCATTTTAGTGCATAGGTTTATCACACAGAGGTGTAGAATAAGGTGATGACCCATTGCTAGTGGCGATAGCAAAAATATGAAGGCTGATTCATTTATTATCACTGACTAGTGAGTTTCTAGGACAGTGAAATGTGTAAACCAGGAATCGAAAATGCTTCCATGGCAGGGGAGGTTCATACACTTCCGTTCCTCCTGTGTCCTCCTCCTTTTCCATTCTTCTTCTGTGAGTGCCACTTTTCACGTCCATCACTTACCCTGAGCCATGTGTATGCTTAGCTCTGCTACGTCCCCCCCACACAAGACAAGATCTTCTGACCCTGACCCCTGTCTCATGTGCAACCTGTTGCAGTCTTGCCGGAGTAGCTCTATTATAAGTGACTAGAAAGCACTGACTGACTATGCAAGGAAAATTATCAGCAATTACAATTGCTTGTAAAAAAAAAGCTTTTAAGGTACCAGACTTCTGATGTCAAAGCTGACTGTCTCAGTGGAATACCAGCCAAGTGGCAACCCGGAGGAGGCCCCTTTGGATCAGGGGGCTCTGGGTGGTTGCCCAGTTTGCTTCCCCTAACGCCAGCCCTGCCTGTGCCACTGTTTTATTCAGACTGAGATATAAGGGCACCCTATTTTCCAGATTGGTGTGATCCCAGCAGTCAGCACCACACCATTCTACAAAATATTCTCTCTCCTTTGAGGTAAACTTGGCATCATTACCAATTTATGAGAGCAGTACATTTTTTTATTTTTTCATTGACATGACCATATTGTTTTTTGCAAAATGAGTTGTATCTTTAATGCAAAATTTTAAGTAGATTTAATGTATGCAAGTTTGTAATTTTTTTTTTGTGGGGGGTGTAATTGTTTATGACATTTACCATACAGTACAGTATAATCATGAAATTATAACGTTATTCTGTGGGTCATTATGATGACAACAAAAAAAATTGTATATAGTTTTGGAAGTTTTTTTTAATACTGTCAAACAATCAAAATACTTGTGTGAAGGCTTATTTTTTGTGGCCCGAGTTCTAGTTTTCAAGGCATCACTTTAGGGTACACTGGGCTTATTAACCGGTGTAATGATACCAATTATAAATTAAAAATTTTTATTTTTATCCAAAGTAAACTAATATTTAGTAATGGAGTTTTTCTCTTTTTTTTTAACATTTTTTTTTAACACACACAGTGTTTTTTGTTTGTTTGTTTTTTTTAAACAAATGGTTTAGTCCTATTTTGGGACTTGGACATGTGATTTTCTGAGTATTTCTGTAAGGATAAACTGACAGCTATTTGTATACAACACTGACAGAAACTTTTACCTTCCTTAGGCCCCCAACCACCATGGCAGCCCATTCAACCGTATAATTATTTCTCAGGGGTTTAGATGGTGTAATAGGTGACATTTCCTCTTTTTGACTTACCACTTAGACCCTGATGTCTCTATCGACTGTGACATTAAGGGGTTAAACAGGCAATATTGCAGTTATTTCTGATTAGGACCAATTTTTTTTTTTTTTTGAAAAATGTGGTCTATCGCAAGTCCTCTCTGAGGCAAGAAGGGCCCCTGTCCTCCACAACCCTTTAAGCCAAAAGGACCTAAAAGGGTCAGGGACTATGGTCTCCTCATGCTGAAGCAATGGGACACAACTAGCTCCCATTCTCCACCTGAGCTCTCCCCCCAGTGAACTGTCGGTAGTCTTCAACAAGGTGCACCTACCTCCATAGAAGCAAAGTTGGGCTTGGGAGCAGGGGAGGAGGGAACCTAATGAGCACACAACTCCTCTACCTAGACCTCCGCATCCCTCAAGCCTAGTGACAAATCTGACAAACAAAATGGTGAAAAAACAGAAAAGAGAAGCCATGAATTACAGCCCGTTCTTCCCACAAGATCTCTAAAAATTCTCCACTGCAAGGCAGAAGACCGAGCAAATAAGGATGGCTGCTCACAAGCTGTGAAAGAAAAGTGTAATGATATGTGCCTTACTCAATTGGGATCCCAGTGAGTTTGGGCACCACAGGAGTCACCATCCCCTGGGGCACTTCAGCCCCTTGGGCTTTCAAGCTCATGAACCTAATGGCTTTGATCTGGAGGCCTGGACCATACCACCATGTGGTTCTTTGCTCTGCATCAATGGTGTTCTATTGCCCCCCTACAGTGGTTTGCCACCTGAACTCTTGACCATCTCGGGGTGGTGGGGACAGAGGTAATTCAGGAAAACTGCTAATGTAAGTATACATTAGAAAGTAACACTGTAGCATTTTGTACCAAGAAAGTCACCTTTAAATATCAGAAGACCTCTTTACTCCAACGTCATCACCATTGATTCCTCCTTGACTGATAGCAGTTTTTATTCAGCTTAAATTGCTTTGTGTCAACAAGTAATTTTGTCTAAAATGTTCCTGGTAAATGTTTCTTTCAGCAAAGCCTATAAGATGTGACTATGTAGAAAATCTAGATTTCATCCAATAAGAAATACAAGAAATGCAATAATAATATGATTCATGCAAAATGTTAATTCAGGGTTTTATTCAGACTTGATTTCCTTGTACTGCTGTAATAACCCAGACCAGACCAAGGGCACTTATGTTTCTTTTTGCTATCTATAAATTTTATGCTAATTACCATGAGACGTGACCTCTCAAAACACATTTTCGACTATTAAATTTTATATGAAAATATCTCTATTTGTCTCTAGAGCTCATTCTGGGCTCAGTTTCTGTTGTATTTCATGTTCAGTGCCCTCAATAAATTATTCTTCAATTGCATTTCACACAGCGCACTACATTTCAATATTCTTCTGAATGCTACATGCTAGTTTTAGAGCATTTTACTTTCATTCAAACCTCAACTTCGCTACCGATAAATTGGAAATGAAAAATAACATTAGAGAGCAGTAATGTTTCTATGGGACATGGGGAAAACATAAAAGAAATGCATAACCATATTGTTAGCAGCCTCAGTGATTCTGTCCATGTTTATTCTAAACACATACAGTCTGAAGTGGAAGAAAAATTATACTATATATATAGTATACATGTGTGATTTCATGTATATATATATATATATATATATATATATTATGTATGAGATTTCATCCACTTTGGCCTGTATGTGCTTAGAATAAATATGAACAAAATCACTGAGGCTGGTAATATGGTTAAGCATTAAGTGACTTATTAAATAACTTTAGACTTTAGATAACAAAAAAAGCTATTCTGCAGTTATTTTAGCTATTTTTATTTATTTATTTCAGCCATATATATATAAGAGAGAGAAAGAGATTTTTTTTTGTTTTTTACTATATAATCTTAATAAGACAACAGCCATGTAGAAAAAAAAAGCAGTTTATATTTGAAACGATACCATATGGAACCAAATAAAAAAATTCAAAAAAGTTAAGTTTTCTGATATGAGGCCAAGAAGGTGATAAAAAAAACATACTCACCTGTCCCCGTCAGCGGCCTAAGGAAAGGACATGGGACGTCATAGGTGACGTTTGCGAGTGACGTCTCAGTTCCTTTACTTAGGCTGCCAAGGCCACTGATCGATCTCAGGGGTCACATGCGGCAGTGACTTCCGCCAGAACAAGGTACAAGAGCAGCAGGACCGGACCGCGGTGGAAGACACCGGAAAACGAGGGACATGTGATTTTTTTTTTTTCTCCTTCCCTGGCCTCATATCAGAAACTAGCTATCCTGGACAACCCCTTTAAATACAATTCAAAAATATTTTATATACTGATCTCCGTTAATTTTTTACCCCTACAAAATGGTTTATTACAGAAATAAATTGACATTGCCACAACTGTAAGGACCTGTACTGTAAAATAAATGCATTATTTATTCCTCTTGGTGATGGCTGAAAAAATAGATCAAAATAACTAAAATAACTGCAGAAGAGCTGTTTTTTTTATCTATTGCCCCAAAATGTAAAAGTTATTCAATAAGTCTGTTACATCTGCACCCTTTTCGAACTTCTGCACCAGCCAGCCGTATGCTGCGGCGTAGGAGGCGGGTCCGACTGTGATTCCTTCCTTTTGATTCTGCTTGTATTGTCTGAACACTGTCCTATTCCCTCACCTCTGTAATTGATTTTCCACCACATCCATTTCCTTTACCTTGGTTTCCCTCTGCTCCACTAATAGTTAATCTTAGCCTTAGGGTGGGTTCACACTTGCGCCGACACTCCATCTGCCACGAACCCAACATAAATGTCGGGAAAACAGGATAGGAACTGGATAGGGAAAGTTTTGCAACACTTTTCTAAAAAAAAACATTCACTTCAATGGGTTTTTAAAGCAATGGCGGGTGTGGGCTTACACCCTCTGTGCCGCAAAGCCAGTTTTTTTTCGTCGGACACAAAGTCCTGTATGTCCGACTTTGTTTCTGATGAATAATCCTTTTGGGGCTGGAAAACCCCTTTAACTGTAGCATTGTTGGCCACTTATGCTGCTATTGAAGCCCATCTGCAATGCTGGAATTTTAAGAGGCATTTTATGTCAGCCTAACAGGAGTCAGTTCTTTATTGAAGGAAATTTGGATGCACAAACATACTGTAATAGTTATCAGCCTGTTCATTCCCTCCATTGATTTTCTCATTTGTCCTTGATACTAAGATAATTAGGTGTCTTTCATGGAGTCTAGTAAATGAAAGAATTCCGGCAATGGCCTATACTTTCCTTGAAATGTTTAATCTGACCTGCAAATAACAAAATCAAAATAGTAGGTCCGATGGCGGACATCAATGAAATCAGAAGCGTGAAGTCACATAAGAAAGAATCTCACTACAATGGGAAATGTCTTCACAACATATAGATAACTCAAACAGATGTGTCCTACCTTACCTTTCCTCTTGGCTGGACATGCCTGGATATGTTTGTCATGAAATGATCAGCTTTTCAAGACGATACTGTTTTGCAGCAGTGTGTCAACATGATATATGTGACCACCTAATGGTTATGTTGTGAATTGCAGTCTTTCAAGCATTTTGTTTTAGATATCAGTGTAGGCAATGGAAGTGAGAAATGGCATAGTTCACTTTTTGCCTTATACGTAGATGTATACTAGGGTTAATATTCCTAGAGGTACCTATAATATGGAGAAAGATTGGTTAGGCAGGCAATATGGTATAGCTTAATGTTTCATTTCTAGTAGAAGGATAGGTCATCATTCCAATATAGAGAGCTTTCGAAGACCTCATTTGGATTATTGTATTGAATTCTGGAGACCTTACCTACAAAACAGCGGTCCTCATTTACTAATATTCCGATAGTGTAACCTTGGACAAGCAGTCAGAAAATGCACCTGATGCACGGATGATGCTAGATGATGAAGGAAGAAAAACCCAAAGGAAGGGATCACAACCGGACACGCCTCCTGCGCCGCAGCGTGCGCCCGGAGGATGGCGCCAAAGCCCGAACAGGCAAGGATGTTACACCCACTTTTCATGCAAGTTGGAAAAATGTTATCTCAAACTAAATTCACAGAGTTGTGCAATGACACCAGAGTCGAGTCATAACCAAAATAGTAAATCTGCCCCAACCAAACCAACTAAAATACGTGGAACAAAATGAATCAGGAAAAGACATGAGGCGCTTTAGGAAAGAAGAGTAGAGGGACATGACTAAAAACTTTAAATTTGTTAAAGAAGACTTCCAGCAAAAACACAGCCTCTTCTCTGCTTCTGAGCAGATACCATATTGCGTTATAGATTTCTTCTGCTTTCTCTTCCTCTTTGCTTTGCTATCAGTCCCATACTTTAGCAAAGCATCACATAGGCAGCTAGAGACATTACAATCTCTGCCTACTGGGAGGACACTTTGAAACCGTTTTTTTTTCCTCGGACACGAAGTCCTGCATGTCCGACTTTGTTTCCGACAAAAAAAAGGATTCGCAGCGCAGAGGGTGCAATCGGACACCCTCGCATTGCTTTAAAAACCCATTCAAATGAATGGGTTTTTAACCAATGCGTCGCTAACCTGTCTGTATCCAATGCCAATCCCGTTCGCCGAGATTTTCACTCGGATTGGCAACGGACGGACTGAAGCGCAGGTGTGAACCCACCCTTAGTGAATAGCAGTTCACAGGACCTTAAATATTCAGTCATATCCCGTGTATCAGCCAATATAAGTTCACATTTAATTTACCAGGTTTCCATAACAACACAGCCATAAATAGACTGTACCTATACTGGACTCAGTGGCGTAACTAGCAATGGCAGTGCCCCAAGGCGAACATTTGACATGGGACCCCCCCCCCCCGGCAACCCCCCCACGCACACAAACTGCATTTCTGCACACACTATTATGCCCCATAGTGGCCCCTGCATACACTATTAGGTCCCATAGTGGCCCTTGCACACAGTATTCTGCCCCATAGTGGCCCCTGCACACAGTATCATAGTGGCTCCTTCATATAGTATTATGCGCACTTCCCGCTACTTCTTCAATGTTGGACCAGATGTCACGTGAGCCAGGTATGTATCGCAACGCATAATGACGTCGGACTGGCCCACCGACATCTGGGACGCCACCAAGGAGGCCCGAAGTCTGCTGAAAAGACCCCAGAGTATAATGATAGCAGTGTTTGTGGGGTTCACGGCCCACAAGCCTTACTTACCAATCCCCGCTCCCGCTCACAGCCGCCTCTGCAGAAGGTGAAGTGCAGGCGGCCGTGAGCAGGAGTGGGGATCAGTAAGTAAATAGGGCCCGTTACCTGCTGGTGTTAAAAAAAAAAAAAAACATCAGAGGCCCACTGGGTCCCCTAATGTCCCGGGCCCTGTGGCAGCTGCTACCACTGCTAAACCGGTATTTACGCCACTGACTGGACTGCCATACTGGATTTCAGCATTCTTATAAATTGAAATGTTTTTTAAACTACTCATGTCCCCTGCAGCAAAATGCATGGCTGCTGCTCAAGCTAATGAAAACTCTCAGCAGACACAAGCCTGTCTCCAATCTGACAAGATATGTCACAGACAACAGCGAGCTGCTGAAACTCCCCAGCAGACCCAAGCCCATCTCCAATCTGACAAAGCATTGTCAGCCACATGCACACAGCTGCACTCCAGGTTTCAGTAACAACCCAGCCATTTTTCTTCACTGCTGTAGATCAGCTTTAAAGGGGCAGGGCGCTGTGGATGACACTGTTACACAAGGTCACATACACACAGCTTTACTCCAGGTTTTCCATAACAACCGATCGCAGGTTTTTCACTGATATCCAAACTTAGATGCACATGATCACATGACACTTATGGACCAATGGAAAATCGCAGGTTCAGTCTTGGCATACACACAGCTTTACACCAGGTTTCCATAGCAACCAAGCTATTTATGTCCTGTATGAGTCAATAGCAGTTCGCAGGTCCTTAAATATTCAGTCATATGACGTGTATTAGCCAATGTAAGTTCACATTTCATTTACCAGGTTTCCATAGCAACACAGCCATAAATAGACTATACCTATACTGGACTGCCATACTGGATGTCAAGTGCAAAACTGGCCAATTCTTATGGGGTCACTACACAAACAAAAAATGAAATACACCCGTGCGAAGCCGGGTCCTTCCTCTATATGTATATATATATATATATATATATATATCTGGTATAATGAACCTCAGAGGGACAGATAAACAACAAAGACCTATAATCCAACATGTAGATAAAATAATTGGAACAGATTGAGAAGCAGAGAATCCATTAGCAACACCGGGTGTTCATCCCTGAGCTATTAACATTCATCAGTATCCTGCAGGAAGCAAAGTTAACATTTGGAATAATAAAACAAGGAAACTGGGACAATAAAGGGAGTCAACCACTACCAAAATCTCTTGTAAAGCACATATGTGGTGTAGGGGCTGTTAGTGACATAGTCGACATACATAAATACAATCTTACTGCTGAAAAAAAAATCTACTTTTAATCTGTATACAAATGGAGAGTTCAGTGCACCAGGGACGTGGCTGCATCTGCCGGAGCACCTGCTTTCACCTGTAGTTGCTGCACTACAGGGCCTGTTAGTCTTTACATCAGGGATGACATTAGTTTACACCAACAATATAAGATTCAGCACCGCTTGGGGCACTTGTGCAAGGGTCCAACTTATATCAGGTTGCACACCACACTGGTTCCTGCCTGCAGACCCCATATATTTCACATCAGCAAGGTATTACAGTGTTGTCCCATTTAAGAGAAATCAGGTTTAGGCTAAGGCCCTACGTTGTGGAACTGCAGCACTTTTTGTTGCTGCGGTTTTTGGAGCCAAAGTCAGGAGTGTATTTAACAGAAGGGAAACGTCTAATAGCTTCTTTTATATTTCCCATTCCTTTTCAAGCTACTCCTGACTTTGGCTCAAGAAAATGCTTTAGCTTTAAGCCTAAGGCCCCACATTGCGGAAACGCAGCTTTTTTTGTTGCAGATTTTGCTGCGTTTTTTTGAGCCAAAGCCAGGATTGGGTTGACCAGAAGGGAGAAGTATAAGAACTTCCTATATATTTCCCATTCCTTCTGTAGCCACTGCTAAGTTTGGCTAAAAAAAAACGCAACAAAATCTGCAACAAAAAAAGCAGCTTTTCCGCAACGTGGGGCCTCAGTCTAAAGGTGTTTTCTGGGACTTTTTAATTGATGACCTATTCTTAGGATAGGTCACCAATTGAAGATCCTTGAGGGTCCAACAACTGGGACTCCTACAGATCAGCTGTTTGAAACTGTACAGCTCATGTTACATCACATTAATATGACCTGATTGCAGCTCAGTCCCATTCAAGTGAATGGACTAAGCTGAGATGCCAAGAACAGCTGCTGCACAAATGTAGGACGCTGTGCGTGATAAGTACTGAAGAGGCTGCAATGCTTACCTGAAAGCTGTAACCTCCTCAGCTACAGCTTTTAGCTGGGGGCCCGGGTGTCAGACCCCTGCCAATTTTTAACTGATGGCCCATCCCAAGTAGTGGCTGTCATTTATAAAGCCAGGAAAACCCCTTTAATGAAGGGGGACTGGTGCTAATGCTAACTGCCCCTGAGGCATTGGCCTCTTCATAACTCATTCCAGTACACCAGAATAAAAAGGAACTGGTGTAGACTTCCTATATAACTCATGGAAGTTTTATGGTATAAGTTCTAGTACATTTGTTGGGCTAAGACATCCCCACCTCGGCCCACCTTGCTCTCCATCCAGCCCATTTTCATAGAAAGCGGCAAGCTGCAAAGATGCAGTACAATTATTCCCATCTACACCATTTTTCTAGTGTAGAGGGATTAGTAAGGTTCCCCCAATGTATTTTCTTCATGCAACATTCTCTTTGGTATTAACAATGTTGAACAGAGAAGAGACATCATTAGTTAGTACTATTATATTGGGATTCCCCAGGCATGTAGGATACCTGTACTATAAGTACTCTAGCCTGTGGTTACAGCACAGACTTGGATGGTTGACAATGCTGGACAACCTTGTTGAGTCAGGGGTTTCGAATACTCTGTAAAGTGGTTTTCCATTTATAGTCTGTGTTTCAGAATGTGCTACAAACAACACATCAATTAACTAACTTGGGTATTGCAGTGTGTGCCCCGATATCTTGCTTTTTACAACACAGCCCATCCATTTACTTCAATGCAGATAGCTGGCTGGCAGAACATTCAATATACTATCGGCTGTATGTGGTGATTGCTCAGCTCAGGAGGGAATTCCTCTGTGATAAATTAGTTATAATGGATTACCAAAGGAGTCTATTCAGAAGAACACATGATATATGAGTCTAAGATCTTACTGTATAATAGGTAATATATATAGTACTGTACAAAAGTTTTAGGCATGCATAGAAAAAATGCTACAAAATAAGAATTCTTTCAGAAACAGAAGTGTTAATAAGTTTTTTTTTTTGTCAATTAACAGAATTAAATGAATGAACAAAAGAGAATCTAAATCCCATCAATATTTGGTGTGACCTTTGCCCTTTGGAGGAGGAGTCCTGGAAGTGATGATATGGCCCCCACAGAGCCCTGATCTCAGCATCATCCAGTCTGTCTGGGATTACATGAAGAGACAGAAGGATTGGAGCAAGCCTACATCCACAGAAGATCTGTGCTTAGTTCTCCAAGATGGCGGGAACAACCTCCCTGCCAAGTTCCTTCCTCTGCGCAAGTGTACCTAAAAGAATAGAGAGCAAAGGGCAAAGGTCACACCAAATATTGATGGAATTTAGATTTATTTTCATTCACTTCATTTTGATAATTTACAAAAAGCTATTAACACTTCGATTTTTGAAAGCACTCTTATTTTGAAGTATTTTTCCCCAGCCTGCCTAAAACTTTTGCACAATACTGTATATTCAGTAATGTCCTGTTGTATTCCCAGTAAGTAGATGTAAAAAAAAAGAAATGACTATAAAATGTTCAATATCTAGTCACGTTACATTGTAGCAATAAAAGCAATTAATGCAGTTGTGAGTTTATTCTATTATATACTGTATGTTTAGAAATGACTAATACATTTTTAAGTAAAAAGGATACTTAAAGGGTATTCTCATCTTGGACATTTATGGAAGACTATGCATGGAACTCCTATAGATGAGAATGGACGGAGATGACCACCGCTCCATTCATAGTGGCTGCAAAACTTAGATCCACTGGTCATGTGACCTGAATCATTGACTAGCCCTGACACTGCGCTGCGCATGCACCGATATCCTTCACAATGCATAGTGCCATTCAATGCTACTGCTGGATAGGTCAGATCACATGACCCTCTATCAGCCACCATGACAAGATTCAGCGCTACACAGACAGCTAACTACATTGAAGTGTTTTTAAAAGCGGGGCATCGGAGCACACACTTTCCCTGCAATATTCTCAAAAATAAAGTAAGAGGGCCAACCCAAGATCTACTCCAAAAATAGTGTGAAGTGATTTACAGATCCTTCACTAATCTCGGGTTGCAAGCATTGTGTTAATCAGGCATGTCTCCATACAGTGATATGGATTGGGAAGACAGATGTGTCACAGTGTTGCCTGGTATGTCAAGGGGGGTTGCTATAGGAGGGCGCAGAGGTAGCAGTCACACCTGTGTCCTGGTGCCTGATGGAGCCAAAAGACCCCTCTGTAACAAAATAAAAAACTAGTATTAGAAATATAACATTTATAATATCTTTCTATGTTGAGAAGTCTAGGAGGCGGACCTATCAGTGATTGACAGCTACCTGTGAATGTACAGTCATAGAGGGGAGGCGGTCAGTCACTGATAGGACCGCCTCCTAGACTTCTCAGCATAGAAAGAGCAGAGTTAGTAATGGATAAATGACAAGTTATACTCAATCTCTTCTCACAAAACTATATACCAGCCCCTCCTGCTCTATAATCTGCCGCCTACAGATTAAATAGCATTTTCCATGTGACAGGTTCACTTTAACTTTATCCGCACTGCTAAGTGATAAGTAGAGGGTGATAAATGATAAGTAATATTGTTATGTTACATAGTCCTGTGTTGAGCGATGAGCATTGAAAGCATTTTAACACACGTGCTGTAATGATGCTTACAGATTGCCCTGCATTTTTCATGGGACTGGTTCCCTTTAAATTTCTATCTTGTAAAATTTATTTATAGCCTATCCACAAAATATGCCACAAATGTCCATTAGATATAGCCACTGTGAATAGAAAGGTGGTCAACTGTGTCTGTTCATCTCCAGTTCCAAAAATAGTCAGACCAAGGTGAGAATTCACCATTATTTTACTTTTTTTATGACAATGGTAAACATTTGAGACTCAAAGCACAGGGAACCAATTCATCTATCAAACATGGGAAGAACATATAAATTCCATGCACTTGGTCAGATTCCAACCCAGGACCTCAGCACTGCAAGGTGATAGTGCTAACCACTGAGCCACCATACACTATAACACTATATAATAGAGTAAACCCCCGGAGAGCCACTTTATATTCCTGCACTGCTACAATGCAATGTGAATAAATATTTAGCATTTTATAGTACTGTATCCTTTATATTTCAATATTGTGTCTTCTGTACATTTACTTATACTGTCTATTGCCTATTATACAGTAGATCTGAAACTCATAAATTACATATACTTCAGAATAGACTCCTTTGGTTAACCATTATAACTAATTTATCCCTGAAGAATTCCCTCCTGAGCTGAGCAGTCTTCACATACAGACGATATTATATTAAATCCTTAGGGTTATCAACTGGAAAGGAAAAGGGAATTAAAATAGTTCCATCCTGTCCTTCACTTTCAGAGAATACTTACTGAATTTTCATTTTTGCATGAAGCTGCACTAACCCTGACACACAAAGTACACCAGTCACAGCTTTCTACTCAGGACATTGCTTAGCTGTACAATATGCAGATTGGAATGGAAATGAGATGCTTAGGTAACAGCTATTTGTTCTAGCAAAACAGCAATACTAGTAAGCAGGTATGTATAGATTGTTTTTATGTAACAGCACAGGTTGAAACAAAATCCATTCCTGAGATTACAGCCAAATTATCACCATATGATACTAAGTATACAGTGGGTACAGAAAGTCCTCAGACCCCTTGAATTTTTTCACTCTTTGTTTCATTGCAGCCATTTGCTAAAAGCAAAAAAGTTCATTTTATTTCTCCTTAATGTACTCTCAGCACCCCATCTTGACAGAAATGTAGATATTTTTGCAAATTTATTAAAAAAGAAAAACTGAAATATCACATGGTCATAAGTATTCAGAGCCTTTGCTCAGTATTGAGTAGAAGCCCCTTCCTTTTGAGCTAGTACAGCCATGAGTCTTCTTGGGAATGATGCAACAAGTTTTTCACATCTGGATTTGGGGATCCTCTGCCATTCTTCCTTGCAGATCCTCTCCAGTTCCGTCAGGATGGTGAATATTGGTGCACAGCCATTTTCAGGTCTCTCCAGAGATGCTCAATTGGGTTGAGGTCAGGGCTCTGGCTGGGCCAGTCAAGAATGGTCACAGAGTTGTTCTGAAGCCACTCCTTTGTTATTTTAGCTGTGTGCTTAGGGTCATTGTCTTGTTGGAAGGTGAACCTTCAGCCCAGTCTGAGGTCCAGAGCACTCTGGGAGAGGTTTTCTTCCAGGATATCTCTGTACTTTGCCACATTCATCTTTCCTTCAATTGCAACCAGTCGTCCTGTCCCTGCAGCTGAAAAACACCCCCATAGCATCAGGGCCGGTTTTAGCAAAGTGGGGCCCTGGGCAAAATTAAAAGCGGGGCCCCAAATGCTGATATGCAAACAACACCATCGTCTTGCAGTGGCAACCCCTATAATAACGCCTCCTTTCTGCCAACAAAAAAGTAATAACAAGCCCCATTTTACCACACACAATTCAAATGAACACCTTAGTACCACCTAATAGATTTTTGCACCCAGACATCAGTTATTATCGCGCCTCCTTATAAATATTACACCTTTTATCAGTAATAGCTCCCTTATAAATGATAAATAGTGCCCTGTATCAGTACTATTCCCCCTTATCAGTAACAGTCACCCCGTAAAAATAATACTGCTCCCTTATTAATAATAGCCCTCTCATAAATAATAGTTCCCATTATCACTAATAGCCCCCTTTATAAATAAGCCCACTTAACAATTATACCCCCCTTATAAAAAGTTCCCCTCTTATAAATAACTCCCCCCTTATAATGGATGCCTTATATATAATAGTTCCCCCCTTATAAATAATAGCCCATCTTATAAATAATAGTTCCTCCTTATAATAGCCCCCTCATACTTAAGTTTGTTTCCCGCCCTTATATATAATAGTTCTCCGTTATACAGTGTCGTACTGAAGGGCCTTAGGCCCACCAAAGGAACTTGTTCTGGGGCCCCACCCAACAGCTTCCTGCTAATAGCCTACACCACGGCTCCTTCACTGAAGTCTTACATATGTGCTGACTATCTGGTGTTACTGAGTATGTTCCCAGTATAGTCAGCCCCTATAGTACTGTGCAGGCCCCAATAACTCCATGGCCGGTTCATGCACAGTACTGTATGGGGAATGACATGGCCATGGAGCACTACACATATGTGCAAGATTATAGTGAGGGAGCTGTGATGCAGACATAGCACACAGGGCTGCCAGCAGGAATTGTGAGCCCCCCCCCCCCCCACAGTATAATGCTCCACATGGTATATAATGCTCCACAGTATAAAATGCTCTCCTGAGCCCTCCAGTTTCCCCACATGGTATATAATGCTCCACAGTGACCCCACACAGTATAAAATGCTCTCCTGAGCCCCCCATAGTAGCCCCACATGGTGTGTAAGGCTCCACACAGCATAATACTCCACAGTGGCCCACACAGTATACTACCCCTTAGTGGCCCCAGACAGTGCAATATGCTCCCCAGCAGCCCCACACAATATAATATGCGCCATACAGTATAATATGCACACCACAATGCCCCCCCAGTATAATGCTCCAGTGGCCTAACACAGCATAACATGCTCCATAATGACCTCCACACAGTATAATATACTCCCCAGAGGGGTTCCCCCAGTATAATGCTCCACAGTGGTCCCCCACAGTCTCCCCAGTATAATGCTCTACAATGGCCCCACAGAGTATCATATGCTCTCGAAAAGCCCACACAATATAATACACGCCACAGTGGCCCCACACAGTATAACAGGCTCCCCACACTGTCCCTTCCCCCAGTATAAAGCTCCACAGTGGCCCATAGTATAATATGCTCCCCAGAGGGCCCCCGCAAGTATAAGGCTCCACAGTGCCCCCTCCAGTATTTTGCTCCACAGTGGCCCCACGCAATATATTATGCTCCCCAGAGCGTCCCCCCCAGTATAATGTTCCACAGTAGGTCCTACGCAGTATAATATGCTCCCCAGTGGGCCCCCTAGTATAATGCTCATTAGTCCCCCCCAATAATGCCCCACAGTGGCGCCACGCAATATAATATGCTATGCTGATGGCCCCCCCAGAATAATGCTCCACAGTGACCCCACTCAGTATAACATGCTCCAGAAATGGCCTCCACACAGTATAATATACTGCCCAGAGAGGTTTCCTCAGTATAATACTCCACAGCGGCCCAAAACAGTATAATATGCTCTCCAGAGGCCCCCCCCAGTATAATGCTCCACAGTGGCCCAAAACAGTATAACATGCTCTCCAGAGCCCCCCCCCCCAGTATAATGCTCGACAGTGGCCCAAAACAGTATAACATACGGGGGGCCCCTCTGGAGAGCATATTATACTGTGTGGGGAAACTGTGGAGCATTATACTGGGGGGGGCTCTGGAGAGCATATTATACTGTGTGGGGCCACCGTGGCGCATTATACTGGGGGGGCTCTGGAGAACATAATATACTGTGTGGGGCCACTGTGGAGCATTATACTGGGGAGGGGGCCCACTGGAGAACATGTTATATTCTGTGGGGCCTCTATGGAGTATTATAAAGTGGGGGGTCTCTGGAGAGCATGTTATATTCTGTGGGGCCACTTTGGAGCATTATACTGGGGAGCCCCTCTGGAGAGCATAATGCTCCAAAGTGGCCCCACGTAATATAACATTATTTCCAGAGCCCCCCCCCACATTATAATTTTCCACAGAGGCCCCACAGAATATAATATTCTATCCAGAGGGCCCCTTCCCCAGTATAATGTTCCACAGTGGCCCCAAACAGTATAATATGCTATCTAGAGGGGCCCCCCAGTATAATGCTCCACAAGGGCCCTACAGTGCTATTATTATATTATATTCTGGAGTTTCTTCAGACCCCAGAGTATAATAATCGAAGGCCCGGGGGAGGTGAGGGAAAATAACAAACAGTTATACTCACCTTGTCTTACCTCTCCTGGGCCTCACTCGCGCTGCTCCGTTATCCCCGCCGGCGACCGCTTCCTATTCTATGCAGCTGACGTCACGCGTTGTGCACGTCACCGCTGAGGCCTGTGATTGGGCCCCACGTGATCGCTACGGCTGGGCCTGGCCTCAGCGGTGATGTCCAGAACGCTAGAAGATGACGTCGGACGCCGCGGACAGGTGAGTAAAAATGTTTGTTATTTTTACTCACCTCGGAAAGGGGCCCCTGCGGTCCCTTTCTGTTATAGATTTGTCCGGGCCTGACTCCAGGATCCGGAGTCATCAGGTTCCGGATCCTGGGGGCCCCTTTGGGGACGGGGCCCTGGGCAATTGCCCAGTTTGCCCCCCCCTAACGCCGGCCCTGCATAGCATGATGCTGCCACCGCCATGTTTCACTGTTGGGATTGTATTGGGCAGGTGATGAGCAGTGCTTGGTTTTCTCCACACATACCGCTTAGAATTAACGCCAAAAAGTTCAATCTTTGTCTCATCTGACCCTAGAATCTTATTTCTCATAGTCTGGGATTCCTTCATGTGTTTTTCGGCACACTCTATGCGGACTTTCATATGTCTTGCACTGAGAAGAGGCTTCCTTCGGGCCACTCTGCCAAAAAACCCCGACTGGTGGAGGGCTGCAGTGATATTTGACTTTGTGGAACTTTCTCCCATCTCCCTACTGCATCTCTGGAGCTCAGCCACAGTGATCTTTGGGTTCTTCTTTACCTCTCTCACCAAGGCTCTTCTCCCATGATTGCTCAATTTAAGGATTATGGAGGCCACTGTGCTCTTAGGAACCTTGAGTGCTGCAGAAATTCTTTTGTAACCTTGGCCACATCTGTGCCTTGCCAAAATTCTGTCTCTGAGCTCCTTGGGCAGTTCCTTTGACCTCATGATTCTCATTTGCTCTGACATGCACTGTGAGCTGTGAAGTCTTATATAGACAGGTGTGTGCCTTTCCTAATTAAGTCCAATCAGTTTAATTAAACACAGCTGGACTCCAATGAAGGAGTAGAACCATCTCAAGGAGGATCAGAAGGAAATGGAGAACATGTGAGTTAAATATGAGTGTCACAGCAAAGGGTCTGAATACTTATGACCATGTGATATTTCAGTTTTTCTTTTTTAATAAATTTGCAAAAATATCTACATTTCTGGGTATTTTTCTGTCAAGATGGGGAGCTGAGTGTACATTAATGAGAAATAAAATGAACTTTTTTGCTTTCAGCAAATGGCTGCAATGAAACAAAGAGTGAAAAATTTAAAGGGGTCTGAATACTTTCCGTATCCATACATACTGCATACATATGAAAGGAAGAGAGGTTGTAGATGGATAGAAACTAAAATAGATAAGCAACACTACATAAACAGTAATAGGGTGCCAGCCTTAGGACCCAGACACTGCAACTTCCACTATATCCACAAACTGCACAATTCAGTGGCATTTCACCAGCTCCAGTTAGCATCGGTTAATAGGTGCCACTGAACTGATTCTGGCACAGTTGGATTTTCTGTAGCCCCACCATTGCTGAGCAATCAATGCTGTTAGTTTTGGTGTCTGATATTTAGGCTCTATACCAGTGATGGCGAACCTTTTAGAGACCGAGTGCCCAAACTGCAACCCAAAACCCACTAAATTATCACAAAGAGCAAACACGGCAATTTAACCTTAAATTAACCAGGATCTGTTTTATAGTGACCGTGCGATGTTATTACAGCCTGTAATATCACAAGTCTGCTATAAAACAGATACTGTGTGATATAAATAGTGAAGGTCCCCCACACAGTACAATGCGCTCCACAGTGGCCCCCAGACAGTATTATATGCTCCAGAGTGGTCCCCATACAGTATTATATGCCCAGAATGGCTCCCGCACAGTATTATACGTTTCACAGTGGCCCCCGCACAGTATTATATGCTCCACAGTGGCCCCCGCACAGTATTATATGCTCCACAGTGGGCCCCACACAGTAGTTTATGCTACTTACCCAGTAGCGCATCCTCCTCCTCCTTCTGATCACAGGCGCTGTTGACTTGCGTTGGGGCAGAGGTTACACTCTGCAGTCAGTGTAAAGTGCAGTCCGCATTTGCACATATAGCCAGAGCCGTTTTAACACATTGGTGGGCCCAGTGCAGAGGTTTCATAAGCCCCCCGCCCCCCATCACCACCTGCTATTATACCCATCTGAAAACTGGCAAAAGCTGGGATTTTATATTGTGACATTCAATGGGTGACAATGTGTTACATGACTTATGGTACTTTTCCGCCTGTCAGAAATGTTTTATACTTATACATCTCTAGTAATAATCGTTATTGCTATTATTTTAGCGTGTAAGGGAAATCGCTAGAGAGGCGGTCGGTGTATTTTATTCTGTAAAAGTATAGACAGGACAGGGTCAAATATAAACTTTATTGATGACTTTGTGTATGTGTTGTGTAGGTGCTTGGTGAAACTCTTTTGGCGCTCCAACCTAGACGATGGTAAATGTCACAGCGCCAATAACTTCCTGGTTATGTTATTTTCAGAGGGGTATTACATTAATTACCCCTGTGATTAGACTATGCGTGCCGCAGCAAATTTAGCTCCACCCACTTCTACGTTGACTCCGCCCATTCTCATCCATTTTATAATGTTCCCCTCTAATTGCCCCACAGTATGAAGTCTCCTCTCCTGGTGCCCCAGTTTAAACTGGGGGAAACTAGAGGGGGACATTAACCTGGGGCAGCTGGAGGGGGACACTAAACCATGGGGCTACTTGGATGGGGACATTAAACTGGGGGCAACTAGAGGCAGACATGTCCCCCTCCAGCTACCCCCACGGTTTAATGTCCTCCTCCAGTTGCCCCCCAGTTTAATGCCTCCTTACAACTTGCCCCCAGTTTAATGTCCCCCTTCATCTCCCCCCAGTTTAATGTCCCCCTTCATCTGCCATCAGTATAATGTGCCCCCTTCATCTGCCACCAGTTTAATGTGAGCCCCTCCACCTGCCACCAGGTTGATGTCCTCCCTTCATCTGCTCTCAGTTTGATGTCCTCCCTTCATCTGCTCTCAGTTTGATGTCCTCCCTTCATCTGCTCTCAGTTTGAAGTCTCCCCTTCATCTGCCACTAGTTTAACATAATAAAACACTGATACTCACCCCTTCTTGCTCCGCTGCCGCTCTGTCAGGTCTCTTCTTCCGGATTGTTCAGGGAGCTTCAAGCGCGATGTGCTCCAGGGACCGCAGCACACAAGGATGTGCTTCACACACAATGGTGAAGCAGGGGCTGTCCACGGACAGCTCCTGCTTCATCACTGTATTTAACTCCTCTGTGTCCGGAGTGGCCCTGCATATAGCTGAAAGAAGCGATCACTCACTAACGGGGAATCTTGTACCGGATTCCCCGTTAGTGAGCGATCATAGCGACGGTGTGTGTGCCAACTGAGAGGGCTCTGCGTGCCCTCTCTGGCACGCGTGCCATAGGTTCGCCATCACGGCTCTATACTGTCAGGTCACCGGTGTCAGGCAGGAACAGTAAAGGGGGTGTGATTCAGAGGTCCAATTACATGTGCACAGAGTCCGAATCACACCCCTTGCCTGCTCCTGCCTAAAACAGAATAGAATAGATTAATTTTAAGAGCATATTTAGATAAGAAACAGCTACACTATTTTCCAGTGACTGTGCATGGTATTGCAGTCCAAGACCTGTGGGTGGCTTACTGTCCCAAAAGTTCATGCTAGGTTCTCTTTAATTGTATATTTATGTTACAAAGTGTCAGTACTGAACACCATTACATTAAAGGGGTTGTCTGATACCCAGGCATAATGGATACTGATGACCTATCGACATGATAGATCATCAGTATCAGATGGGTGAGGGTGTGACAGACAGTTAGTTTTGGAACCTCAAATACTATTTAGACTCTTTACTGTCAGTTGGGCTATATCAGGAAAGAGCAGGCAAGGGTTGTGAATCTGAGCTCGGACGCTGTCCACCTCTGATCTGAACATTATCAGAGAGCCCCCTTGCCTTCTCCTGCCTGACACCGCCCACATGACAGTATAGAGGCTAAATAGCATATCAGACACACAAAGTAACTACACTGATTGCCCAGGAATTCTCTTCAGTAGCAGCAAAGCTGCATCCAGTCATTTATTTATATGCTTCCGGCAGCCGAATCAGTCCATCAGTGTGGGGTCCGAATGTCAGACCTCCGCTTATCAGAGATTGAGGATCAATCTACATGATCAGGTCATCAGTATCCATTGTGTCTCGGTCTTGGACAACTCCTTTAGGCTGAGGCCTTACGTTGCGGAAACGCAGCTTTTTTTGTTGCAGATTTTGCTGCGTTTTTTGAGCCAAAGCCAAGAGTGGATTGAGAAGCAGGGAGAAGTATAAGAACTTCCTATATATTTCCCATTCCTTTTGTAGCCATTCCTGGTTTTGGCTTAAAAAAATGAAGCAAAATCTGCAACAAAAAAAAGGTGTTTTCTACAATGTGGGGCCTTAAGGGGGTTTCCTACTTTGGACAAAACATTTTTGTTAAAAGTCTTTCTCAAAATAAGGTGAGCAGTGGATATTCTACTACTGGGACCTCCCGCCACCATCTGTTACCCATGGGGGATACTGGCAACAAGTATTCAGTTTCCTGCAGCACCACCATAGTAGGAATGAAGCATTGCATGGTGCCCATTGAAATCAATGAGCTCTGTGTTTAATGCATGGACATGTAAGGTACTTAACAATGAGAGACGTTCTTAATAGCCACTTTACCCTCTGACAATGGAAGGATCGAATGAAGAGATCTCTGAAATCTGAATTTCCAATGCATTTTAAACTCCTCCAGTTCTACAGTATACTGTATGTATCAGTTCTATGAGAACGGCTATACAGTAATACCTCGTACACTCGCGTTTCCGAATTTGCAAATTCACAGATTCGCGATATTTTTTTGGCAACTAACATATATAGATTTTGCTCTTTTTTCTCAGATCTGTGAAATTTAATAAAAAAAAACACCTTCACTATTGGGTAGTAGCGTCCTGTTCATTACGTACCCGGTAATTAGTTTCATTTTACTGTGAGTGTATAAGAAAAATGAATGAATGTATTAATATACAGTACTGTACAGTATACTTTAGTATACTGTACAGTACTGTAGGGTAAAGTTTATTGATATTTAGGGGTTAAACATTAGAAATCGGCATTGTAAGCGCTTCTAAGCGCTTGTACCAAACATTCGCGATTCCTCGCGATCCGCGACCGGTTCTGGACCCTAACCTCGCGAATGTACGAGGTATTACTGTATATATACATACGTGGACAAAATGAACAAATGAAAGTCAGACATTGCTTTCCAACCATGCTTCAACAGAATTTTTAAAAAAAGAAAACTCATGAAACAGGCCTGGACAGAAATGATGGTTCCCTTAACTTAATATTTTGTTGCACAACCTTTTGAGGCAATCCCTGCAATCAAACGATTCCTGTAACTGTCAATGAGACTTCTGCACCTCTCAGCAGGTATTTTGGCCACTCCTCATGAGCAAACTGCTCCAGTTGTCTCGGATTTGAAGGGTGCCTTTTCCAGACGGCATGTTTCAGCTCCTTCCAAAGATGCTCAATAGGATTTATGTCAGGGCTCATAGAAGGCCACTTCAGAATAGTCCAATGTTTTACTCTTAGCCATTCTTGGGTGTTTTTAGCTGTGTGTTTTGGGTCATTATCCTGTTGCAAGACCCATGACCTGCGACTGAGACCAAGCTTTCTGACACTGGGCAGCATATTTCTCTCTAGAATCCCTTGATAATCTTGAGATTTCATTGTACCCTGCACAGATTCAAGACACCCTGTGCCAGATGCAGCAAAGCAGCCCCAGAACATAACAGAGCCTCCTCCATGTTTCACAGTAGGGACAGTGTTCTTTTCAAGATATGCTTCATTTTTCCATCTGTGAACATAGAGCTGATGTGCCTTGTCAAAAATTCCGATTTTTGTCTCATCTGTCCATAGGACATTCTCCCAGAAGCTTTGTGGCTTGTCAACATGTAGTTTGGCAAATTCCAGTCTGTCAGATTCAAGTTATTTCTGTGACCATTGTGGGTTTTTCTTTCATTAAAAGAGGGGTACCAACAATTTTGTCCACGTGTGTATATATATATAAACTGTGGACACGCAGCTGTCAGAGCGGCTATAGAGTCATTCTTCACACCTGACTAGGCCAGCAGGTCTGTATGTCCGCCTCGGTTTTCTTCTTTGTATCACTGCATACCTAGATACAGTTATTGTATATGAGTATGACAGGCGTCTCTAAAATAGATGAGATCATAAAAGTGATAAAATCTTTAAACTTGGCAAATGTGTCAAACCAATATATTGTACGTATTAGTAAACAGTAATATGCTGAAAATGTCATGGAGTTTATAGTACTGACATTTCTGATAGCATTACATTACAACAATTAGAAAAATACAGCTGAAGAGAATGCCATCTAGTGGTGAACATATAAATGTGTCACTTGTCTACAGAATCGGGAGGGATAACAGTAGATATCAGTACAAACATGATAAACTATTGCTCACCATTAAAAATGTCTTCCATCATATACTGTATCTACCACACCGAGAATGAACTGCTGAAATGGAATCACATTTTCTATGTGTGAATGTAATGATGATATATGTAACTGGTTACAATATTAGAGTGAAAGGAGAAGTTTATTGGGAAAAATTTTAGTACCTTTTTTAGTTGCCTATTGCCTGGATACAAGATGTGATACAATTGCGCATGGAGGTGTATAAATTCGGCATGGTATCCTGCAGCACATTTGCTCACAGATGTTGCAGCTGGGCCTATAGATCCTATAAATGTCTGATTGGTGATAAATCTGGCAACTGGGCAGGCCAAGGAGGTGTTATACTATGGCAGAGACATTCCTGGGATACCCGCTCTGTGTGTTGGTGAGCATTATCCTGCTGGAAATTGCAAGTTGGTAGCCCTGCCTTAAGAGGCAACACATGTGGCCTCAGGATGTCCTGAACATATTACTGGGCTGTTAGTGCCCCTCGTATCACTACTAGGGGTGACCGACTGTCACATGCAGTGGCTCCCAAGTTTGGGCAGCGTGTTGTTCCACAGCAAAGCAGGATGGAAGCGTTCGCCATGAAGGCCTCCATACTAGGACTCTGTGGTCATCGGATCCAGGGGCGTAACTACCGGGGTAGCAGTGGTAGCGACTGCCACAGGGCCCGGAACATTACGGGGCCCGGAGCCCTGTGGCAGTTGCTACCGCGAACCCCACAATCACTGCTATCGTTATACTCCGGGGTCTTTTGAGACCCCGGAGTATACTGGAGCTCGTGGTACCATATACGGGGGCCCAGGGGAGGTGAGCGAACATAAAAAAACACTGTAACTCACCTATCCGCCGTTCCGCAGGCTTCGGGCCTGTTTGGTGACGTCCCAGACGTCAGCCGACGTCATTATGCGTCGCGACGCCGGCCTGAAGTGCACCGGAGCGAGGAAGAGGTAAGTTGCAGTGTTTTTTATGTTCGTATCCTCCCCTGGGTCTCCGATCATTATACTCTGGGGTCTGAAACGACCCCAGAGTATAATAATCGTTTATGGGTGGTCCACTATGGGGCATAATACTGTGTGCAGGTGCCACTATGGGGCAAACTACTGTGTGCAGGGGCTACTATGGGGCAAACTACTGTGTGCAGGGGCTACTATGGGGCAAACTACTGTGTGCAGGGGCTACTATGGGGCAAACTACTGTGTGCAGGGGCTACTATGGGGCAAACTACTGTGTGCAGGGGCCACTATGGGGCAAACTACTGTGTGCAGGGGCTACTATGGGGCAAACTACTGTGTGCAGGCGCCACTATGGGGCAAACTACTGTGTGCAGGGGCCACTATGGGGCAAACTACTGTGTGCAGGGGCCACTATGGGGCAAACTACTGTGTGCAGGGACCACTATGGGGTAAACTACTGTGTGTCGGGGCCACTATGGGGCAAACTACTGTGTGCTGGGGCCACTATGGGGCAAACTACTGTGTGCAGGGGCCACTATGGGGCATAATATTGTGTGCAGGGGCCACTATGCTGCATAATACCGTGTCCAGGGGCCACTATGGGGCATAATACCGTGTGCAGGGGCCACTATGGGACATAATACCGTGTGCAGGGGCCACTATGGGGCATAATAGTGTGCACAGGAATGCGGTTTGTGTGTGGTGGGGGGGGTTGGGGGCGGCGGCTTAGGGGGGTTGGGGGCAGAGGCTTTGGGGGGTTTGGGGGCGGCGGCTTGGGGGGGGGCCCCATGTCAAATGTTCGCCTTGGGGCCCAGACATTCCTAGTTACGCCACTGATCGGATCCCAGACAGAACCTGGATTAATTTCTACAGATGTTACAGTTACAGTCCATAGCAGTCCAGATTTCTTGTTCACAACAATGGTGGACAAAGAAACTGCTTGTGTTTGTTGGCGGATCAAGCAATTCTCTCTACTGATCCTTTGCAGTCAACAAGCTCTCATCAAGAGGCACATTACCCTAAAATAGCCTCTGAGAGCCTTTTAAAGGACCAGGGGGAAGCACTTTTACACCCTCTTGTGGCAAGACTCAGTATCTAATCAAACCATACCTGTAATCATTGATATATCTACCGGAGACATAACTGGAGGCCGAGTTGTAGAGCAATACAACATTTGTATCTGGTTGCATTATGTTTTTTTGCTGTATATTTATGTATGCACTAACATCTGTCTGATATATGTATATCCTTATATTCAATATCTATCTATGATTTATCATCATCTTTCATTTTCAATTTCAGGAATCATATACCATCTTCTTGTAAAGCATAGGCATGGGTCAGTTTAGAAAAATGAGACTTTTAAGATCATGGCGCTTTTTTTCAGATCTGCAGCGTCTCAAATAGATTGCAGCTTTGCTGTGGTTATTACCTATTGATTTCAGAATGGGAAAAGAGGAGCATTGAAAATGTCATATTTCCTTTAACAGTCATTTAAAGCTATACTCCCATTTAAAGAAACATCAAAGCCATCAATCTTGTAAACATACAGTCCAAAAAGTTATTAATATATGCAATACAGTAGATTATTAAAAATACAACAGAATCAACATATTTGCTCACCAGGGGCATTCATAGATATCAAAGGGCCCCATAGCAAAATGTAGTAATGAACAGCCATGTCTGAGTAAAATGCTATGAAATGATTAAGAGGTTTATACCTTTAAGAATTTTGGCACATCTTAGGTGATCTATGCACAAGCAATTGAAACTTATGCCAGTTTACAGTGCCTTGCGAAAGTATTCGGCCCCCTTGAACTTTTCAACCTTCTGCCACATTTCAGGCTTCAAACATAAAGATATAAAATTTTATTTTTTGGTGAAGAATCAACAACAAGTGGGACACAATTGTGAAGTGGAACGAAATTTATTGGTTATTTTAAACTTTTGTAAAAAATAAAAAACTGAAAAGTGGGGCGTGCAATATTATTCGGCCCCTTTACTTTCAGTGCAGCAAACTCACTCCAGAAGTTCAGTGAGGATCTCTGAATGATCCAATGTTGTCCTAAGTGACTGATGATGATAAATATAATCCACCTGTGTGTAATCAAGTCTCCGTATAAATGCACCTGCTCTGTGATAGTCTCAGGGTTCTGTTTAAAGCGCAGAGAGCATCATGAAGACCAAGGAACACACCAGGCAGGTCCATGATACTGTTGTGGAGAAGTTTAAAGCCAGATTTGGATACAAAAAGATTTCCCAAACTTTAAACATCCCAAGGAGCACTGTGCAAGCGATCATATTGAAATGGAAGGAGTATCAGACCACTGCAAATCTACCAAGACCCGGCCGTCCCTCTAAACTTTCATCTCAAACAAGGAGAAGACTGATCAGAGATGCAGCCAAGAGGCCCATGATCACTCTGGATGAACTGCAGAGATCTACAGCTGAGGTGGGAGAGTCTGTCCATAGGACAACAATCAGTCGTACACTGCACAAATCTGGCCTTTATGGAAGAGTGGCAAGAAGAAAGCCATTTCTCAAAGATATCCATAAAAAGTCTCGTTTAAAGTTTGCCACAAGCCACCTGGGAGACACACCAAACATGTGGAAGAAGGTGCTCTGGTCAGATGAAACCAAAATCGAACTTTTTGGCCACAATGCAAAACGATATGTTTGGCGTAAAAGCAACACAGCTCATCACCCTGAACACACCATCCCCACTGTCAAACATGGTGGTGGCAGCATCATGGTTTGGGCCTGCTTTTCTTCAGCAGGGACAGGGAAGATGGTTAAAATTGATGGGAAGATGGATGGAGCCAAATACAGGACCATTCTGGAAGAAAACCTGTTGGAGTCTGCAAAAGACCTGAGACTGGGATGGAGATTTATCTTCCAACAAGACAATGATCCCAAACATAAAGCAAAATCTACAATGGAATGGTTCACAAATAAACGTATCCAGGTGTTAGAATGGCCAAGTCAAAGTCCAGACCTGAATCCAATCGAGAATCTGTGGAAAGAGCTGAAAACTGCTGTTCACAAACGCTCTCCATCCAACCTCACTGAGCTCCAGCTGTTTTCCAAGGAAGAATGGGCAAGAATTTCAGTCTCTCGATGTGCAAAACTGATAGAGACATACCCCAAGCGACTTGCAGCTGTAATCGCAGCAAAAGGTGGTGCTACAAAGTATTAACTTAAGGGGGCCGAACAATTTGGCACTCCCCACTTTTCAGGTTTTTTTTTACAAAAGTTTAAAATATCCAATAAATTTTGTTCCACTTCACAATTGTGTCCCACTTATTGTTGATTCTTCACCAAAAAATTTAAATTTTATATCCCTATGTTTGAAGCCTGAAATGTGGCAAAAGGTTGAAAAGTTTAAGGGGGCTGAATACTTTTTCAAGGCACTGTAGGTTTGTCGTAGATTTTAGCCATTAAATACCAATTTTAAGAAAAGTGTCCAACTCTATCGCTATGCAGCAAAAATTGCTACTTTTTACATGCCTTGTATGAATCAGTCCCCAGTTTTCAATATATTTTTCAATGTATTTAGCTCAGACAACTCATTGTTTTATACTACTAGGGGGAGCTCAATGCATAAGAATTAATACAGGTACCATTAAACCCCCTAAAGGCAGGGTTTAAGGGTTTGAACACCTTCATACATGATGTTCTATCTGTTGTTCTGCTGATAGCTTCTTTATGGCTGTAGAACATTTTGCATTTGTCTCTGAGGCTGTGTGCGTGTACAATAAGGAGCAGTCCACTCCCCTTCCCTTCCCTATCCATTACTGATACTATTGGTTTCTTTATATTTAATTCTGCCAGGAGTAACTGTACAATTGCAGAAAATAGCTGAGAAAAGTCCAAATGAGAATAATCCAGGAACACTGCAAATATCTGGCAAATACATGCAGGCAAGCAGATATAACAAAGGAGAAAACACAATCTATGCACACGGTCAGGAAAGCTGATTGATGTATCTGAATAATAACCAATTTGTAATCACACAAACAGCCAAAAGTAGATATAAGTACAAGGAAGACTTTTCTTACATTGTAAGCTGTGAGATTCTGCATAATCAGGGGCATAACTACCAGGGTAGCAGCGGTAGCAGCTGCCACAGGGCCCGGGATATTATGGGGCCCCGCGGGCCCCCAATGCTTTTTTTTTTTTTTTTTTAAATAGGCCGTTACCTGCTGGAGTAACCCCAGCAGGTAACGGGCCCTATATACTTACCGTTCCCCGGGGTCCCGCTCACAGCCGCCTGCGCTTCCGAATCTGCGGAGGCGGCTGTGAGCAGGAGCGGGGATCGGTAGGTAAGACCGCGGGCCGAACCCCACAGTCTCTGCTATCATTATACTCCGGGGTCTTTGAAAAGATCCCGGAGTATAATAATCGGAGGCCCAGAGTTGGTGAGGGAACATAAAAAACAATGTACTTACCTCTCCTACGCTTCTCCAGACTTCGGGCCTGTTTGGTGACAACCTAGACGTCAGCGGACGTCATTTTGCGTCGCGACGCCGGCCGGATCACGTGACACCGGCCTGGTCCAACATTGAATAAGGCCGAAGTAGCGCACAGGCATGCACCGGAGCGAGGAACAGGTAAGCAACGTTGTTTTTTTTTGTTTGTATCCTCCCCTGGGTCTCCGATCATTATACTCTGAGGTCTGAAAAGACCCCAGAGTATAATAATTGTACATGGGTGGTCCACAATGGGACATATAATAGTGTGTGCAGGGGCCACTATGGGGCAAAATACTCAGTGCAAGGGCCACTATGGGGAATAATAGTGTGTGCAGGGGCCACTATGGGATATAATACTGTGTGCAGGGGCCACTATGGGGCATGATACTGTGTGCAAGGGCCACTATGGGACATGATACTATGTGCAGGGGCCACTATGGGACATGATACTGTGTGCAGGGGCCACTATGGGACATGATACTGTGTGCAGGGGCCACTATGGGACAAGATACTGTGTGCAAGGGCCACTATGGGACATGATACTGTGTGCAAGGGCCACTATGGGACATGATACCGTGTGCAGGGGCCACTATGGGACATGATACTGTGTGCAGGGGCCACTATGGGGTATGATACTGTGTGCAGGGGCCACTATGGGGCATGATACTGTGTGCAGGGGCCACTATGAAACATGATAATGTGTGCAGGGGCCACTATCGGGTATGATACCGTGTGCAGGGGCCACTATGGGGCATAATACTGTGTGCAGGAGCCACTATGGCACATAATAGTGTGCGCAGGAATGCGTTTTTTTGGGGGGGGTTGGAGGGGGCGGTCTGGGGGGGGCGATTGGGGGCAGCGGTTCGGGGGGGCCCTATGTCAAATGTTCGCCTTGGGGCCCAGCCATTCCTAGTTACGCTACTGTGCATAATGTTTATTCCAGTCCAGCGAAAGCAGTTTGCAGATGTGTGTAGAGGCTGTGAAGAGACTCAGCCCCTTCCCTCTCCATTAACTGTGTGAAGACAGAACAAACCCTCCCCATCCGCTAATTGTGAAGATGCCTTGCTTTTAAATGTATCTATGGACAGGACTTCCCTAGTAACAGGGAGTGAACTGAAAATTAGCTAGAAGGGAGACACCAAGTGGCAGGAACTTTGGAGAGGTTTTTCAGGAAGAAAGTAGCAACATTTTTAATTAAAGCGCATCACATTTTGGTCCAGAATCACATTGTCTATGAAATGAGTCTAAGTTGTCCGAAAACTTAGTGACCATTTAAGCCTAGTGCTACCTTCCTGATTTCATAGTTATTAGTTTAGTTTGTGCTGCGGGTTATTTGTTTTGGTCTGTATCAGACATGATTCATAGACAATAGTCTACATGCACAATACATTTGGCAGTTTTTAAAAATGTAGTCAGTGAATGGGCCGTATATACAGTTATGTAAGTAAAAATTAATTATCACTTTAATGTTACATGGAATGGTTCAATCTGTTCTCAAGAAAGGGAATTGTTAGGCTGCAGGAACAAAAGCTTATTGACAAATGTGTTCATAGAAAATAGCTGGATAATGACAAAGCATAATTTAGAGCAAAGAAAGTCTATCTACATGCCGCTTCTTAATAAACTCACATTTGTTCCAAAATTACCGTAAGGACTGACAACAAATGTCTTAAAATAAGCAATTCAGATCTGTCATATGGGAAAGACGTATTACAAGACAGTCCCATAAGAATCTCATGTACATAAAGAGTCAGGCATTCATAGGGAACACTATTACAAATTCATTGAAATGAAAATCACAACAGACCAAAAACTCTTTTTACTTCGAAAAGCATTTTATGTGTCTAGTACAAGAGAATACAAAAGCTAAAAATAGTCAATACATAGTACATACCATAGAGTCAGACCATACAGCATTGGAGAGAGGGGGCTGGACTGTAGCAAACAATAAGGTAAAGAATTGGCCTGATGTACATCGAATGCGTGTACAGGGGAAATTATATTAAAGGTCCTCTTGTCCTAGGTGGTCAAAACTGGTCAAACCCGAGATTTTTGGAAAATTCATAACTAACCTGGCTTGTTGCAGGCCAGTTCACTCATCTCTAATAGTAACACTTACAATTATGAATGTGTTTCCAGAAGGAATAACAGAGGAGTGACCCTTTTAGCTGACATGTCTGTTAAGACTGTTTAGGGAATATTTTTGGGCAAAACTTACAAGACCTGTCTCTTGAATATTCACAAGATTCATCTGGCAGTTTAATTTTGGACCAAACTTTTCAGACCCCAGACTATAATAAGTGGAGGACCAGGGGAGGTGTCTATATATAACAGTCATACTCACCTCTCCTGGACTCTGTGGCAGAGGCCTGTGGGGATCCAAAGAGGATGGGAACCTGCACCAGACACTGCAACTCTGCCCAGGAGAGGTGAGTATGGCTGTTATGTTTACTCACCTTTCCTGGGCCTCCACTTATTATACTCTGGGGTCTGAAGAGACCCCAGAGTATAATAGTGGTTTGTGGGTGGCAAACTCAAAATATTTCGGGTTCAGCCGAACCTAAAATTTTTGAAAAAATTAATTACAAACCTGCCAAATTACATACTCACTCATCCCTATTAGGGACACAAGCCTTTAACAATAGAAATAGTAACATCCAGTTCTCAATTTGCTAAATCAGGAGTGATGAGAGGTCCTATTGAGGTCCTAGGTAGCTGGCACACCTCCAGCCTGCTAGTCCTCTGGCTTGACATAGGGACTTCACAGTGTGAGTATGAGGATGTCACTTCCTGTGAGACTGTCAGGCATACAGGAAGTCTGACCAGCAGTTCCTGATCATTAAGTAGAAGCCACAAAATATGTTAGAATTTCTAATCATCAGTGGATGACAATCTATAACATCCAAATGTCACAGTTGTAGTGCAGAACTTTTACAAATATACAGCCATGGCCAAAGGTTTTGAGACTGACACAATGTTTGCTTATGGCTTTCACAAAGTTTGCTGCTTCACTGTTTTAAGATCTTTTAGTTTGATCTTTCTATGGTTACTGAAGCATTTCATAATTTTTTACAATTTTATTAACAAATACATGAAGTTTATGGAAAGACTCAATATTTACAATGCTGGCCCTTACTTTCCAAGACTTCTCCAATTCACCCAGACATTCCGGATATCAGCTTCTGGGCCAAATTCTGACTCATGGCAACCAATTCTTGACTTGAGATTATCAAAATTTCTGTATTTTTGTTTGTCCACCCACTCTTGAGGGTTGGCCCCAGCTTATCAATGGGAATGAAATCTGGGGATTTTCCTAGCCAAGGATCCAGAATTTCGATGTTTAGTTCACTGAGCCACTTAGTTATCACTTTTGCCTTGTGACATGGGTGCTCTATCATGCTGGAAAAGGCATTGTCCATCACCAAATTGTTTCTAGATGGTTGGAAGAAGTTGCTCCTGGAGGACGTTTAGATACCATTCTTTATTGGTGGCAATGTTCTTAGGCTTAAAATTGCAAGTGAGCCCAGTCCCTTGAATGAAAAGCAACCCCATGCATAAATGACCTCAGGATGGTGACCAGGACCCTTGGTAGCGCTCACCTTTTCTTCTCCAGACAACCATTTTTTCAATTGTTCCAAATTTGTGTAGGTGGCGCTATCAGGGGAAGTAACTTTACCCCAGTCCTCTGCAGTCCTATCCCTGAACTTCCTGCAGAATATCAGACTGTCTGTGATGTTTGTCTTGGAGAAAAGTGGCTTCAGACTGTTCTGGCCATGACTGTACAGCATGGCGTGGTTTATATAACAGTTTTCACATATTTACCATCCATATTGAAGAAAATTAATAAAGATTAATAATTCTGCTTCCTGTTGGAAAACAGTTGATCTCTTATTAGTGGAATTATAGAAGTAACAGCTGAAAATTATAGTTATTACAGGCTTCACAGTAAGTGTTATTACACTGCAGAATTACATGAATGCACAAGAAATTATTATTTTTTAAGAGAACTAAAAATATCCCCATTAATGTAGCGTATATTATACTGAGAGTAAAGGTTAGTGGTAACAAGCTGCATACTGAGAGAGAGAAAGTGCAGGACTATGAACAGAATACCGGCGAGTAATTCTTGTAACACAGATAGTACAAGAGCTAACAGAATTTTATCTTTTGAATACCTTTCAGAATTTTTTTTTTTTTTTTTGTTTGCACTTGATAGATACTGTATATACTATGAGTCAGAGGCAAGTTAAGGTCATTTACAGATTCTGCAGCAAATGTACAGTACAATGTATGTGTATATAGTTTTCAAAAGTTAAACATGGAAAAACAAACATGCCACAGATTTTTCCCTTTCATTACATAGGGGTGACATTCACAGTGAATCCATATTACAATCTGCAGAAGGTGTTGCATGAGAGTGGCTTCATGCACACAGTGGGGAGAGATTTATGAAGATTGGCGTTATCAATGCCAGCCTTCATAGCCCCAACGCTGGCAAGGCACACGCACTTGTCTACTCATAAATGAGGAAGGTTGAGAGCCTGGAAGGAAATCTACACCAGCTCAAAGCTGACATAGATTTCCAGGTTTCTACTGTAAATGATATGGGCCCTGTAGGCCATCACCTTGTACCCTTTTTGGGAAAGGGGTGAGGGCTATGCAAAAAAAAGAAAAAGTAAAACAATTTTTTGCACAAAAAAATTGCGACTTTTTATGCCTTGTATGCCAGAAAACTGGCACATTCAGGAAGCTGCTGCCAGCGAGATATAGCCACTGTAGTGGCGGCTGTAATACTACAATGCTGTGTTATAAGGCAGCCAATCTGATGAATTGCCGTCATGTTTTGCATGGACACAGTGGCGTAACTAGGAATGGCTGGGCCCCAAGGTGAACATTTAACATGGACCCCCCCTCCCCCGGGCTGCCCCCCTCCATCCCCCCCCCCGCACAAAAAGCATTCCTGCGCACACTATTATGCCCCATAGTGGCCCCTGCACACAGTATTATGCCCCATTGTGGACCATCCACGAATGATTATAATTATATAATCTTTTCAGACCCCAGAGTATAATGATCGGAGACCCAGGGGAGGATACAAACAAAAAAAAAACAATGTCACTTACCTCTCCCTGGCTCCGCTGCACTCTGATGCGTTACTTCGGCCCTCTTCAATCTTGGACCAGATCTCACGTGAGCCAGGCCGGCGTCACCAAACAGGCCCGTAGACTGCGGAGCACAGGAGAGGTAAGTTGCAGTGTTTTTTATGTTCCCTCACCTCCCCTGGGCCTCCGATCATTATATTCGGGGGTCTGAAAAGAATGTGCCATTCTTATGGCACATTTGAACAGGGCTAATGTTGCAAGTAGCAACACCAGGCGTAATTGCTGCACCACCTGCCATGCCAACCTACCCAAGGGAATATACAGGGTAAGAGGATAGGAGAAAAAAGTGAGGAGGGAAGTATAGCCCTGTTCAAAATGAGTGGTGCGATCTAGGGCAAGGTAGGGGAGGTGAGATATAGAAAAGGTGAGAAAGCGGGGAAGGAGGGGTAGTTGGGGTCCGATCCAGGGGATGGGTACACAGGGTAGTTTTGTCATTAAAGCTCACAGAAACATAGCAGATTGACGGCAGAAGAAGACCGCATTGCCCTTCTAGTCTGCACTGATATTATTTCCATTTTATCTAGGATAGTATAGTGTTTTTCCCAGGCATTAAGTTCACTTACTGTAGATTTCCCAATCAGATCTGCTGGAAGTTTGTTCCAAGCCTCAACTGCTCATATATTCAGGACATAATATAATATTTCCTGACACAATCCACATCACAAACTGAAGGAGATGTTTTATCAGAGCTGACTTTGTATACTTTTTTAAAATTTATCTCCCTTTTTCATATTTTCCATCTCCACCTTCCAAAACCTACCATTTTGGTGTACATATAGTGTTCTGTTTAGCTTTTAAG
Organism: Leptodactylus fallax; assembly: GCA_947044405.1. Lineage (NCBI taxonomy): Eukaryota > Metazoa > Chordata > Amphibia > Anura > Leptodactylidae > Leptodactylus > Leptodactylus fallax. The sequence continues at coordinate 4,883,981 of CAMRHE010000067.1, forward strand.
TTCTGTCATTATTTTTTTCTGTTTTCTTTTCATGGTGTTCATTCTGCATTACAAATGTCAAAGAATCCACAGCAAGTAGTATCAAAACGTATGAGATCCAGGCAATCAATGATGACTACAGGAGTATTACAGAGAATCGATCTCCATCCATTTCAGGTCAGAGACGTTTGTCTATGGGTAGTCTGTATGAAGAAGTGCAGAGAAGAGGGAATGCCACGACTGGTGCAGCCTGGAAGCAGCTGACAGAAGACACATTTTTAGCTAGATGCACTTCAACAGTATACAACCTTCTAAGGACCAGTTGTGACTGCTGTATAATGGGGCACTTTTTCACCATCTCTTAGATGTCTTTATTTAAAGGGGTATTCCCATCCCAAGAATCCTATCTAATCGGCCTGCTTGTGTAAATTCAAAACTTTTCCTAAATACATTGGTTTAGCAATGCTGCTTCATTTGCCTACTATGTTAGAATATTCCTCATTGTTTTAACAGTGTTATCTTGGTGCATGACCTGTAGTTGATCACTCAACAATCTCTCATGGTAAAGACAATGTCTATATCTACTGAGGTACTTCATAGTGTCCTGTTCATCAAACAGTCAAAGCCTGCCAACCAACCAGCTTGCTGAAAAATACAGGAAGTGAATGGATTAATGGAAATTTTCAGAGGAAACTAAATGACTGAATAGGAAATATGAATCCTGCTGGTCCTTGTAATACTGATGGTGCATCTTGCAAGCTAAAATTTCTATGACATGCTAGGCATGTGGGTGTGGCATCTCATCAAAAGAGATTCGCCAGATTTATCATCAGTGTCAAAGATGGACACCCTTATACAATGGAGACGCTCCGGCAACGGCTGCAATCAGTGCCCACACTGGAATTGACCCCCCTAAAACCTCGATCAAATAAGACTGAGCCACCATTTTGGTAAGATCCAGTGGCAGCGATCTATTGCCATAACACCTCGGAGCCTATTCTTCTGTAATAGAACTATATAAATTTTACAATGCATCGCACTACCCTGCATTGTATTAGTGGTCAGAACCCTGGGGTTTAAGGTCTTAAAATAACAGTAAAAAAAAAAAAAGTTAAAACAAATATAAAAAACCATAAAAGAAAAACCATTAAAAACTCAAATCACCCCTCTTCTTACTTCTCGCTCTCAGCGAATTCTCACAACTGTGCATGTGCAATCGGCCGCCATTTTCCAGTGGTCTGTCACAAGAGCGTGGCAGAGCCGATAGCGCATGTGCAGTCACAAGAATTCGCTGCCAGCAAGAACTGAGAGGAAAGAAGACCAAGAGGGGAGTCACCGCAACGGCCGAAGGGGCGGTAAGAAGTGATGACGTGATGGGTGCTTGCAGAAGAGAAGGTACGCCATGGGTGCTCCCTGGTGCTCATTTATATACATGAAGAAACAAATTATCTTGGAATTGGCTGGGAGAAGAAAACAAGGAAAAGGCCATTCCAACGTGCCATTAGCTTAAAACTGTTTTTGCAAATGATAGACTCCCTTTAAGCTCTGTAATGTCAGAAGTGCGGTGTGATTCAGAGCTCCAATCAGAGGCAGCCAGTGTCAGAGCTCAGAATCACACCCCTTGCCTGCTCTTGTCTGACAACGCCTAAATAGTATATCCGACACCAAAACTAACAAAATTAATTGCTCAATAATGGTGGGGGCTAGAGGAAAAATTCCAACTATGCTATCAGTAAAGCAGCACCTATTAAATGATGTAAAGAGCTGGACATGTTAGAGGTGGTGAAAGGTCTTCTTTAAAGAACACCAGCCACACCCAATAATATTAGTGATTTGGAGGTTATTGCCCATGAGTAATGGGCTAAGATTCCTCAGGAACGCTGCCAAAAGCTGGTACCTAGCTGTGTATTACAATTGTAGCAGGTTATAACAGTAAAAGGTTGCTCCGATAAGTACTAAAGACGCTTGTTGTGAACGGGTTGAATTCTGAGGCTACATAAGTCGTCTAAATGTATATGCAGGGTTTATTTCTATATGTCTCTGAGGATCAGGGCTGTAGTACTAGGAGATGACACTATAAGATAGAAAACATGCCATATTTGTATGCAGCATATATTATCTTACAGAAGGCAAATAATGTAAAGTAAAGGACCTCTTCCAGGTGCTCTTTAATATGCTGTATATCTAAAGTACTACAATAGCCACCATGTGTAGAATATATAAAATGGTAACCCATTATAAATACTCCTCTATGACCAGTATGGGGAAAAAAGGAGCAGCACAGGCATGGAAGAGTAGCCACATTTGTCAGCTTCCACTGCTATTTGCTACTCATTTTTGTATGGGAATATTTCATGTTAGTCTAAAACTGTTGGGACAAGTCTGCCATCTTATGGCTAGAGGAAGGAAACTGCAGAGTGATCAACATAAATGCCATATATCATGGACCTGTATTACTCTATAGTGAAGGCTACTACAAGTCAATACCACAACAGTATATTTATTATTGAAGTTCAGACTACGACTACAGATTTTTTTATACATGTGCTATCAATGTAGCTGAGAGGGTCTGATGTGATGTAAACTGTATATTATAGGCAGGGTTCCATAAAAGTATCCATACAGGTCATCCAGTGGTGTCCACCATATCTCACTGAGCAAAGTCGTACTAGATTAATTTACATTACAAAGCTAGTTCAGCGCCAGGGTTCAGGTACTGTACTGTAGTAGAGCTCTATCATGCAGAGCAGCATACAGGGTCTGTACATGTTCTACGTTACATGTTCTTCTAAAGCTAGGTAAGAATATCAAAAAAGTCAAATCCCACCAACATATATTGCGATTATTTTCTTGTCTATGAGAAAAGGGAAGGGTAAGTAAGATTGACACTATTCTAAAATATGCTAAAATGTCAGACTTTGGAAACAAGACTTTGATTTCTATTGGGACAGGCTCTTATATAAGTGCTACAGAATATACAGATAAGCAACAGGAAATGTATGAAAAACTCCTCAATGAATATTTTTGGCTGCTAGTTGAGCTCAATTTTTGGCAACTTTTGGTATAAGACCAGTTACACACAAGAGAAATACGAGGACTTTCTGTAATAATCCAAACAGCAGCTAACCCGCTGACAGGAACCCCCGCACAGACCTGGTGGTGTAGTGTAGTCATATCAGAAGAAAAACCAGCAGACGCGCTTATATATTACAATGCCAATATGACACATGTGGCCAGGAAGAACCAACGTCGCCAGTCAGGGGGATGCAATGTTGCCACTCTGACAGCAATGTTGTAAGCCAGCTAGCCATGAGTACCATTTGAGTACAAACAAGCCTTCATGTCAATTATACCTATGGAAATACCCACAAAATAAAATGCTGCAGAAAAAAAAATGCAGAGTTTCTGCCGCGGTCTTTTCCACAGCATTTTTTGGCTGCAGCTCACTATGTGGGGTCTTAACCTAAGGCCGGTTGCAGACGACTGTGCTGCAACCGGCCGGCTGTGAATTAAAAGCACGGGCGGCACACAGGCGACGCGGGGATGTCCCCTGTGTACTGCCCGTGCATGGGCCGTGCTTCCGAGCCTCCTTTCATTAAATGAATAGGAGTCACGGAAGCATGGGCCGCAAAATAGGACAGGAATAGGACCTGTTCTATATTTTGTGGCCCGGACTGTCGGCCCGCACACGGGACCGTGAAATTCACAGTCATGTGTACAGGCCCATAGAAAAGAAGGGGTCAGTGTGCTATCCGTGAAATACACGGATAGCACACTGACCACGACCACGGTTGTCTGCAATCGGCAAGTAACTGCACACTTAAGTAAAGGCACACTTTGGCAAGTAACTGCAGTCACCCCGAGCTTACACACAAGCCAGCAGGAATCACTTCTGTTTCCACAGGTGATACTTCCTACAGCACTCACAGAATAGGTCTTTGTATCCTTGCGACACAGTAGCTACTTTCTGGGATATTATGGACTGATCAGTTGAACACTCACTCAACAACATCTACCGAAAAGGCATGAAGGCTCTCCTATTTATGGCCCCCACGACGGAAGGTGAAACCAAACATCACAACCCAAAAAAAGCAAAGCAAAAAAGCAACATATACTATCTTTATTTAGACTTATAAAGCCAAACACCCCACAAAGAATAAAAAACATTTAACAATACAAAAACATACACAAAAGCTTTTTTGGGGAATGTTCATAATACAAAAATATCCCCATCTAAGCACAAGCAATATATACTTGCCCATGCATAAATAATAAATACGCAAAATCCATCTGAAGAGACAGAATAATCACAAAACAGTATATAATGTAAAAAATACACAACCTCACTTCTGCAAAAAAAAAAAAAAACATCCAAGACAAAAAATATATATACATATATACTACATCATGGGGAAGGCAACAAGTAAATATAGGTCAAACATCACAGCACTGGGTCACACCACTCCTCCCATGGTACAACACTTTGGTACAACCAACAGTCTGCCTCTACACGTTGCAACGGCAAAGAGATACAACAATTTACACTTTGCATTATCAACAGTTATAAAGAACATCCAGACAAGGGTCACAACTTAACATAACATGGAATAAACACTGTTATACCAGGGATGCTAACTTGTCTTGGGTAGGAATTCTGTGTATGGCCATCTACAGTCACCCAGTCTCAGGGCCTGTTAGTTCAGGCCACGAAATTCGTGGTTTTGCCATAATAAAACCTGTGTCGGACTGTGGCACCATTGAAGACCTGTAGGAGACTCCACCGCAGATTCAGACTAAAATCAGTGGGGAGAAAAGTCCTGCAAGATCTGGTTTCAGTATAAAACCAGCAGAAACTGGGCAGAAACCTGGCAAATCCCATTATACTCTATGGGATCTGCGGGTGTCTGTGGGTAACCGCTTTGTAAGCAGACAGGCTCTTCATCTTTCAGGTCACCATGCGGACCCGAACATTCGAGAGCCGAACGCTAGTGTGAACCTAGCGTAAGGTTGTCAACACACTTGTGTTCAAAGTCTCCTTTTGTAATTGCACCAAAAATTCCATATTGTAAAAAAAATGTGTCTATAGCTTGTCCTGCAAATGATATAACCAAAGCTTTTATTTTACCAGTAGTTTAGGAAAAGAGGTCTAGAACCTGGTCTCCAGGTACAGTGCCTTGCGAAAGTATTCAGCCCCCTTGAACTTTTCAACCTTTTGCCACATTTCAGGCTTCAAACATAAGGATATAAAATTTTAATTTTTTGGTGAAGAATCCAACAAGTGGGACACAATTGTGAAGTGGAACGAAATTTATTGGATATTTTAAACTTTTGTAAAAAATAAAAAACTGAAAAGTGGGGCGTGCCTTAAATTAATACTTTGTAGCGCCACCTTTTGCGGCGATTACAGCTGCAAGTCGCTTGTGGTCTCTATCAGTTTTGCACATCGAGAGACTGAAATTCTTGACCATTCTTCCTTGGAAAACAGCTGGAGCTCAGTGAGGTTGGATGGAGAGCGTTTGTGAACAGCAGTTTTCAGCTCTTTCCACAGATTCTCGATTGGATTCAGGTCTGGACTTTGACTTGGCCATTCTAACACCTGGATACATTTATTTGTGAACCATTCCATTGTAGATTTTGCTTTATGTTTGGGAACATTGTCTTGTTGGAAGATAAATCTTCGTCCCAGGCTCAGGTCTTTTGCAGACTCCAACAGGTTTTCTACCAGAATGGTCCTGTATTTGGCTCCATCCATCTTCCCATCAATTTTAACCATCTTCCCTGTCCCGGCTGAAGAAAAGCAGGCCCAAACCATGATGCTGCCACCACCATGTTTGACAGTGGGGATGGTGTGTTCAGGGTGATGAGCTGTGTTGCTTTTACGCCAAACATATTGTTTTGCATTGTGGCCAAAAAGTTCGATTTTGGTTTCATCTGACCAGAGCACCTTCTTCCACATGTTTGGTGTGTCTCCCAGGTGGCTTGTGGCAAACTTTAAACGAGACTTTTTATGGATATCTTTGAGAAATGGCTTTCTTCTTGCCACTCTTCCATAAAGGCCAGATTTGTGCAGTGTACGACTGATTGTTGTCCTATGGACAGACTCTCCCACCTCAGCTGTAGATCTCTGCAGTTCATCCAGAGTGATCATGGGCCTCTTGGCTGCATCTCTGATCAGTCTTCTCCTTGTTTGAGATGAAAGTTTAGAGGGACGGCTGGGTCTTGGTAGATTTGCAGTGGTCTGATACTCCTTCCGGTTCAATATGATCGCTTGCACAGTGCTCCTTGGGATGTTTAAAGTTTGGGAAATCTTTTTGTATCCAAATCCAGCTTTAAACTTCTCCACAACAGTATCATGGACCTGCCTGGTGTGTTCCTTGGTCTTTATGATGCTCTTTGCGCTTTAAACAGAACCCTGAGACTATCACAGAGCAGGTGCATTTATACGGAGACTCATTACTAATTTGGGGTGGCAAATTGCACTCTTGTATAGCTTCCCTTGACTCTTAAAGAGCAGGGGGTAACTTGCTGTTCGAAAACTGGGTTGTTTTGCACCCTAATTTTGAATGGAGTGACTGGTCGGATAGTGCATGCAGAAATATTCATCTGCATGGGTACCGCCAGAAACTATACATGATTTATTTAAATTATTAGGATTAGGAATATATTGTATTTGACCACTATTATTTTGGGCAACCCAGCAGCAAGGCCTATGTTTTCAGGACAGAATAGCCCAGAATGTTAGGGTTAGATGGTGATATACTACTACCCTACTGTACATATATGCCTCCAGCTTCTTTTGAGTTTAGAGGTATACACTCTCCTGGAGGCATTGCTTTTTGGAATGAATATCTCCATACATACAGTATGGCCTATATGGTAGTACATGGGGGTTGTCCAGCTCAGCTCTGTAGCTATATCAGCAGTTTGCTTCTGTTGCTTATGACATGAATTGCTCAACAGACTGGAATGTTCTCAGTTCTGCACAAAGTTCTAGGAACAATCACATTTTTGTTACTATTTGTGGTCTTTGAAATGGAGACCTGAAATAAAAGCAGCCCTGGTGTATAGACAGCAACCCCATGCTATATTTGGCTAAAATTATGATAATTGGGGCAATAAACAGAACTGATAATAATCTCAATATGTCACACATTCGCTTCAGGGACATGTTCACTACTAGTTGTGGGGGCGCTTTGCCTGCAAAGTAGATTAAAAACAATCTAAACTTCAGACGCTCTTAAATATTTAATATAGTTGGTTTTAGCACCTGAAAACACATAGTATAAAATCACAATTATCTACCATTGGGTAATGCATGCTGATATATACCTCTGATAGAAGGATGCGGTCATATCATTACCTAAGGGAATGAAAAAAAAAAGGTAATGCTGTTTTATATTATTTTATCCCATAACTGCACCCTATTTACTATTATACAAGGCAATTGGTTTAAAGGAAAATGGTTTAAAATAATAATGAAAGTCAGGTAAATTACATTTTTGTAAATTAGATAGATAGATAGATAGATAGATAGATAGATAGATAGATAGATAGATAGTGTAGGGTCTCATCTAAGTCAGGTCACCTTGTTGTGACAGACTTTTACAAGTTTGACCAATCATGTATACGAAGAACCTCAAATGTATATGTATATACAGTGACTAAAAGTAGTAAATTTATATGTAAATATAGTAACTAATAGTAAATTTATATGTGTATTTATATAGGTCTTGGTGCTGCTTAGAGAGTGCTTCTGCATGATTCTGAAAAGTATTAATACATTTGGGGGCCTAAGTAAGAAGACCCCTACATTACCCTAACATAAGCCTTAAAGTGGACCTTTCACCACCTCCACCAATTCTAGTTCTTAGCATCTGTTAATAGGTGCTGCTCCACTGATTCCAGCACAGTTGGAATATTTTCTCTAGCCCTCACCGTTTCACAGTAACAAGTGCAGTTAGATTTGGTGTCTGATGTTCTGTTTAAGCTCTGCAATCACAAGGCATTATGGGAAAAGGAGCTGGGAAGCTCAAGCGCCCTCTGTTGGATGTAGCAGATCCTCAATTTGCTTTTGACCCACTGAGTCTTGAGAAAGCAAAAGGGATATTAGCCAAGGGGACTGTTGCTGGAGCTGAGCAATAGTCAGGACAGTTAGGGGCTCAAGGAGTGAGTTAGGACCCTAACTGTGGCCTAGGTTTTTGTTGTTTTGTTATGTTGCAGTTAAGCTGAATAAAGCCACTTTTATTTTACACTTGGACCGTCTGAAAGCTATCTTTCCGGTGCCCAGTACCATGAACCACCGCTGTCCGGACCAGGAAAAGCCGCCATTTTGAGTCTAATTCCCCCCAAGTTGTCACATATGGTGGAGAACGCGCGCATATGGTGCTACGGATGTGGGCATAAAGAGATCCACGCAAGTCCTGAAAGACAAGTGGTGGGTGACTGCAGTACTGCTAAGTGTGCATTGTGGCCTACAGCTGGAAGAAATCGGTGATTTCAACTGAGAAACCCTGGAAGGGGTGAGTGAATTGCAACATAGCAAAGTGTGTGCAAAAAAATGGTGAAAGTAAAACTCTGGAAGAGGAATCCTGGGAATGGACTTTGTGTATACTGTGGCACAGAAGTCTGTGAAGTGTTTGCTGATGGCAAGAAAGTATGCAATGTGTATAGAAGCTGGATATTGCAAACAGTCTATGTGAAAGGCTATGGTGCCATGTTGGTGTTTTCTGTGGAAGACAGAAGAAAATGCTGGTTGTTGTAATGCCACATAAGTCAACTGTTTGAATACATGTGACTGCAGAAGATAGCAAAAAGTTGCTGCCGGTTGAACCCAAGGTTGCTGTGGAATATTGTGTAATTTTGTTAGTAAACCATGGGCAAGAAAAAGAGAATTTCAGCTTGTAAAAAAGCAGAGAAGTTATGCACAGGTTTATTAGTGCAGGAGTCTGAATGCAGAGAGATACAAAACCCGGAACAGATCATGTGGAATGCAAGTAAAGATAAAGGGTTGCATGAGAGTGACTCAGTTTTTCTAAAGCACCTCTGTTCTGTGACTGAATATGTCCCTGCTGACTGTATGTCTCATACTGGAGTGCGTCAAAGCGCCAAAGATGAAAATATTATGGTGCAGCAGCTTCAAGATGAGATTAAAACCATCAGGTTCATTTATGAAGATGAAATATCTGATTGGAAATGGCAACTTGAGGTATCAGAAAAAGAGAACCTTAAGTTAAAGAAAGAGCTTGAAACTATAAAGAGTTCATATCCTAGTCATTGTGAAAATGTGGTACTGGGTTTGCCTGGAATGGACTGTGTCACTAAGAAGGAGTTTGCCGAAATGAAATGTGCTCTATCTAATAAAGGTATACAGAGTGTAGAGCAAAAGCAAGTGCTTGAAAAGCAATTGCAGGATTTAAAGGAGCAGCATGTCCAAGACTCCATTGCCAAAGAGAGTGTCATTGAAAAATTAAGAGATGACCTTGAAACTGCTAAATGTGAGAGAAGTGAATTTTTGCAGTGTCAGTCGGAATATTTGGATGAACAAGTCAGGAGGTGTGAAAAACTTTCGGCTGCATTAACTGACAAAGAAAATTAAATTGCAGAGCTGAGGAAGGAGGTGTCTGACCAAGAGAGTGATTTAGAATCTGTGGTGCAGATATTGCAGTCAGAGCAAAACTTGCATGAACTAAAGCAAGTTCGCCTAAATAATGAAATCCACGAATGGCAAAGCAGAGCTGGAGTTCTGGAACAAAGAGAAAGGGAACTCAAAGCTAGAATATGTAGCCTGGAGAGGGCGCTGTCAGGATCTTGTGAAGATAAGGAGAAATTGTCGGTTTTGGTGCAAAATAAAGACAAAGAATTGATGGAGATGTCGTCTGTCCATGCTCAGAAAGTGCAAACCTTACAGGAGAGTCACAAAAAAGTACAGACTCAACTTCAAGAGCTGCAACTAAAAGTCACAGAAGGGGACAGGTTTCAAGCAGAACTGCTAGACAAGGCAAATGGACTGCAGGTGGAAATGGATAATGTCACAGGGCTTCTTTCTCAAGCAGACAGCAAGTTTATCAAACTTTCCAAAGATTTTTCTACACTAGAATCTCAGCTTCAGGACACTCAGGAACTTTTGCAAGAAGAAACCCATCAGAAGTTTGACCTTAGTACAAAACTAAAACAAATGGAAGATGAGAAAAATGGTTTCCTTGAGCAACTAGAGGAAGAGAAGATAGCAAAAAGAGATTTGACAAAGCAGATTTCAACACTACAGGCTCAGGCGACTGATATGAAGAAAAAAATGGAGGAGAAGGTTGCTTCTTATGACAAACTTGAGAAGATGAAAATTAGACTGCAGCAGGAACTAGAAGATGTAGGTGTAGATCGTGATCATCAACGTCAGATTGTATCAAATTTGGAAAGGAAGCAGAAAAAGTTTGATCAGCTGCTTGGTGAAGAGAAGACTCTTTCTGCTAGATATGCAGAAGAACGTGACCGTGTTGAAGCAGAGGCTCGTGGAAAAGAGATCAAAAATCTTGCCTTGGCTCGCTCCCTAGAAGAGGCCCTTGAATTGTAGGCCGAGTTAGAGAGGTTCAACAAGCAACTGCGCACTGAAATGGAGGATTTGGTTAGCTCCAAGGATAAGGTTGAGAAAAACCTGGAATCTGTGCAGATATTGTATGAGAACAAAGCTAATGCTTATGACAAGCTGGAAAAAGCCAAGAGAGAATTGGACCTCCAGGTAGAAGACATGAGGATTCAGTTTGAGGAAAAAAGGTCTAATTTATCTGCTGAGATTGTAGATCTAAAAATGCTTGTTGCTAAATTAAAGGTGCAAGTGAACAAGCAGGAGGAAATTGTATGCATCAAGGAACAGCTGGAGTTTCAGATGAATCAAGTGAAGCGCGAGTCAGAAATAAAGTTGGAAGAGCGCACTTTGCAGATTGAACAGTTAAAAACCGAAGTGGAATCTAAAAGAGAAGAATTGGATCGATTGCAGCAGTCTCTATCCAATACTGAACAGTCGGCATCTGCCCTATCTTCAAAGCTGGCAGAACTAGAAGCTGAGAAGGACTCGCTGAAGAGCCTGTTAACCTCTAAAGAATCAGAGCTGTTATCCATGAGAAACGTGACTCAAGAGAGAGTCTGTATTCAACCAAGAGCAAGATAAGAGAGCCACTGAGATACAGGACTTGAATTAAAGACTTGACAAAAAGTCTGCAGATGAGCAGAAGCTGTATCTGAATGAGCTGAAGGATAAGCAGTCTTTAATAGATGCCGACCTGACAAATGTTAGAAGAACACGGCAGAATATCCTTGAATTGGGAGGCATAGTGGATAAAGAGATGGCATCTACATCTGCTGCCATAGAAGATGCAGTGCGACAGATTGAGGAAGATCTGCAAGTTGCAATAGTAAAAACTGAGATGGAGGCTGCTCAGGAAAATGTGGCAATGAAGAAAGTTCTGGAACTGGAATCAGAGATTTGTGCGCTACAGAAGGCGGTAGAATTGGAGAAAGCTGCCAGCATAGAGGCAGAGAAAGCAGAGCCATTAAGGCAGCCAGAACATGTAACCAAAAAGCATCTGGGTACTGACAGAAAAAACTGTGATTGTGAAAACTTGGTATCCCAGTCCTCCGGTGTTAGCACAGGGAATGAAAATAACTTGAAGAATGTTGAGATGACGATATCACCAGCTCCTGTACTGTCAGAAAGGGGTTGGCACGAAAATTCTTGCAATCTATCACAGTATCGCAACATGCCTCCCAAAAGTCGTGCATATAAGAGAGAGGAGATAAGACTAGAGTATGGAAGTGGTTGTCCTCCTGCTGCCGTACAGGTGTGGAAGCATTATACAGAAACCATTCCAATATATGATATGGCAGTTGTTAAAGACATACCAGAAAATGTAGTTCAGCGTGATCTATTATGTGAGGGTGTACTGTATGGTCCTTGTGCAGAAGGAGAAGATATTGCGGTACAGAGCTTGTGTATCTCAAACAAAGAGGAGAGCAAGCAGCCTATGTCTCCTAAACTTCTAAGCCTTTATGGTGATGGCAAAATTTGCTTTGAGATGAAGGTTACAGAAAAGGTACCCGTGAAATATTTATACTCTAAAGACATTGATGTGCATGAAGTACATGTTAGCTGGTATCTGAACTCCTGTGGATTCGTGATAGGTGAAGATGAAGATTCTTACGGCTATTCACTAAATGAATCAAAGTCATGCAATGGGATGGCGTGAAGACTATGGCGAGAAATGTGATGAAAATGATGTGATCCACTGTATGGCGAATTGTGAAGGTGATGAAGCAAAACTTGCCTTTGCACAGAATGGCCAGGATCTTGGCGTGGCATTTAAAGGGAGGAGAAAACTGAGAACTCGACGGAGCGGTATTTGGAAGAAGAGACCACCAGATTGGGACTTCTGGAGAGACACTGGACAGGCATACTTGATTGAAGAGGAATTTCGTCATAGGATGTCTCGTCCCATTGTAGCTCACCCCATGGGTAGTGAGCTGAGGGGGAGGGTATGTGAGTATGTGAGCCAGAGGGCGCTGTGGAGAGACCCTGGCCCAGCCCTGAAAAGGCCTTCAGCCACACCTTTGGGGGGGGCATGTAACTCCAGAAGTGTGGAGTATCCTGCAGGGAGCAGGAGATGGTGGACCCAGCTGGACAGATAGACGGTCTGTGCCAGGAGGGCTGGGGTCCACAGGGGACTGTTGCTGGAGCTGAGCAATAGTCAGGACAGTTAGGGGCTCAAGGAGTGAGTTAGGACCCTAACTGTGGCCTAGGTTTTTGTTGTTTTGTTATGTTGCAGTTAAGCTGAATAAAGCCACTTTTATTTTACACTTGGACCGTCTGAAAGCTATCTTTCCGGCGCCCAGTACCATGAACCACCGCTGTCCGGACCAGGAAAAGCCGCCATTTTGAGTCTAATTCCCCCCAAGTTGTCACAACATATATATATATAGTCAAAGGGGGATTGGATATGACAGAGCAGATGTGAACGTAGCGTAACATTTTTTTTTTTTTTTAAAATAAACATATTTCAGGATACTACGTGTTCTAAACTAAAAATGAATAATACAATGTAAGGACACAATGGTAAATGTCACGCAAATAAACTGTGGACAGTAATGCTAGGCATATAAAAACTGCTAATAATATATTTTCTATGAATTTCCTTTGAAGAAGTATCTGGTCGCTGTTTGGATCATGAACTTGTTCAGTATTCCTGCTTGGTCTTATCAAATAATTTACCGAGGCCAAGACCGGGCTGCTCATACACAATAGAAGATTTTGTTTCTTTTTTCTTTTCTTGACATGGTGAAACACAATAGAAAGATCCCTAGAGCAAAATTGTTAGAAGTCTTTCAGATATCTAATGTTACCAAGCTCTTTTGTAGCATAAAATAAAATGAAGCTATACCAGGTCAAACATAGATTTGATGTATATCCCAGGAGCTAAAAGGAACATAACTTAATTAAATTGGGGAATATAAAATAAAATGTATCATTTAGGCAGCCACTGGTTTCTGCCAACATGGCTTTGTAATATTTATATGTACAGGTTAGAATCACTTTTGATTTTGACCTTCATGTCCTTAGGAAAAGACATCAATGTTTAAATAGGTTATGTGTTCTCGCAGAGCGTCAGGAAGCAGAAGTCTTGTCTCTCTACTTCCTATGCTGACTTTCCGACTCTGGGGTACGTGTCTGATCCTGCTTTACTCCTGATACTTGTACACTGAGTAGAGTGGAGTCAGTCACATGACTCAGAGTCAGAGCATCAGCAAAGGAAAATGTATGAATATGTGCAGTAGAGGATTGGGATACATTTTACTAAGTTTGCTCATATGGTACAGTGAGTACACTGCTGAAAAATTATATTCTGCACTTAACCCTTTAATTAGCGGGAGATCAACCTCAGAATATCATACTAATCACAATAAAAGACAGAGGTCATATGGGCAATTGTGCTTGGTATTGTAGTGCATCCAATTCTAGTGCCTGACACTTAAAGGGAGTCTGTCACCCGGAAACTCAATATCAACCCTGAGAGAGTGCATTGTACCCATTTTTAGAAATATACAAAGAAGGTTAAAGTGCAATGGGGAGTGCCAGGATCTTCAGGAGCTTTACATTCAGGTTTGAATCACTGCCGAAATTGCTTCTCCTGCACACTTGATTGATATCCTCTTCCTATCCTACAGCTACGACACTGTTTTTTGAATTTCCAGATTATGAATGTGCCTGGATTATCCCAAATGGAGCATCTCCCATCGCATCTGAGCCTCATTTGCATATTTGTAAAACTGGCTTTTTCAAGAAAATGGTCAAGAATCTGTTGGATTATCTTAAGTTTTGATGGTACTCAGCATGATGTCCCCTACAATACACCATGGCTGGTGTTATATCGGGGTCAGACTGGTGAGAGACTCCTTTTAAACTCATTCTATTCATGCTAATGGAACAAGTTGCAGTATTAAGACTCTATTCACAATCCCGTTACAGGACCAGTAAATACTGTTTATAGGTCAGTTCCCAATAAGGCTCTATTCAGATCAAGTTTTTTTTTACATCCATTTATTTCCACCGAAGTACAGTGCATGGCTATCACTAATGCTCCCATTAAAATGGATGGAGCAGTGCACATGCTGCCTGACCAGCACTCCATTCAAAAGACGGGAGAAAACCCTCAGTTCTCCTTGAGGGGTCTGAGTGGATAGGGGACAACTTGCTAAGATGGGAAACGCATTTAAGACCCAACCTGCTGTAGGCTGAAAATTACTGTACTAGTTGAAACTTTTCTATCTGATGGGGCTGACTAAGATCAGATGAATATGGGTCTGACACCCGGCAGCCCCAACAATCCGCTGTTTGGGGCAATATGTACATAGCTGGAAGTAGATGGAACCATACACTGTGCAGTGCCGAGCAGTGCTACTGCAGCCCAACTCCCATACTGGCTCCATACACTGTGCTCTAAACAGCTGATCAGTAAGAGTGCTGAGTGTTATCACAAATGTGATATTGATGACCGATCCCAAGAATACGCCATCAATAATAACAGCCATCTTGTATAACTGCTTTAAACCAAAGGTCTAACAGATTTTCTGTCTGAGAAATATGAAGCATTAAGAAATAGTCTGAATGGTTATTCCCTTCACTTTCCTCTTGTTTCTAGTGTTATATTGACCAGAATTTTATATTAAATGCAAAAGGTTGAATCCCCTCTGTGAAAATGCTGCTACTGCCCATAATAAAATTTACAGATAAAACTTTCAAGAAGCTGTCAGGATTGC
The DNA here is from genome assembly GCA_947044405.1 of Leptodactylus fallax. NCBI lineage: Eukaryota > Metazoa > Chordata > Amphibia > Anura > Leptodactylidae > Leptodactylus > Leptodactylus fallax. Next base: position 4,899,260 of record CAMRHE010000067.1, read on the forward strand.
AACCTTAAGACCTGCTGGGTTGGCAGAACATAGTGAGAGCACGGCCAACAAATTGGTATCATAACGCCGGAATTTCTAAAGACATCTGGTAGGATGTTGTAAAAGTGCAAAATCAATAGTTAAACATGTAGTCTGAGCAGTAAAACATAAAACCAAGACACAATAACAGTGTGGGACTGGAGTTTAGGTGCCATATTATAAAGTAAAAATACTGGTACGTTGCAGGCAAATTTTCATATCAATACACTGAAAAACATAATATTTGCTTTTAAATGTAACAATTGTTCCATTAATTCAAAAAAGATTAGGCACCAATGGCGTAAAACTGCTATTTTACAGTACCATCATAGTGAATGAGATTCTGGCTAATCCCATCCACAAATGGCTGAAAAATCATCTGTGGAAAAGCTGTTATATCCCATGGAGGAGATCTGGACAGCGATACCACCGGGGCAGGATTTTGAAATTCTTCTCCCATGCACTGCACGCAAGGGCAGTTTATGAGTAAACAGAAAAAATCTAGACCAGTCAGCTGGAGAATCGGTATCGGTATGGAGGTGCCCCAGAAGTGACCTCACCCAAGAGAATACCATAAAGCAGGGATATGGCTCGCTTTGTAGCAAAATCTTTTCCAGTTCGGTGGGATCAGAGGAGAGAACAGGCGGCAAAGAAAATTTACAGAGGAAGCAAAGGAGCTGGTGGTATTCTAGCCAAGACAGAGGGACGCCGTAATTGGATGCTCTCAGCTGATCAAAAGGGGGGACAGAACCCGACCCTAGCACATTGTGCAATTTGACATTGTGCCAATCAAACCAGCTCAAGAGACGATGGAAGGAGCAGCCAGAAGGAAACATGGGATTATGGAACAGCAGGCTCAAGTGACCAGGAAAACTCGCTACACTAGCTCTGCTACATACTGAGTCCCACACCGAGAGGAAATGCATAGAGAGGAACGAGTGTTTGACATGGCACATGCGATAATCAGCAGGAATCCAAGGCAAGGAAGGGAGGGAGGGGAACCGAGAGCAGGTCTTTTTCAATGGCCACCCACTGGTTGTTGGAGCCAAAGTAACACCAGTCAAATATGTTCAGCAGGATCGCTGATTTATAGAACAGATAGGGGTCAGGGAGCCTCGCACCCCCACTGTTGTCAGTGTGAGGAAGCGTAGTCGACTGAGGTCAGAACCCCAGACAAAACAGCCAAAGGCCGTCTGAAACCTAGAGAAGAAGGTGCGTTGGGCCTGGTTCGGCAGGATCTAAAACAGGTTCAAGAAATGGGGGATGAAGTCAATCTTCAGCATGGCAGGCAGGGACTCCTAGTAGCATAGATAACTATAATACTAGGAGTCCCTCTCCCAGCATAAGGTACAGGCCGGCCAACACATGGACCAAGTTTCACAGCTGAAACTCAGTTGTGTGAATGTGCCCCAAAAATATACAAAACAGTTTCCATTGCCATGACCTTGGTAGATACTGCATGAGCAGTTTACAGGTAGAGTAGACCCTAAGGTCATAAACCATACAGTAAATAGCAATGCAGAAACAGTGGGCAATATTCTTTATAGACACATATACTCATCTAGTCAGAGAAAGCGAGAGACACTGACATAGTTCTAGTATTAAACCATTTACATTTAAAAACAATTTGCAATTTCCATCATATCCAAGGCAAATGATCATTGTGAAGTCCTTGTGATTTATATGCTCACTGCTCTAAAATTTAGAAAGCTTGTATTGTATTTATCTTGTGAACCCGGCACTCACTGGCGGTGAGTGTGGTTTTTATATGAAAGAAGACTCAGGTGTGGCCACAGCGGTGTTGGCGCACTGAGGATCTTTCACATTGTGGCCACACCTATGTTATCAGCCATATCTGATCTGCCAGTGCCGACTGGACAATGCATGTTTTTGTTTGATCACTCAGGGCTGTGTAGGAATACAATGGAGCCCTGCTGGGATGGATACAAAGCCCTATTGTTACAACGTTGCTACTACTGCCAATATACACCTAGGCTTATAGCTGCGCACATTATGAATAAATGCAGGTAAGAAGGGAGATACGCTACCCAGAGACCAAAATACAGCTTTGAGTTATAGCCATATTTAAGCAGAATCATCACACCTCCCCCTTTAGATGGGGCTTGCAGGAAGTAGGGGCCTACGCCCCTCTTCTGAAAGCACCTCCACCTCCAGCTTCTCAGGCTCTGGCCCCAAGGCTCCCTCACCTCCCCCCGGGGTCCCAGCAGACTCGGGCCTTGTCAGACTCCGAGGGTGGTTGAGCGCCACGCACCTTCAATGTGTCCAGACTAGGGTCAGCTTGGACAGCATCTCTGAACTCTTGGCTGGAGTGAGACAAAAGAGAGGTGCATGTTACATAGCTGCCGGACCCTTCTGGCTCTCTAGTCTGACTAGGGACACTTCTAAGGCTCAGGCCCTGATCCACGTGCACTTGGCTACCTCCTGCCTGTTCTGGGTCTGCTTTCTGAGTGCGGGCATCCCGTAGCTTTACACTCATGACCCCAAGTCTTTGGGATACCAATTCAGAGACCCCATCCTGGCGGTCTCTCAGGGTCTCTCTCACACTAGCCGCTAGTTGGGAGAGTTCTAGGGAATTCTGCACCTCCCCCTTTGCTTCCAAACCTACATCCTGTTTCTCCTGTACTTGGGTGGGCGATGGTGATACTTTGGGCAAATGACTGAGATCATGCTTCCCTAAACCATCCCCCCGCAATACATTGACAGGTAATACAGTTGACATACCCCTTTCGGGGATCACACCTCCAGTACCCCATGCCATCTGCACTTGGGCCATAGGCGCTCCTGGAATAGAAGTGGACAGAAGAGACGTGTAGGTCTCATATCGGCCGGACTCCTCCGGCTCCAAGGGAGTGAGGCTAGTCATGGCGGTCTCAGCACCGACTCCAGGTGGTGTAGGCAACTGTTCAAAGGTCGGAACGCCCTCCACCCTTGTAGCACTCTGGCTGCGGGCTAACACCGCACTACCAGCAGTCTGTCCCTCACCTGGATCGGCCATGAGATCCCCATAGCCTACCTGACCACCTGGCACATGGTCAGCAGTTGGGTGCTTATCAGATGCACTGGGCGAAATAGTAGAAGTCGCTTCCAGTGACTCAGAAGAGCTACCCTGTACACTTTCACAACAAGCATTGGCAATTACATTGACAGTACATTCATTAGCAATTGTTAATTCACACCGGGCCTCAATGAGATCTGTGGTAGACAGATTAACAAGCTGGGAGGGCGACGCCCCCGCAGATGTGGGTGTGTCTACAGACAAAGTCTTACTGGCTCCTAGCATGGGAGTGAACAAAGCATCAATAACATTTTTGCTGAGCTGGGTTGCAGGAAGCTCACTTGCATCTTCCCTGCTCTCAGCTGAAGGCAACTCATTAGCATTTACACTTACTGCCATAGGAAGTATCTCAGAGAGAGGGTTACGGGCCCTCTCTGCAGATATGACAGACACATTATCAGCATTAATCATAGACTGTTTGTCACAGTAAATTGGGTTGCTCCCCACCCCATATTGGGACATCATAGGTCCTAAATCAGTTCCCAACAGTACATTAGCAGGCAAATCAGTCAATAGTCCCACAGTCCGCATTCCTTTTTCTGCACCCCAGTCCAGATACACAGATGGGCCACCTGCTGTGGCTTGGGAAGCAGGGAAGTTCTCAGGGTGGTTGGGGCACTCCTCCTTGAAATGTCCCGTCTGGTTACAGGCATGGCCCCGCCGCACCTCCCCTTGGGGTTTGGGGAAGGTCACTAGGGCGCCCAGAGTTCTTGGGACAGGGGAGGGACCACCCGGGGCATAGTTTGTCTCACCCGACCTGACGACAGACGGCTGTGGTGAACTCCGGCCTGGCTTCTCCTTCCAACTTGAGGGTCTCTGCAGTGTTGTTGGAGTTTGCACATGGGCGGTTTGTGCCCGCTGGGAGATTTCCCCGCCTCTTCAGCTCAAGCTGATACTCCCTCTCGGCCTGTCGCTCAGCAGCCTTCCTCTCTGTCTCTGCCTGTCGCTCAGCAGCCTGCCGTTCTCGTTCTGCTGCCTCACGATCTGCCTGCCGTTCTGCGGCCTGCCATTCTTGTTCTACAGCTTCCTGAAAACGGTACACCTGCAGGTATGTGTTAAGGTCACTGGTGCCTACTTGCTGCAGGGCCATTTGCCAGTATGAAACCATTCCCCCTACAAGGCTGGGGTTACTGGTCTCTCCTGGTGAAGTAATCCTTGGGACCGGGCTGCTTGCCGCACTTCCTGGCAGAGCCCCAAAATCAGGACTCTGCTCGATTCTCTGCATGGCTGTGGCTGCCTCCATTTCAGCCATACGCTCAGGATCTCCAAAAGCCTGGTTCTGCAGTTCTGGAGATCTGCTTCTGAGCCCACGAGCCATCCACTGGTATTTGCCAAATAAAAGATAGGATAGAATACAAAGAGTAAGGGAGGGGAACAGCACTGTATCAAACTTTCACTGTATCTTAATGCTTGCTTTAATACCGAGCTTGTCTCATAGGATTACCATAATCCCCAGCATGTGAGTGATAAAGGTCACCAACACACGCCGTTTATCCTAAGATCCCACTGCGCTGCCACCAATGTGAAAGATCCTCAGTGCGCCAACACCGCTGTGGCCACACCTGAGTCTTCTTTCATATAAAAACCACACTCACCGCCAGTGAGTGCCGGGTTCACAAGATAAATACAAGACAAGCTTTCTAAATTTTATATAAAATTGAAATAGTTACTTTACCACACCTCTCCTGGATGTGGCTCTATAGTCCAACACTCACACATAGCATGTGGAGATCACCAGTGGAGGCAGCAGCATTAACTCCTAGCATGTGGCATCACAGTATATTCCAGCCTGCAGGCTCTCATTACAGTCTCTCAGTAAACTCTTGTAGTCTCAGCCCAATCTCCTCATCATAGTATTCTCCTTGTAGTCTCAGCCCAATCTCTCAGTAATAGTCTCTTGTAGTCTGATCATAGTAAGCAGCAGCATTCCAACCTGCATGCTCATCACAGCAGCCTCTCCTCATGGTCTGTCTGTAACAACTCTGTAGTCTGTGATGGTCTCAGCCCAGTCTCCTCCCATTGCCTCTTACCTCATCTTTTATACCCTTTATGCCACCTCCCAGAATGAGGTCACCGGCGGCAGCAAGTCTGATTGAATAATGCACTCAAGTCCAGATTCTTTGTAAAGAGCGGAGACCAAGTGAAATGATACAATGTTATCAGCCATATCTGATCTACCAGTGCCGACTGGACAATGCATGTTTTTGTTTGATCACTCAGGGCTGTGTAGGAATACAATGGAGCCCTGCTGGGATGGATACAAAGCCCTATTGTTACAACGTTGCTACTACTGCCAATATACACCTAGGCTTATAGCTGCGCACATTATGAATAAATGCAGGTAAGAAGGGAGATACGCTACCCAGAGACTAAAATACAGCTTTGAGTTATAGCCATATTTAAGCAGAATCATCAAAGAAGGCATGCTGCATTTTACTTCAGCCAAAAAGGGTCCTTCCATTTATATTGATCCTCTGACAGAACAGAACAACAGGCAAACAACAGTAGTGCGATCCTTGCCTAACTAATATACTAAAACTAATATACAGTAGGAGATCGTCTGGTGTCAGATGATGATATAGGGCGACTGAATATATTTAGCCATAGCCCTTTATACTATACTGTATATATGTCACACAGCACGTGAGGTGAGGACTTCCAACGGAAGAAGCACTGGGACACAGTGGGACCAGACAGCGGTTGGGGACACCAGAGCACTAGGGACAGGTGAGTATGGTTTTTTTGGTAGTTTTTTCACCTTCCCTGGCCTCCTTTCAGAAAAATGTATATCCTGGACAACCCCTTTAACAAACAGCGCTCACCCTGGGTAGTGTGAAAGCATGGGAGATGTATGACCAGCTGCATCTGAAGAAGGATAGTGTTCAGTATGTTGCCAGGTCAGTTTAGACTTTTAGAAAAGAGGTTGGATAGCACTCCAAAGAATATTTTATAGAGCTTGCTTTTTATTATGTCAAAAAAACAGAATCCATAGATTTCAATACAACTGCTTTTTCTTATTTTTTGTACACAGAAGAGAGCACCTGATTTCTTAGATATACTGTAGATGTGTAACGTTCAAAGCCAAATCAATGTTTCAGGCCCTTTCTTCATTGGCCCTGATGAAGGGCAATAATGCCCAAAATATTGCTTTGGGTTTGAAGGCTACACATCTATGCCTAAGAGATCGTGTACAAAAAAAAATAAGAAAAAGCAGCTGTTTTAAAATTTATAGATTCTGTTTTTTGACATTACTAAAAGCAAGCTCTATCAAAAATTCTTTGGAGTTTTGTTCAACTTCTCTTGTAAAAGTACGAAGCTGGGAGTCCAGCATCTCCTGCTAGAGATGAGACTACATTTTTTGTGGTGACAGGTTCCCTTTAATTTTAAAGAATGTTATGATGAGGCAGCACCTTTAGGCCTTATTCACACATCTGCATTTCATATACATATGGTCGTTTGCATTTCTCTGCAGAAGCACATCCTTTTCTTTTATGGATGCTTGTGCATCACGGAGGCATCACCTCAATGAAAGTCTATGGGTCCGTGTGTCATCCATTTTTCACAGACTCAGAGACATAATATATAGATTATATAGAAAAAAAAAACTATGAAATAAAGATACTTCTCACAGATGGGAATAGCAGATCAACCACAGACAGCACTGTCCGCAAGTGAGCATGGTGGGGTGCTGTCCATGAAAAAGCACGGACCACACACATCCGCGGACCTCACACAGGTCTAAGGCCCGGTTCACATTTGCGCGTGGGTTTCCGTTCGGGGGAGTCCCCTTGGGGATTCCCCCCAAACGGAAACCTAATCCGCATAAAAAAGCGGTTACCTTAGGAAACCGGCGAACCCCATAGACTATAATGGGGTCTATGTGGTTTTCACTTGGTTTCCGCACGAAAAATGCGGAGAGAAAAGTGCTGCTTGCAGGAGAGGGGAACGGAATGGTCTGAACACAGCTGTGAACCGGGCCTTAGACTGCGGTCACCCAGGGTGGACACATTGCTGAATTTCCATTAGGTTGAAACAAGGTTGATGGACCTGGCCAGAAGCTCAAAGACCCAGTCATGGCTATGAGACCCATGGAAAATTCTTCTTGCAGATTTTGTTGTGCACACTATGAGCAGATCTATGAAGTTCATTTCCAGTTCCTAACTGCTTAGAGGACATGGCTGACTAGGTTTAGGCCTCCTAATCTAACAGCCCAGCTTTCTACCTACTCTAATAAGCCACAAGGAAGGAGAGACTCATTCCTTCTCCCATTAGGGTGTTCTACAGGTTAGAGACAGGTTCCATTTGTTTATCTTCAGCCAACATGTTACAGTCCAAGTCGCAGAACACTAAAATGTGACGTAACATTATGAACATATTAAAAAGCGCAGAATTCACAGTATATCAACAATTAACCCTTACATATCATATTGTCTATGGTGTACCAGAAGGGGAGAGCAGGGGAGACCACCAGAGGCCAGAGACCTCTTTTTTGCTATTTTTAAACAATTCTTGCCCTTAACTTTTTTCTCCTCTAAACCCCTTTAATCTTTGTTTCTTGTGTATTTATTGCTTCCTAGTCAGCTTCAATAAGTAATTACTTTGTCTCTGGAACAATTGATTCTGCTATATATAAATCTTGGTCATTGTGTCATCTTTAACTAGATTCTCTGATTTGTCTTTAAATAGCTTCTTATTCCAGCAGTACTAGTGCAGAACTTGACATTTATGCATTTCTATCAATTTTATCGGCTTTTGTAAAGTCACCAAAGGTTGTTTCGAACAAATAAAACACTAAACAGAATAGAAGTTGCTTTAGAAGTAAGGAGCTGGTGTTATAAAGGAATAAATCAGAAGAGTTTATGTATTATCATGACAGGTAACCTCATTGTCCAAAAATTATACCGCTACCATCTGTGAGAGAATGTTTCTCGAGAATTTCTGTAATTTATGGTCTTATGCCAAGAAGTAATATTCACATATTTTTAATATTGCAATAATTTATTGTATTTAGTAAATAAAAGTGCTGAGAATAAACATTGTGAGGCAGATTTACTAATCCTGATTAATTTTTAGACAGTGCAAACAAGGCAGTCTAAATATGCGCCAAATTTATCACAGTGGCTTATGGCAGATGATAAATCTGGTGCATTTTAAGACTGCTTACTCTTAAGTTTATACCACCTTCACATATTGGTTTACTTTGTGACAGTGCAAATCTGACACATATTGACACATCTTAAGCCCTGAACCTTTCTGGCACACCACACCGCTTTCCCACTTATTCATGCCCCCTTGTCAAATGAGGGAGAAAAAAATAATAATAATAAATGTAGTGTACAGCATGTAGGCCAGTTTTTCTACGGCAAATTATAGCCACCCAATGGCACAGAATGGGTTCACCAGCTGATCATGTGATCGGCAGCCTGACCTGCCAATTCACACACCAGCCACTAGTCCCTGCTTTCTATGTAAGTCTATGAGAGTTTACACCCAGGCTCTCAAGAGGCTTACATAGTAATAGTGACATCCTGCTGGAGTCAGCAGGTCACAGGAGAAACCGTTCTTCTATATTAAAAGAAGAATCTGCCTGGTAAGCAAACCAGCCATTTATTACACAGCAATATGGTGTGCAAACTGCTGTGCAGTCATTCACAAAATGGCGCTGCACAGTAGTAGGCAATGTGAAGACACACCCAGCATATGGCCAAAAATGGGAGGGGTATAAAGAAGTAAAGAGAAGTTGTGAGAAGGTGACAGGACAAGTGCTGAAGGAGCGATATATCAGCCCCAGGTTATTAACATACGTCTGGTCCAGGGCAGGTTTGGAATAGGCCTCAGACCAGGTGTGAGTACAGGCCTCATCACGGGGCCATAAAAGGCTGCAGAGCCTATACTTCAGGGCAGATCCTGGGGAGTGAGAGGAGCTATCTGGATCTGTCCTGCGTCACTGAAACTCTGGTGAGACAGTGCTGTGTTTTTTGTTCATGTGGTTAATAGTAGCCACACGTATTAGTTTTCTCGTGTTTAGTTAGTGCTCAGACGAGCAGGACTTTGTTTTGACATTTTTGCCTGAAGTTAAGGCTGTATTATCATTTGTACCTGAAGTCAAGGTTTATTTATTTTTGCTGATTTTTTTCTAAATAAACCTACTTGCACCAGAGTTTGTGTCCCTGTCTCTGACTGATTGGGTCCACACCACGGCTGCTACCGAGCTACCTCCTCCACAAAGTATACTGATGACAATGGGAGGAGTATATAGAAGTAAATACAAGTATACTGATGACAAGCCTGGGAGCCTTCAATAGGTTACCGGCTGGCATAGCAATGGATCGCCACCCCCAGATCATATTCTGGGGACAGCGACAACAGGAAAAATGTCAGTTAGGTTTGACTAAGTCATCAACAAGGTTAATGCCAACAATCACTGATCGGGGGCATTACTGCTGGATCTTTACTATATAATACAGTGGAGACCTGGTGGCTTAGGTGGTCGCCAAGACCACACACTTGACAGTAGAAAGTCTAATTAGGATATTGGGCCCAATTGGTTTGGAATCTATTGGACACTTTACAGTTATTGAAGTTCTACACCAGGTCACAGAAAAAGGATCAAAGTAAATAAATGGAAAGATTTTAAGTTCTAGGTTTTATTCAGTTCTTTAGATCTTTATTTTTTGCTTTAATTCTTTGCTTATCCAGGTTATGCTTTATGTCAGATTTCTGCTTTGCAATTTTTCCCTGCAACTAGCTTGAGCTTTGACAATTCATTATTTAGAGTTGTCCAAACCTTGGGACAACTGGGGACTGTGAAAGTTCATCATAAGTAGCTGTCAACTGGATATTTCCTTAGAGACTGAACATTTCTACTTCCTTATTTTACTAAATACATTCCAAAGTCTTCATTATTCTATATCTCCTACCACTTCCCTCAACGTTCTTTTAATAATAGCACCAGGTATCTAAACCTGCATTATACAATGTTCTTTACATGCTGAGAAATACAAGCAGCTACTTATCCATCATTCAGGGAAGCGTCTGATGGGCTCCAAATATATTCTGCAGCACGACACACAGTTTGGGGTCAAATGTCCTTAAGAATGATCTTCAGTGTAAGATCTTCAGAAGAACAAGGAGTCCTGGAAGTGATGATACAGCCCCCACAGAGTCCGATCTCAACATCATCCAGTCTGTCTGGGATGACATGAAGAGACAGACGGATTGGATCAAGCCTACATCCACAGATCTGTGCTTAGTTCTCCAAGATGGCGGAACAACCTTCCTGCCCAGTTTCTTCAAAAACTGTCTGCAAGTGTAACGAGAAGATTTGATGGAAGGCAAAGGGCAAAGGTCACACCAAATACTGATGGGATTTAGATTTCTCTTTTGTTCATTCATTTTATTTTGTTATTTGAGAAAAATAAACTATTAACACTTCTATTTTTTAAAGGAATTCTTACTTTGCAGCATTCCGCACCTGTCTAAAACTTTTGCATTGTTCTATATGTCCCATCGGGTTCAACTAAGGGAAATCATAGGATGTGGATGAGGGAGTGGGGTTTCGGGTAAATTTTAGAAAATTGTTTCCCTCTACTGGCTCATATGAAGGCACTAAATTCATAAAGAAAAAATTTGCCCTAAAAAGGAAAATTTTCCTTCTCATCCAATGTGGTGATCAGACTGGATCAACATTCAAAAGAAGAGTTCTATACATTTCTGTGAGCAATAATGTTATGGAAGAGTGACGAAATCAGGCGATACCTTTTAGAGGCTAACTGGGTATATTTGATAAGTAAGCTTTCGAAACTAGAAACTGAAAATTCACACTATTTATACACACACAAGACATGGATCTTCAAAAGGATCTTGGAATAACAAAATGCAATATACGTAGAGAAGTTATTTACAACAGGTCAGGAAATAAACAGTCTGGAAAATTTGTGGCGCATGACAGAGGGATCTCTAGAAGCCCAATGAGCGCTTTTTACAGTTACTGATACACTGGGAGCGAGTGGTGATCTGAATTCATCACTTAACATTCTGCTCCCCGTTTCCCCTCTGAGAGGTCTTCCATTTCATATTGGGTGAAATCTTGATTTTCTACATATTTTCTTCTTATATGTTTGCAGAAAAAAACATTTACAAGGAACATTTTACACAAAATTACATGGTGACATGTAGCAGCTTAAAAAGAACCTTTCAGCAACTCCATCATCTCTAACTTCTTACATCCTTCAATAGGTGCTGCTCCACTGGTTCTGGCATAGTTGGAATTTTTTTCTCTAGTCCCAACCATTCTTGAGCAATCAGTGCTGTTAGTATCAGCACAATTATGTTCTATATTGTCACGTGGGCGGTCCCTATCTTACTGCTCTAGCCTAGGACCGCCCACCTGACAGTAGAGAGAATATTTGTCCTAAAACTAACAGCACTGATTGCTCAGGAATGGTGGGAGCTAGAGAAAAAATTCCAACTGCGCCAGAATTAATGGAGCAGCAGCTATTGAAAGATGTAAGAAGTTGGTAGAGGTGGTGAAAGGTCCTCTTTAAACTGCTACATGTCAACATGTAATTTTGTGTAAAATGTTCCATGTAAACATCAATGTTCTGCAAACATCATAAGATGATAATCCATAGAAAGATTTCATCCAGTATGAAATGCAAGACATTCCAATAATACTAATAATGTAATACATGCACAATGCTGGTTCAGGGGTTTAATTCAGGCTCGATTTCCTTGCAGTACTGTAATAAATCAGATAAACCAAGGCACTTATGTTTTTTTTCACTATCTATAAATTTGATGCTAATTTCCATAAGATGTGAATGTATTTTCTACTACTAAATTTTATATGAATAAATATCTCTGTTTCTGGGCTCAGTTTCGGTTGTATTTCATGTTCAGTGCCCCCAATAAATTATTCCCCCATTGCATTTCACACTGCGCACTACATTTCAATATTCTTCTGAATGCTACATGCTAGTTTTAGAGCATTTTACTTTCATTTCAACCTCAACTTTGCTACCGATAAATTGGAAATGAAAAAGAACATTAGAGAACAGTAATGTTTCTATGGGACATGGGGAAAACATAAAAAGAAATGACCGCAAGGTCACTACAGTAACTAGGGGGTGATTGTCCATATTTATTTTAAGCACATACTAGCTACAGTGGAATACAAAAAGCCTTATATAAAGGGATACGTTACACTACACTATGGGTCGGCAACGTGTGGCATATTTTGCTGTGACAGCAGCCAGCACACTGCCAGCCCGGGACCTGCAAGCATTAAATGAAGAGGGAGCGTCCTACGGGTGCTTCTTGTAGGATGACCTTATCCCGAAACAATTGACTTTCTATGTCAGTTGCGCCGGGATAGTGCAGGTTCTCCCATATTGTCTGAAGCAGATGTCCAGCTGTGCGGTCAGAGGTTGGAAAACCGCCGATCCCAGGCGTTTATTCCTTTATATGCTTCAGTCAATAGCAACCACTAAATTTAAGGCTGAGGTCCCACGTTGTGGAAACGCAGCATTTTTTGTAGCGGATTTTGCTGTGTTTTTTTAGCACAATGTAAAAAGTGCAATTCTGAAAAGAGCGGTGATTTTTGCCTCATGCTCAGCTAACAGAGCCATAGTGTCATTTAGTTAATCCCTCCTGCTATATAGAGTTATTCCCGAGCCAGCCCTAACCCTAGGATAGATCAGAGGTACTTACCGTAATCGGCATAACAGGGATTCTTGTCCGATCCCTTATGTGGCCAGCAGCAGTTCCCCGTCCTACACTCTCTTTCTATCCCAGTGCTGGATTTCCTACTCCACCATGTTTAACCATTTAGTTCACTGGCTCCATGGCTGTTTCAACACATTGGTGGGCCCAATGCAAAGATTTTATAAGTGAGCCCCCCATCATCACCACCTAGAAATAACTGACCTGCACAAATTATAATGCTCCCTCATAGTATAACACCCCTTAGTGGCTCACACACAGTATAATGGCTCCCTAGTGGCCTCATACAATTTTCCCCTTATAATGTTCCCCTCCTGGTTGTCCCTTATAATGTCCCCCTCCAGGTTGCCCCCTACAGATTCATGTCCTCATCCCAGGTTGCCCCCTACAGATTCATGTCCCCGTCCAAGTTGCCCCCACAGTATCATGTCCTCACCCCAGGTCGCCCCCACAGTATCATGTCCCCCCCACACTGACATGGCCCCTTCAGGTTGCCCCCACAGTATAATTTCCCTCCATAGATTCATGTCCCCCTCCTGGTTGCACCCCCAAATTCATGTCCCCCACACTGACGTCCCTCTCAGGTTGCCCCCACAGTATCATGTCCCCCCACAGATTCATGTCCCCATCCAAGTTGCCCCCCACAAATTCATGTCCTCACCCCAGGTTGCCCCTACAGTATTATGTCCCCCCCACACTGACATGGCCCCTTCAGGTTGCCCCCACAGTATAATTTCCCCCCATAGATTCATGTCCCCCTCCTGGTTGCACCCCCAAATTAATGTCCCCCACACTGACGTCCCTCTCAGGTTGCCCCCACAGTATCATGTCCCCCCACAGATACATGTCCCCATCCAAGTTGCCCCCCACAAATTCATTTCCTTACCCCAGGTTGCCCCCACAGTATCATGTCCTCCCACCCTGACATGGCCCCCTCAAGTTGCCTCCATAGTTTTGTGTCCCCCTTGTATACAGTACAGACCAAAAGCTTGGACACACCTTCTCATTCCAAGAGTTTTCTGTATTTTCATGACTATAAAAATTGTAGATTCACACTGAAGGCATCAAAACTATGAATTAACACATGTGGAAATACATACTTACAAAAAAGTGTGAAGATATTCTAGGTTCTTCAAAGTAGCCACCTTTTGCTTTGATTACTGCTTTGCACACTCTTGGCATTCTCTTGATGAGCTTCAAGAGGTAGTCACCTGAAATGGTCTTCCAACAGTCTTGAAGGAGTTCCCAGAGATGCTTAGCACTTGTTGGCCCTTTTGCCTTCACTCTGCGGTCCAGCTCACCCCAAACCATCTGGATTGGGTTCAGTTCTGGTGACTGTGGAGGCCAGATCATCTGGCGTAGCACCCCAGCACTCTCCTTCATGGTCAAATAGCCCTTACACAGTCTGGAGGTGTGTTTGGGGTCATTGTCCTGTTGAAAAATAAATGATGGTCCAACTAAACGCAAACCGGATGGAATAGCATGCCGCTGCAAGATGCTGTGGTAACCATGAGGGTTCAGTATTCCTTCAATTTTGAATAAATCCCCAACAGTGTCACCAGCAAAGCACCCCCACACCATCACACCTCCTCCTCCATGCTTCACGGTGGGAACCAGGCACGTAGAGTCCATTCGTTCACCTTTTCTGCGTCGCACAAAGACACGGTGGTTGGAACCAAAGATCTCAAATTTGGACTCATCACACCAAAGCACAGATTTCCACAGGTCTAATGTCCATTCCTTGTGTTCTTTAGCCCAAACAAGTCTCTTCTTCTTGTTGCCTGTCCTTAGCAGTGGTTTCCTAGCAGCTATTTTACCATGAAGGCCTGCTGCACACAGTCTCCTCTTAACAGTTGTTGTAGAGATGTGTCTGCTGCTAGAACTCTGTGTGGCATTGACCTGGTCTCTAATCTGAGCTGCTGTTAACCTGCGATTTCTGAGGCTGGTGACTCGGATGAACTTATCCTCCGCAGCAGAGGTGACTCTTGGTCTTTCTTTCCTGGGGCGGTCCTCATGTGAGCCAGTTTCTTTGTAGCGCTTGATTGTTTTGGCCACTGCACTTGGGGACACTTTCAAAGTTTTCCCAATTTTTTTGGACTGACTGACCTTCATTTCTTAAAGTAATGATGGCCACTCGTTTTTCTTTACTTAGCTGCTTTTTTCTTGCCATAATACAAATTCTAACACTCCATTCAGTAGGACTATCAGCTGTGTATCCACCTGACTTCTGAACAACACAACTGATGGTCCCAACCCCATTTATAAGGCAAGAAATCCCACTTATTAAACCTGACAGGGCACACCTGTGAAGTGAAAACTATTTCAGGTGACTACCTCTTGAAGCTCATCAAGAGAATGCCAAGAGTGTGCAAAGCAGTAATCAAAGCAAAAGGTGGCTACTTTGAAGAACCTAGAATATAAGACATATTTTCAGTTGTTTCACACTTTTTTGTTAAGTATATAATTCCACATGTGTTAATTCATAGTTTTGATGCCTTCAATGTGAATCTACAATTTTTATAGTCATGAAAATACAGAAAACTCTTGGAATGAGAAGGTGTGTCCAAACTTTTGGTCTGTACTGTATATCAAATAAAAAAATAAACCTTAATACTCACATTTCCCCGTTCCCCCGTTCACTCCTTCCTCTGGTCCCGGAGTCTTCAAGGAGTAACAGGCGTGATGTAAGTGATATCACTACATCGTGCCTCCTGCTCCCAGGACATCGGGAGCAAAGAAAGCAGCCGGGTGATGAGGTAGGATGCTGTCCGCTCCCTGCTTCATCACTGTCTGCAACTCATCGGCGTCCAGAGTTGCGGTAGCCCGGACCCACTGCCCTGGACAGCGGGACAGAAAATGAAGAACTGTACTGTTGTCCAAAGGGGGCCCCTACTACCATAGAGCCCGGTGCAAGTGCACCATTGGCACTATGGTTATAGCAGCCCTGATTGGCTCTTCAGGGAGCATTGGAGTTTTCTTGAGGAAGAAGAGGTGAAGTAACAAGTGTAACTGCACCGAAAATGTCCTGATGCTATCACAGATCAGGTCAGGTCAGGGAACAGGCAAGCCAAATAATTGTCAAAGAGGGTCTATAACAACTAATAGGTCCATTCACCCCGTGACCTGAAGCTAGGACATTCTCAATGCAGTAAACACTTGCTAGTGTTAGCTCAATTTTCTTCCTCCTGGCCCAAGTTCTGCCATGGCAGGGAAATATGGCGTTTGTACCAAACTTTGGCACACATTCATTCTATTAATCCAGGGTTTGCTGACCCCTGGATTAATAGACTGTAAGCCCTTGCGGGCAGGGCCCTCTATCCCACTGTGCCAGTTAGTCTCTATTAGCATTATCTGTTTTGTATATCTGGTGTACTGTATGTAAATCCGCAAATGTAAAGCACCATGGAATTAATGGTGCTATATAAATAAACAATAATAATAATAATAATAATAATAATAGAATGCAGACATCTAGTGCAGAATAGAGCAACCAAGGTAATTGGAGGAATGGGGGATTGGAGTACAATGACTGGTTATCAAACTTGAGGTAAGTCAGTATGGAAAAAGATGGCTTAGGGGCGACCTATCTACAATGTATAAATCCATGAAGGGACAGTACAGAGATCTTCTTCATGATGTTTTAACCCCTATGCTTGTAACCATGACAAGAAGGTATCCTCTACATGTAGATGAAAGAAGGTTTCACCATCATACAGACTGGAATGCTTTACTGTAAGAGCAGTGAGACCACTGAACGCTCTGCCACATGATCTTTTAATGTAAGAGAGGTCTCGATGCTTACCTTAAAAAATCTAATATAACAATTCTAGAAAAAGAACATTGATTCAGGGAATTTTTCTGATTGTCATATATGGATTTGGTAAGAAATATTTTCACTAATATAAGATAATTGGCATCGACCTCATGGGGCTTCTTGCCTTCAAGTCCTTAAAAGGCTACATTGATGGAAAAAGAGTCCCAAGGACAACTCTGCAGCAGATGATAGTGACCCCGATTGGGGTCATACTCAAGCAAGTGCCGGAGCCCATTTAGCTTTCCCAATGGGCTCTTCCAACAATGAAGATGGCAACACTCATCGAACTGGAAATGGGAGCAAGTGGGGAAGCTAAGAAAGGTGAATAATAATGAGACTTGTGCTTCTCGCTCACTCCCTGGGGCCCTGCAAAACATTATCATGTAGGGGGTTGGGGGCAGCATACTGTATGGGAGCATAAGGAAGCTATTATAATGGATGGGGCATAATAAGGAGGTTATTATACTGTGTGTGGGCAAAATAACAGGGCCATTATACTGTGTGGGGGCATTATAAGGGGATCATTATACCATATGGAGGAATAATAAGGGATCATTATACCATGTAGGGGAATAATAAGAAGAACATTATATTGTGAGCGGGCATAATAAGGGGATCATTATACCATGTGGGGAATAATAAGGGAGCCATTATACCATGTCAATTATTGCTGCAGGTCTCACTCATGGCTTTCAATCTTATGAAACTTATGGAAAACCTACAGTGATTCAAGTAGGTTTGCCACACCAAAAAAAAACCCCAAAAAAACAATTTTGGGTGTTTTATGCTGTTTCGGCCTCTGCAAATTTACCATCCTTGTTGCATGTAGTCAGTGACACTGTTTTCTCAGGATATGAAATATACAGTATGATATGAAACTGTATGATACTGTATATAAAAAAATATTCTGTATATGTCTCAGCAGCTCAACCATGTCCACGCCTCCTCTTCAATATCTCATGTCTAGCTGCAGCAGGAGCTTTCCCCCATCTGTCCTAAGACCTGCCCTCTCACCCAGTCACTAGCCTGAACAGGGACACATCAGTAGAATTGTAATCCCAGTGTTCTCTGTGAGATGCTTCAGGATCATACAGAAAATGCTCCGAAGTGAAGGCAATGATATTTCTAGTAAACTTTTATCATGCCGTTCTAGGTTTACTAGAATTGCGGCATTGCTGTTCACTTAAATTGCTATTAAAGCAAAGCTGGGAATCTATTTTAAGAGGCATTTTATGTTCGCCTAATAGGTTATTTACTGACTGGAGTAAATTTGGATACACAACCATCACAGACAGCAGCTTGTGCATTTTCGTCATTGATTTTCTCATACACACAAGATAATGAAGTGTCTTTCATTGAGTCTAGTAAATTAAAGGGCTTGTCCACTGAAAAAAATGTTTTTTTAATTGCCGTTTGCACTGTGAAATAACAACTGAACCCCTATTCATCAAGAGAATAGGGGTCCCTTGTACCCCCATATGAATGGAGACGATAATCATCCATGTGCAGCCACTTCAGTCACTTCTATGAGACTACCGGAGACGGTCAAGTCCAATGCTCTGTTATCTATAGCAGTTCCATAGAGAATGCATAGAGCGGCAGCACGAAAACTTGACTTGTTTCTCCATCCAGGTGGGGTATAGAGACCCCTGTTCTTCTGATTGGTGGGATTAGGAGATATGCTTAACCACAATGTCTGTAAAGCGCTGTGGAACATGTTGGCGCTATACAATTAAGAGATTTTAAGAAAAATTTAAGTTTCTAGCACCAAGTAGGCAGTAACACTATGATTTCTCTGTGTGCTGTATGTCATGCAGTGTTACTGCCCACTTGGATATTGTAACCTAATTTGTACCAACACTACAAGGGCTTATATCTTTGGAATGGCTGAACGCATTTCAATGAACAAAGCACCAAAATGCTCTGGGTGACAGCACCGATCAGATTATGTAGGTCATTGGGCTTTTCAGATTTATTTTTAGGTAAATGAGAAAACGGTACATTATCTGTAGGCAGGGCCATTTTAACACATTGTTGGGCCCAGTGCAAAGGTTTCATAAGTGCCCCCCATCACCACCACTTAAAAATACCTGACTTGCACAAATTATAATGCCCCCTCAATGGCCCCCACATAGTATAATGCACCGTAGTGGCCCCATACAATATAATGTCCCCCTCCAGCTGCCCCCACAGCTTAATGGCCCCCTCCAAATGCACCTACAGTATAATGCCCCCCTCCATCTGCCCACACATTATAATGTCCTCCTCCAAATGCCCCCACACTTTAACTTCAACTTCCAGATGCCCCCACAGTTTAATGTCGCCCTCCAGTTGCCCCCATGTCCTTCTCCAGCACCCCCACAATATTTTGTCCCTCTCCTACCAAACAAACATAAAAAACACTAATACTTACCTCTCCTCATTCCCCTGCTGTCTTGGGTCCGGAGTCTTCAGGGAGCTTCAGATGCGATGTAGGTGACGTCATCACCTGGCGCCTGCAGCTCCAGGGGAAGAGAGGGGACGACTCCCTGCTTCATGATAGTATGAAACTCATCGCCTCCTGAGGACGCTGATGAGTTGAAATTGGGGCAGCCACGGAACAGCAAGACTGCAAATGCAGGACTGTCCCGCTGTCCCAAGGGGGCACCCACTACCATAGGGCCCGGTGCAAGTGTACCGTTGGCCCTATAGTTAAAGCGGCTCTGTTTGTAGGGATGTTGATAATTCACATAGGTTACATGTATGGCTTACTGGTTTGCAGAGCAATCTTTTAACGTCGGGGTTGTTGGTTCATAACTGACCAAAGAAATAAAATGAGTTTGGTCAGACAGTAGTGAGTGACCATAGAAGTTGTGACCAATACATATGTATAGATATACATATATATGTCTTAGTCAAACGTGCTAACCAGCTACTGTGTGGTTTAAATGGCCAAGAGTTGAAAACAATTTCATTTTTAGCCATGTCACATTGGTAATATAATTCAAGCATAGAAAAATACAGTGGGAGAAAGTGACACCTAGTGGTAAACTGCAAATGTGCACCTTGCCCACAGAGTTTTTATAGCTAGAAGTCAATATCAATACATACATTATAGATTGCTGATAATCTACAAATATCTTTTTATTAACTGTATATTTATAAACTTAATCTATTTATCTATGTCTGAATGTATATTTTATCTATCTACTATCTACTGTATGATTATTTTTTCATTATTTGACATTTCAGTGATCATCGTTGGTGCAAACTTAGTCTAAAAATGCACCAGATTTATCACAGGGGCTGATGCTGGATGTTAAATCTGGCGTATCTTTAGACTGTCTAGTCTATGTTTTTTACCACCTTTTATATAGCTTACTTTGAGCAAGAATTTTTCAACCCTATTTTGGGGCATTTATGATGCGTCGTGGCACATTTAAGCCATGCCCTGTTTTTCTGAGAATCCACATCCACGTCTATCATGTCAAAAAAATTTACCCCAAACTAGATTTGTAGATGTGCCACAGTGTACCAAAGATGTGCCATGTTTACACTAGCGTCTAGTTCTAACCACCATAGTAGATCTGGGCCTATGTTCTTTTAAAGCTTAGCCATTTGTTGTATTAGAAAAATAAGTGTTAATGTAAATAAAAACTTGTGCAATAAGAACTCAATAAGAACTATATATATACATATACAAACACAGATAATGCCTATTGCAGTATTGTAGTGTAAACTTCACACACTTGGTTGCACGTCTTGGATGACCCCTACAAATTGCTGCTGCATTTTTTGTATTTGTCTGTCTATACAATACTTTGCAAAGGTTTTAGGCACGTGTGGAAAAATGCTGCATCATAAGAATGCTATCAAAAATAAAAGTGTTAGTTTATTTTTGTCAATTAAAATTAAATGAATGGAGAAAAGAGAAAAATATTTGCAGTGACCTTTGCCCTTTGGAGGAGGAGTCCTGGAAATGATGATATGGCCCTCACAGGACCCTGATCTCAACATCATCCAGTCTGTCTGGGATTACATGTAGAGACAGAAGGATTGGAGCAAGCCTACATTGACAGAAGATCTGTGCTTAGTTCTCCAAGACAATGGGAACAACCTCCCTGCCGAGTTCCTTCAAAAACTGTCTGCAAGTACCGAGAAGAATTGATGGAAGGCAAAGGACAAAGGTCACACCAAATATTGATGGAATTAGATTTCTCTTTTCTTCATCCCCTTTATTTTGTTAATTGACAAAAATAAACTATTAACACTTTTATTTTTGAAAGCAGGGCTGTTTGAGTTGGTAGGCCAAACTGCCAACTCTGATTCAGACTCCTATATTTTTCCACAATTAGATTCTGACTTCTTCATAAATAATAGTAATAAAGCTCCTCTAATTCATTAAAAAGGGATTGAATTCATATTAAAGTAAAGTACCAGTACCTATAGCTAGTACTAAAAGTCATGTCTAGTATTTGTACCCCTAGCTAGTACTAAGAGCCATGTCTAGTACCTGTACATATGTCTAGTACCAGTACCCATGTCTAGTACCTGTGCCCATGTCTAGTACCTGTAACAATTTCTAGTATCTATATATATTCTGCAAAACACTGCAGAGCTCACTTGAGGAGGTAATGGGTGACCTGACTGTGAGAGAGGGTAACTATGGGAAACATATGACAGGGGGCATAGGGAGAAGATTATGCAAGAAGCAGAGGAGGAGCATGGATGTATTTTCAAAGAAGATAGGGCCGTGCTGGGGTAGTTCTAATTTTTTGCAAATCTCTACTTAATGGGAACAGGAAATGACTGCCCAGCCAATCACTGGAGACGGCAGTGACCCACCTCTACCAGTGACTGGCTGTGGACCAGGAGAGGTAGAGACCAGCGGGTAACCGAGGCAATATCAGAACAGGAGCGGCAGGCGAAGGATTTTTTTTAAATTCACAGTCATAAATGAAAAAACTTTCTATGTCGCAAACCCCTTTAAGAGTCAACAGTAATTTAAGCCTAGCACTACCGTCCTGACTGTTTTGGTCTGTATCAGACATGACTCATAGACAATAGTCTGCATGCACAATGCATTTGGCAATTTTAAAAGAAATGTAGTCAGTGAATGGGCCCTATATACAGTTACGTAAGTAAAATGAATTATCACTTTAATGTTATGTAGAATGAATGGTTCAATCTGTTTTCAAGAAAGAAATTTGCAAGGCTGCAGGAACAAAAGCTTATTGACAAATGTGTTCTCAGACAATAGATGGATAATGACAAAGAATAATGTAGAGAAAAGAATGTCTATCTACATGTCGCTTCTTAATAAACTCACATTTGTTCCAAAATTACCGTAAGGACTGACAACAAATGTCTTAAAATAAGCAATTCAGATCTGTTATGTGGGAAAGACGTATTACAAGACAGTCCCATAAGAATCTCATGTACATAAAGAGTCAGGCATTCATAGGGAACACTATTAAAAATTCATTGAAATGAAAATCACAAGAGACCAAAAACTCTTTCCATTTACAAAAATATTATATGTGCCTAGTACAGGGAAATACAAAAGATAAAATAGCCAATACATAATGCATACTGTGGAGGCAGGCCATACAGCAATGCAAGGAAGCGGCCCAGCCCTAGTCGGGCCCTTAACCTTTACCATTGGATGCCAAGAATCTATTCAGGACCCCTGATCCAGAGAAACTGCATTGTTGTGAGACACATGGCTGAGGAATTAATGCAAAGGTCATGGACAGGGTGTGAAAGGAGAAAGAAGCAAAAGGGCACTACAATTGGGGGACCATATCAATTTTGTTATTGTATCCCATTCACTAGATATGGTACTCACACAAAGCTAGGATAATACTCTCCCTTTCTTGGTGTTCCAGTAAAGTACGAATCAAGGAAAATGGTATTTCACTAAATATTTTATTTTGCTAATGTTGTTGTTCATGTGCCACTCTCTGTATATAGTTTGTGTATTTTTTATGTTTATGTGTTTTCCCTGTATTGTTTTGCAGCTTCCCTATTATGTTATGTCCCCCCCCCCTTGTTGGACCCTTCCACTGTGGGCTTGGTGCACCCTTCCGCTTTAGAGGTAGAGACTGGAAGTCTCCGGCAATGGTTAGATAAGTCTAGTGTTAGTAGTGATGCAGGCAAGACCACAAGCTCAGGGACCACTACAGCCCCTAAAGGAAGAGAAAACATCTAGAACCCAGCAATCCAGCTATAGCTCTAAGACAGGGAAGAATTGCTGTCAGCTCCATAAAGAGAAAAGAGTGCACCAAGAGGGAGAAGTGGAGGTATCTAGAACCTTCCAGGCAGGACTGGACCCATTCATCTCCAGGTATCAGAGGGATTTCATTATTTCAGCTTCCTTAGTCGTAGCGGGAGAGGCAGGGAATATCTAGTACGGGGAGTGTAAAAAAGGCACCACATACCATCCTGATTTTGGGCATCCCTCATCCCAAATCTGGGACCAGCCATCACAGTGGAAGTCCATTACTACTACTCTCATTGGGAAGCTGCATGTTTTACCAGCAACCTCAGTAAAGTTACATCTTGGTTCAACTGCCCTACTGTCTCCTGAGTCGTTCCTGCGATTACCATCAAGGCCCTCCCAAACACCACAACACGGCTCAGAGGAAGAGAAGACTCCTCTCCAACTGGAACCCCACCGGGGGAAACTACCTCCACCATCAAGTACAACGCAGGCCCCCTCAGATCTATTCCCACCTAGGAGGTGTGCTGCAGGAGTCCGTTCAAGTGTCCTTGACCTATATATTTACTATCCATACCAGAGCAAGTGACTACAAAGTAATAATTCTGCTTCCTGTTGGAAAATAGTCGATTTCTAGTGGAATTACAGAAGTAACAGATGAAAATTATAGTTATTACAGGCTTCATAATAAGTGTTATTACAGTGCAATAAATTATCACCAATGCAGCCTATATTATACTGAAATAAAGGTCTTTTAGAACAGGCCACATAAAAAAGAGAACGTGCAGGCCAATAAATAGGATACCAGTGACCAGAGATGAGCAAACCCATTCAGAATAAAGCGGGGTCGGCGCGCTTGTTCTTGGAGAGCTCTTTACATCCAAAATCAGACATTGACTAACATTGTTCTTATAAAGGACAGTAAGAAAATGTCCGTTACACATCTGTTTTTTTCAGGTTTGTGTGCATGGGGCCTTGGGGTGAAATTACAGCATGTCGATTACTGCTGGAATAAAGAGGTGTTGTGTCATGGGATAAGGCATAAGTCTCAAATCGTTTGGGGTCCGACTGCAGGAGAAGAAGGGGGGACCAAAAGTCCCTCTAAAGTCTCCTTATGACTGAAGCAAGCGGCGCTCCATTCACTGCTATGGGGCTGCAGGCACAGCTGCAGATTACAGTCCCGGCAAGTGACTGGTGACAAAAGTGCACTGGTGCTCCATTTGTAAGAGACAGCCAATGTTGTCCTAAGCTTCATTTGTCTGTATAAACTGTTAATGTTGAATGTATTTCTGTGATTCTGTTCCTTTAAGACAGCAGCCATTGTAATTGTGACATGATGCTGGAGTGAGACCCCCCCCCCCTTTGTATGTCAGCCTGCCTGTTCTGCAGACAGAGTGTGAGCAGAGAAGCAGGAAGTGACGAGACAGAGAGCAGCAGCCATCTTGGCAAGTGTTGTATTGAACTGGTGTGGAGATTTTTCTGTACAGCTAAGCTGTATCTTGGTCCAGAGACAAACAGAGTGTAAAGAGACAACAGGACTAGTGAGTCCACGTGAAAGGAACTGTGCTCAGTGGCTGATCAGTGAGACTGACATTGTGACTGTGTATTTGGATACCACAGATAGAGACTCACAGTGCTGTTGACGTACTGGACAGCACCTGCTAAATCCCGGCTTACATCCCAGCTCAGTGTATGGATTCTGCAGGACTGTCAGTGTGCTGAGTGGAATCTACTGTTGGATTACATTGCATTCAGTTGGTTTCCCTGTCTGTTAAAGAGGACTTCATTTCTCCCAAGATCCTGATAACCGTGAGGAGAGGACGCTTCACTATAAAAGAAAGGACCGACTTTGGGCCCCACCGCGCGCTTCTACGGACTGTAAGCGGTCCACCTGGACCACTGGGGAAAAGGGGGTGCACCCAAATGTGAAGTCAGGGTCAGTTAGGGATAGTTTTGAGTATATTGTTCATTCAGTGTCCATACTGCAGAAGTGGACAGAGTAAAAGTAAAAACCATTGCAGAATTTACCTTGAAATTGTTCATGCTATATTGTATATTTTGCTTGTCTTTATCCCTGTCATTTTACCTTTAACTAGCCTTTATTAACTTATAGTAAATATATTTTTTTTTTCTTGAACTACCGCGTGTGCGTTCATTTCTGGTTGTGGAGTCCAAACCACCTGCCTTGCTCTCGGTTCACAAATTGGCGTAGTCGGCAGGATCCGCTTACCAGAATGGACGGTGACGCACCCGTTAGGGAGAATGGTGCTGGAGGAAGAATGCCAGCAGGGGCTATAATGAGTCAGTTAGCTAAATTTGATGGCAATAATATGTCAGTGAGTATGTGGGTGGAACAGATACGAATGATACAGCAAATGTACCAGACCGCACCAGAAGTACTAGTAGAGCTAGCAATATTGACATTACAAGGGGATGCTAAGACCACGGTGATACTGAGGCCATTTGAACAAAGGCAGACATTTGAGCAAGTAGTCCAGATTCTAGAAACCATCTATGGAGAAACTGCATTGCTGGGGTCTCTGCAGGCTCGGTTCTTCCAGAGGGTACAACAGGAGAATGAAAGCCTTCCCCAATATGCAAATGCCCTACAAGAACTGCTCCGAGATATTCAAAGGAAGGAAAGAGGGGGCTCGCCAGCCTTCTGTAACCCTGATCGGACTCTCCGTGACCAGTTTGTCCTGGGGATACGTGACGGCAGTTTAACTGTGACTATGCAGGATTTTATACGACGAGAGACTGATGCTAAATTCCATGATGTACAGGTAGAGGCCATCTCCCGTGCCAATAGTATGGTCCCGAGGCCGCAGACCGCAGTTGGAGTTACTTTGTCACAGGGGGCTAGTTCTGGCTCAGAGACAGTAGAAAAAGGGACGGTTAAAGAAATTCTCACAGTAATGCAGAAACTGCAAGAACAAATGGAACACTTGCACACTCGTTGTGATGAGCAGTCTATGAAAATTGCAGACTTCCAGAAGACTAGAGATGAAAGGGTGAGCCATCCACACCCAGCAAGTCAGAATCACCCACCACCCCGCTGGAGGGGTGAGGATAGGACCTACCGAAGGGGTCCAAATCATTTAGTGCAGTGCTCAGGAGAAATCGAAGGGGCTTACCGAAGGGGCCCAAACAGATGGCCAGAACGACGGGGGGATACGCTGCTGGGAGTGTGGACGGATGGGCCACGTTGCTGCTAGATGTCCAGAGCAGCGACAAACTTATGAGAGACCGCCGTTAAACTGAAGTCCCCTGCTGCTGAAGGGCGTGTAGTAGGGGAGACTGACAAGGAGACTATGTGGGGAGAATGCCCTGATGATGACCTGATCGCTGCAAGTCCTGTCATACAGGTGGAAATGGAGGGTATTCCGGTTACCGGGATGATTGACACGGGTTCCCAAGTAACGACCTTGAGTAGAGACTGTTATGAACGGTACTTCCGACAACATGTGAAATATGATCCCCATACATTCGTACGAGTGGTCGCAGCTAACCAGTTACCAGTTCCGGTCGTGGGAGTGGCCTGGATGAATGTCCGGGTATGTGGCCAAGATCTAGGTAGGAAAGGCATTGTGGTGGTACAGGAGTCACATGAAGTAAAGGTCCCTGTCATTTTGGGGATGAATGTGTTAAAAGAATTAGATCAGATCCTCTTTGAAAAGAAAGGTCACGGTTATTGGAAAGAAACCACCACCCATCGGCCTACTCAAACAGCTTTCCAGCGGCTGATCCGGACATGTGGCTTACAGAAAAGTTCAGATGCACAGCGTCCTCTGGCTCGAATTTCAGTTCCTTTGCATACAAAAGTTACACTGCCACCCAGTCGGGAGACAATAGTGTCCATGCCCGTAGGCACCTGTCGGAAACTAGAGGGCATAGCTGTGTTGGTAGAACCACTGCAGGCAGCCGAAGGAGGTGTTGATCCACTAGTGGCCCGTTCCTTGGCAATAGTTCGCAATGGAAGAGTACCACTTCGATGTGTAAACACTCAGGACCAGAGTGTGGACCTGACCCCAGGGAGGCTGCTGGCTAACATCTATGTGACTCCGGAGGAAGTAAGGAAAGTAACTCCAATGCAGCTGAAGCCGACTGAAAGGGATGAGTGGACCGTAACTGTGTCCATGGGAGAAGATGAGGAACCCACCTCTGAATGGAATGGCCGTGCTATTCGAGAACAGATGAAGATGGATGCAAGTTCATGTTCTATGGAATGGGTGCAGAAGGTAGATGAGCTGTTGTGGGAGAACCGAGCCACCTTTGCACGGTATGCTGAAGATTTTGGATGTACCACAGGGATCTACCATGAGATTCCCACAGGAGACACCCCTCCAATTAGAGAGCGCTACTGACAAATTCCTCCACAGTTGTATCAGGAAGTGAAAGAACTGTTAGCTAAGATGCTACAGGGTGGGATCATCCAAGAAAGCCAGAGTCCCTGGGCGGCTCCTGTGGTGTTAGTAAGAAAAAAAGATGGGTCCATCCGATTTTGCGTAGACTATCGGAAGTTAAACGCTTGCACCGTACGAGATTCCTACCCCTTGCCACGGATTGAGGAGTCCCTCTCAGCGCTAGGGAGAGCCCGGTACTTCTCCTCACTAGATCTGGCTAGTGGGTATTGGCAGGTGCCGATGGCCACAAAAGACAAGGAGAAGACGGCATTCATCTTGCCCATGGGACTATACGAATTTAACCGGATGCCCTTCGGGTTGACAAATGCACCCGGAACGTTTCAGCGGTTGATGGAGAAATGTCTCGGTGACTTCAACTTTGAGTTCACTCTCATCTACTTGGATGACATTATAGTGTATTCTGCGACCTTTGAAGACCATCTCCACCAGTTGGGGCAAGTATTTCGAAGATTGCGGGAACATGGGCTCAAATTGAAACCCAGTAAATGTCGGTTGTTCCAATCTGAAATTGATTACTTGGGTCACCGCATATCAGGAGAAGGGGTGGGACCATCAAGAGACAAGATAGCGGCTGTTCAAGATTGGCCGATACCGACTACCCTGCGAGAAGTGAGGGCGTTCCTTGGAGTAGCCGGTTACTATCGACGGTTTATTAAGGATTTCGCCAAGGTAGCAGCACCACTTAATGCTCTCCTACGAGGCACATCCGGTGGTCCAAAGAACCGGTCCGTGAAGTGGGGACCTGAACAGGAACAAGCCTTCCAGGCATTGAAGGATGCACTGACAACAGCCCCAATCTTGGCATATGCTGATTACCACTTGCCGTTCCAGCTATATACAGATGCAAGCCTGTATGGTCTTGGAGCAGTGCTTTCCCAGCTTCAGGATGGCCAGGAGAGGGTCATAGCGTACGGCAGCCGGTCTTTGAGAGATTCTGAAAGAAACCCCGAGAATTATAGTTCATTTAAATTGGAGCTGTTGGCACTGGTATGGGCCATGACCGAGAAATTCTCTGAATATTTGACCGGTGCTGAAGTTTTAGTACTGACTGACAACAACCCACTAGCTCACCTGGAAAATGCCAAGCTCGGGGCGTTAGAGCAGAGGTGGATAGCCCGAATGTCTACATTCAATTACCGCATTAAGTATCGGTCCAAGACAGAGAACCAGAATGCTGACAGACTTTCTAGGGTAACTGCCCAGACCCCCACAGAAGACGTGGATCATGAGTTGGAGCATGTGGAGGTGCCGACTTCAGCAGATTTTCACAGGCCTTGACCGCCACTAATCAGTTTGAGATGGAGGGGACTGAAATGGCTCCTTTCTTTGGTCCCTCACGACAGGAATGGGCACAGATACAACAGACCCATGAGGGGCTGGCGCAGATGATCAAGTGTGTTGAGAAAGGCCAGAAGCCCTGTAGAGAGGAAAGAGAACGACTGACACGTGAGATATTATCTGTTTTGAGTCAGTGGGAAAAGTTGGAGATGAAAAATGGAGTTCTATGCCGAAAGGTCTATTTACCTTCTGAGATCGACATTCGATACCAAATTGTGGTGCCTAGTGAACTGGCTCGCTCCTTGGCAGTTGAGGCTCATAATAAGAATGGACATTTTGGTCATGAGAAGACCTTTCGTTGGTTACAGCGACTGATTTACTGCCCTGGTCTTCGTCAAATGGTCGAAGAAGTATGCCGCAGCTGTCGAACTTGTGAGATCCATAAGGCAATAGAACAGAGAGCTCCCCTGCAAACCATCGTGACCCAGGAACCTTTAGAAATCGTCATGATAGACTATCTAATGGTGGGCCCATCCAATAGCGGACACCAGTATTGCCTCGTAATGGTGGATCACTTCACCAAATTTGCGGTGGTAACCGCCACCAAGGACCAGACAGCTGAGTCAGCAGCTCGTGCTCTGTGCCAAGATTTCATTCGAGTATATGGGTGCCCCCAACGCATCCACTCCGACCAGGGCGCCTGCTTTGAGGGACACGTAATGAAAGAAGTTCAACGTATCTACGGGATAAAGAAGTCGCACACGACTCCATACCACCCTCAGGGAAATGGGGCCTGTGAAAGATTCAACAGAACTCTGCTACAGATGCTGCGGACTCTGGAGGAAGACAAGAAGTTACAGTGGCCTCAGTTCTTGTCTGAAATGGTGTGGGCCTATAACAATCAGGTCCATTCTACGACGGGGTACTCTCCTTATACACTTCTCTTTGGGCGGTCTGGGCGAAGTATAGGAGAATTACAGTTGAATGATGTGGATGGGTTCCCTCCGAGGGATCCAACCTCTTGGGTGCGGGCGCATCGGCAGAGACTTGAGACGATCCATCGATTGGTGCGGCAGCGCCTGCAAGAACATCCCCATCCTGATAAGACCCCAGTGCAAGAAGCACCATTGCAACCAGGCGACCTGGTGCTAGTTTGTGTCAAGAAACCCCAAGGGAAATTGGAAAGCAGATGGGAGGCTTTGCCGTATCGTGTTGTTGGCCGCAAGTATGCGAATGGGCCAGTGTACCAGGTCCAGAAAGAAGGAACTGATTGTGTTCGAGTACTTCCCCGAAATATGTTGCGCCTGTGTCATTCTGAAGGGACAAATCACGATGGGCCTGCCAATGTGAATGAGCTCCCACAGTCAGAGAATGGAGGTGCGGAATGGGCCTCCGACGAGGAGGATGATTGTTGGCCGATCCCTGCTCCTGGGGATGTTCCACCTGTGACTACTGTATCTCCGGCCTGTGCCCCCTCTGGTGCGGAATCCACTGGTCCTTCTCAGCCCATAGCTGCAGCACCCCATAATATACCACCGGTCCTCAGACGGACCACTGGGCCAAATGCTGGTATTCCCCCTGTTCGGTATGCGCAGGATGAGTTTGTTTGTCCTGCCATACATCGGTATACTACCACCCTGTGCATAAAAGTACAACCCTCTGGATATACAGTCATAGGCAGGGACTGCCAATCTTAAAGTGGGGGGGAATATGTAAGAGACAGCCAATGTTGTCCTAAGCTTCATTTGTCTGTCATTAAACTGTTAATGTTGAATGTATTTCTGTGATTCTGTTCCTTTAAGACAGCAGCCATTGTAATTGTGACATGATGCTGGAGTGAGACCCCCCCCCCCCCTTTGTATGTCAGCCTGCCTGTTCTGCAGACAGAGTGTGAGCAGAGAAGCAGGAAGTGACGAGACAGAGAGCAGCAGCCATCTTGGCAAGTGTTGTATTGAACTGGTGTGGAGATTTTTCTGTACAGCTAAGCTGTATCTTGGTCCAGAGACAAACAGAGTGTAAAGAGACAATAGGACTAGTGAGTCCACGTGAAAGGAACTGTGCTCAGTGGCTGATCAGTGAGACTGACATTGTGACTGTGTATATGGATACCACAGATAGAGACTCGCAGTGCTGTTGACGTACTGGACAGCACCTGCTAAATCCCGGCTTACATCCCAGCTCAGTGTATGGATTCGGCAGGACTGTCAGTGTGCTGAGTGGAATCTGCTGTTGGATTACATTGCATTCAGTTGGTTTCCCTGTCTGTTAAAGAGGACTTCATTTCTCCCAAGATCCTGATAACCGTGAGGAGAGGACGCTTCACTATAAAAGAAAGGACCGACTTTGGGCCCCACCGCGCGCTTCTACGGACTGTAAGCGGTCCACCTGGACCACTGGGGAAAAGGGGGTGCACCCAAATGTGAAGTCAGGGTCAGTTAGGGATAGTTTTGAGTATATTGTTCATTCAGTGTCCATACTGCAGAAGTGGACAGAGTAAAAGTAGAAACCATTGCAGAATTTGCCTTGAAATTGTTCATGCTATATTGTATATTTTGCTTGTCTTTAGCCCTGTCATTTTACCTTTAACTAGCCTTTATTAACTTATAGTAAATATATTTTTTTTTTCTTGAACTACCGCGTGTGCGTTCATTTCTGGTTGCGGAGTCCAAACCACCTGCCTTGCTCTCGGTTCACACATTCATAAGGAGGGACTTTGGTCCCCCATTCTCTTGATCGCTGGGGAACACAACGGTCAGACATCCAGTAATCTGATACTTATCCCCTATCCTGTGGCACAACATTTACGGTAGCAGTTGCTACCGGGCCCTGAGGAAGCTCCAAAGGTACATCTGACACATAAAATATACCACTATTATAAAGGGCACAAGGTAGGTAGGGGACCCTTTACAGATTTTGCCTTGGGGCCCAGGAGCTTCAAGTTATGTCTCTGGCTTATATGTGTTACCTGCAGATTTCAATTTTTGCAATGCAAAGGTTGAAAGATTTGGGGAGATTGCAGAAAAATCTGCAAATAAGCCACGAGCAAAATCTTCCTGATTTCAAGTTGTTGTTGCTTTGGCAATTTTGCAGTGGAAAATGCTGGTGAATGTCCCTACAAAAATTCTGCAATGTTTTCGCTAAGTGTGGCTGTACTCTAAAGAAATGTAGATAGCTTTCCTCCAACTTCCCTCCTATCTGCATCTGTCACAAGTTCTCTGCCTGCTCTAAACTGCAGGTTTTAGTCACAGCTTGTTTATGAGTTTTTCTTCTGTAAGTAAAGGGAAAAAAAAACATGATGGAAGAAAGCTTCTTGCATGTTTTTTATATGGGTGTGATTGCAGACGGACACCACCTGAAAGAGGGGGCTCTGTCTGTATCAGTCATTTAATGTCTCTTGCTGTCATCCTATGAATGATGAGTACAATGGACATCAAATACCGAAAGTGTGAACCTACCTTTATAGTGTTATACACTTCATAGCCACAAATGGAAATATTTTTCAAATATTTCAAATCTGGAAAAAAAATCTTGGAACAAGACTGCCATCTCATGGCTAAAGGGAGTAAACTGCAACTTTCTAACCATATAAAATGACAATGACATTTGTAATGCGCTTTTCTCACGGAGACTCAAAGCACAGAGAGCAATGAAGAATTAGTGGCTGACATTCAGGTGCTTATCCCCAACACCTGCAAGGATCAGCTCTTTGTTTAGGGAGCCTATTTACTTATCAGTATATTTTTGGCATGTGGGAGGAAACTGGAGCACCTGGAGGTAAACCCACACAAACTTACGGAGAACATACAAACTCCATGCAGATGTTGTCCTTGATCAGAATTCAACCCAACAGTGCTAACCACTGAGCCACGGCGCAGCCCAACAGTATAGATAGATAGATAGATAGACAGACAGACGGACGGACGGCAGACACACACACGCAGCCAAATCTCATCCACATGCTGCAAAATAAAAACTGCAGCACAAAATGACTTGAATTGCTGGTTTTAACCCCTTAAGAATGCAGGGTAGTTTATATGTTAATGTTACATATAATGTTTTGATTAACTTTTATTAACATTTTTGGGGGGGACCATGTGAAAAAAAACATGATTCTAACGTTATTTTTTGCATTTTGTTTTTACAGCGTTCACTCTGCATTAAACTTGACATGGCAACTTCGTCCAGCGGATCATTACGATTATGGCGATACCAGATTTATATTAGTTTGATTATTTTTTACCACTTTTACTAAACAAAACATTATTTTTCAAAAATGAACGAGGTCACCGAATTCTTACACCTAGAACTTTTTTACAGTTATGTTGACGGAGATTAGTCAGGACTCTTTGTATGCAGGAAAGTTGTAGTTTTTATTGGTAGCAGTTTTTGGTATGTATAATTTTCTGATCGCTTTTTTTGCTATTTTAAAGGAGGCCAGGTGACCAAAATACATTAATTTGCACATTGTGTTTTTTTTGTTTTTTTTTTATGGTGTTCACCATAAAGGATAAATAACACTATTTCTGGATAGTTCAGACTTATACGCACATGGGGACATCTAACATCTCATCACAAGATGGAGGAGTGAGGGGATCTTGACGCCAAACCACCCAGAGTCCATGATAACTATTGATAAAGGGTTAAGCCGCTGGAGTCTTGTGAAATACAGCCGCTATATGGATGTCATGCCGCAAACACAACTGGTCAAAAATCTGATATGTAGATGCCCGACAGCAGACTCGATTCAGCTAAAAACAGATAGGCTATGCTGAAAATTTTCTGTTGACCAAAAATTTTTTGTCATGATTGATTCAGATTACTTGTTCATATTGATAGTGAGATAATTCATAGAAATAATCCCATCCATGGGTGGACCTGCCATGTATTGTCCAGTGAATCCTCACAAGTACTATCCCACTGTAAATCAATGGAGCTAATCTACTGCTTTTCTTTGGATTTGTTTTTTTGCAGGAATAACTGTACTTAGTAATGGACCCATTTAATGTTCCATATGATGTACTGGGAAGCTAAGAAAAATATGAATGGGGTGGAATTGGAAAAAATATAAAGTTGCACCACTTTCCTAAGTGGTTTTGTTTTTATAGCATTCATTGGGGCAGATTTATTAAAATGGTCTAAAAACAAAACTGTCTTGAAAAAAAAAATCTTTCCATCAACATATTCTGAAACCTGTAAATTTTTCATATTTCTAACTATTCAGCTGTGTAAGAACTCTTTTGTACAGGGCAAGTTGTAGTTTTTATTAATAGAATTTTGTGGATGCTATGATGTTTTCATCCTATTATTTGTAAATTTGGGCAATGAGGGTGATTTCAATTCTTACTTCCTATATTTTTGTACTTTTAAAAACTTTATACCATAATATTGTAGTCTGCTGTGAAATCACTATTAGGCTAAGGCTCCACGTAGCAGGCCGCAGTGAAAAACTGCAGCGGAAAAGCATCACAGTTTTTCCAGTTTTCCTCTGCGGACTTTCTGTTTCAATTATACCTATAGGGAAAATGCCAGCATTTCTTAGGTATAATTGACATGCTACGATTTCCAAAAACGCGACGGTTTTGGAAATCGCAGCATTTCCGATGCAGGTAATTTTCTGCAATGTGTGGATGAGATTCATTCCCACTCTGCTGAGACTGTAAAACACTATGTTTTTACGGCGGCATTTGCGTTACATGGGGCCCCTGCCTTAGGCTAAGGCCCCACATTGCAGAAACACAGCATTTTTTGTTGCAGATTTTGCTGCGATTTTTTTTTTTTTTTGCAGCCAAAGCCAAGAATGGCTAAAAAAGGAATGGGAAACATAGATTAATTTCTTATACTTCTCCCTTCTGCTCAATCCACTCCTGGCTTTTACTCAAAAAAACCGCAAAAAACTCTACAACAAAAAAAAAGCTGCTTTTCCGCAACATGGGGCCTCAGCTATATATGGGTTATTCAGTTCTTACTATTGATGGCCTATCATCAGGATACACCATCAATATTAGATCTTCCAAATGTTCCAGAACTCTAGTGTAGTGTTTTAGACTTTTTTTTAGACATTTTTATGACTGTGAAAAAGGGGTCTGGCTTTATGGGAAAGGGGCATGGCCTAAGTTACAAAAAAAGCACAAAATTTTGGCACATTTTTGTTGAATAAACTAAGCCAACTAATAGGAGATGTAAAGTTAGACTAGACAGCTTAAAGCCGGGGTCCCATGTGGCATTTTACAGTCACTGCATAGTAGCGAATCTCACTGCATAGTAGCGAATCCCATCCACACACTGTGGAAAAATACGCCCAGTGGACACGCTGCGATTTCCACATTGCGGTTTTTGAAATCATAGCATGTCAATTATACCTACGGAAATGCCGGCGGTTTCCCTATAGTCATAATGGAAGCAGAAAGTTCACTGTGAAAAGCGCTGCGGGAAAAACTGCAATGCGTTGCTGCTGCGGTTTTTCCCACAGCACTTTTTTGCTGCGGCCTGTTACATGGGGCCTTACCCTAACAATGCAACATATCTTTCATCCGGCATTAGACACTATGATAAATCTGGTGCAGTTTAAGACTATTTAGTCTAAGATCGCATTCACACAACTGACTTTGACCCGTGAAAAGTGTGTTGGTTGCATTTACCAGCCTGAACACTATCCCGGGAGAGGGACTATACTGCTAGGAGTCCCTCTCCCGGCATGAGGTGCAGGCCGGTATATCCGATTAACACACGATTGAATGCGCCTAGTCTGCACTGTCTAACTATAAGTCTACCCCATTATCTGTGTACAGCGGCACATGGAGTGTAACCACACAAGTCTACAACTCACTGATTTCATTTTTGCCTTTTTTTAATATTGTCTCTCCATAAAAAATTCCTTTAAAATAAAAGTCGAAGAAGGGAACGACTGACAGTGTAGAAACCATTGACTATACAGCAGTTTAGCTGAACACAAGAATACTGATATTGCTAGCGATCTTACACAATGCAGCTCTGACAGCTCTTACCCTGTGACTGGCGGACACGGGCGATTATTCCCATGTGTGAGCTCTGTAGCTATATCAGCAGTTTGCTTCTGTTGCTTATGACATGAATTGCTCAACAGACTGGAATGTTCTCAGTTATCCACAAAGTTCTAGGAACAATCACATTTTTGTTACTATTTGTGGTCTTCAAAATGGGACCTGAAATAAAAGCAACCCTGGTATACAGACAGCAACCCACAGTGTGCTATATTTGGCTACTATGGTGATAATTGGGGCAATAAACAGAGCTGATAATAATCTCAATATATCATTCAATAGCTTCAGGGACATGTCTGCTACCAGTTCTGCCTGCACAGTAGATAAACAAGAATCTAGATTTCAAACCTTGCAAATATATAACATAGATGGTTTAGCATCTGAAAAAATATCTTATATTGACACAGTTATCTACGATGATGCAGCTTAGCCACTCAAAGATGTAAGCAGGGTGGGAAGAAGGGGCTTTGGGGTCAAATTCCCTCATTTCATGACTCAATGAAGTCAATGCTAAACTCAGATACAATGTCTTTATACAGTACATATCTATGAGGCTCTTATACACATTTACTCTATTATAAAGGGGTTTCTCATTTGGGACATTTATGACATACCCACATTATATGCCATAAATGTCCAATAGATTTAAGTCCTACCTCTGGGATCCACATCTATTTCAAGAACAGGATTCCAACAGTAACCAAGCAGGGTGTATGGGTCCCAGAAAAGAGAGTCTATCAAACATTTCTGGCATATCCTGTCCCAGATATTGATCTGTCAGCTGAATGCAAAGGTAATGCAGTATAAGAGCCTATTCAGACTAACTACTTTTCTGTCTGTGTGCTGAACATGAAAAAAACTGACAACACACGGACATCACAAGGACTGATTATAGTCACTGGAGTCATTCACATGTCCAGTTTTATTCACAGACACTGAGAAAAAAATCATGCACTATTTCTGTCCTTTTTTTCTCTATTCATCTCTGTCATTTAAGCCTGTGAAAAAAAAAACAGACAGCATACAGACGTTATCCGTGCGCAGTCTATTTTTCATAGACATATTGCTAGATTGCTAAAATATAAAGAAGACAGCATCTGTTTTTGTTTTTTTTGCCAAATAAAAATAAAAGGGTAGTTCATGTATGGCACACGTATCAGACACGGATACAACACAAATACACACATGGACAAAATTGTTGGTACCCCTCGTTTAATGAAAGAAAAACCCACAATGTAATTTGGCAAATTCCAGTCTGGCTTTTTTATGATTTGTTGACAACTACATGCTGACAAGCCACAAAGCTTCTGGGAGAATGTCCTATGGACAAATGAGACAAAAATCGGAATTTTTGACAAGGCACATCAGCTCTATGTTCACAGACGGAAAAATGAAGCATATCTTGAAAAGAACACTGTCCCTACTGTGAAACATGGAGGAGGCTCTGTTATGTTCTGGGGCTGCTTTGCTGCATCTGGCACAGGGTGTCCTGAATCTGTGCAGGGTACAATGAAATCTCAAGACTATTAAGGGATTCTAGAAAGAAATGTGCTGCCCAGTGTCAGAAAGCTTGGTCTGTCGCAGGTCATGGGTCTTGCAGCAAGATAATGACCCAAAACACACAGCTAAAAACACCCAAGAATGGCTAAGAGGAAAACATTGGACTATTCTGAAGTGGCCTTCTATGAGCCCTGATCTAAATCCTATTGAGCATCTTAGGAAGGAGCTGAAATATGCCGTCTGGAAAAGGCACCCTTCACACCCGAGACAACTGGAGCAGTTTGCTCATGAGGAGTGGCCAAAATACCTGCTGAGAGGTGCAGAAGTCTCATTGACAGTTACAGGAATCGTTTGATTGCAGTGATTGCCTCAGAAGGTTGTGCAACAAAATATTAAGTTAAGGGAACCATCATTTCTGTCCAGGCCGGTTTCATGAGTTTTCTTTTTTTTTAAAAAATTCTGTTGAAGCATGGTTGAAAAGCAATGTCTGACTTTCATTTGTTCATTTTCATAGAATTTTTATATATTATTACGTTTGTCAGATTCAAGTTATTTCTGTGACCATTGTGGGTTTTTCTTTCATTAAACGAGGGGTACCAACAATTTTGTCCACGTGTGTATATGATGTATGGCATCTGATATTTTATAGTTAGCAAAACAGATAGTTAGTGTGAAAGCAACCTAAGGCTAAGGCATGACGTTGCGGAACGGCATCGTTTTTGTTGCTGCAGAAATGCTGCAGAAAAAAAAATCGCTGCATTTTAAAATACCAACAAAGTGAATGAGATTCTGGTAAATCCTAACCACACATTGCGGAACACTGCAAAAAAAAAAAAACGCTGCGGAAAACCTGTATTTTCAAAAGCGCATGCGTTTTTTGAAAAGCGCAGCAGGTCAATTTTACCTGCAAGAACACTTGCATTTTCCCTATAGATTTGCATTTTTTTCCACAGCATTTTTTAGCTACATTCCACAATGTGGGGCCTTAACCTAAAAAAAAGGCCACGTTTTCTGTCAATGCAAGGAAAAATACGCACAGTGGACGTGCTGCAATTTCATAAACTGTTGCGGTTTTGGAAATGGCAGCATGTCAATTATACCCACAGAAACACCGGTGGTTTTCCTATAGGTATAATGGAAGCAGAAAGTCCACAGAGGAAGCCTCTGCGGACTTTCTGTGAAAAGCGCTGCAGGAAAAATCGCAATGCATTGCCACCCCGGTTTTTCCCGCAGTGATTTTTTGCTGCGGCCCGCTATGTGGATCCTTAGCCTAAAAGATAGTTTATTGTCACAATACCCTGTATAAAAGATCAATGCAAATAAGCACCAATAGACAAATTATGTTATATTATTAATTGGTGCATGTCAGGCTGTGTGAATGGATCCCTAGTAAAGATTAAAACACATAGGGTGGATTTTTGGAAACACTATGCTTTAACAAGTAATGGTGGAACAAAAGTGCGATATCTTCATTCTGACATGTCATGTCATGTTAAACCCAGTGGTAATTGATTTTCGGTTTGTGAGCAGGGCGTGCCTGCAATGAGGTGACATCATGAATCATATGTATTATTTATAGGGGAGCCGTCATCATATTTACAACATTAGTATAGAATGAGACAGCATTATTAGCTTTACTGTAAAATTATCATTTACATTTTATGATATTGTACTAATAGGTAAATTCTATAGCAAAGACTCAGAATATTATGTTTCAATTTAAATCCATATAGGAAATCCATATAGGAAATCAGTGACGTGGAAATCTTCAGTTGTCCAGCAGGTATCGCAGCCAAAATTGCCATTTAGCCCCAGCGTGATAGTCAGGGTATGAGAGAGGGTTCTATCTGAATTCTGTATAAACCTACTGCTGTAGACTGGTCAAGGTGCACGTGCAGTGATGAGTAAATGAGAATTCTCCAAAAATGTCATGTTTGGCCGAACCCAAGATTTTGGGATTCCCCATCCATATATCTTTATTATACTGTCCCCTGGACCTTTGATTGTTATACTCTGGGGTTGGAATAGCTTGGTAGGAAAACCTCACAAAACAAATCTAGCCAGTTCCGACAATCCCTAGGTACGAGCAGTGCATGGCACATTACACTCACTGTACTACATGCAGATAGGCAGCTTACTCCATGTGAACCAGCATGTGCATCTATATAGTAAACTGGGTGGATCACTTACCTATATATATATATATATATATATATATATATATATATATATATATCTTAGAGAGGTATATGTGCTTATATACAGTGCTGGCCAAAAGTATTGGCACCCCTGCAATTCTGTCAGATAATACTCAATTTCTTCCAGAAAATGATTGCAATCATAAATGCTTTGGTAATAATATCTTCATTTAATTTGTCGTCAATGGAAAACCACAAAAAGAATTGTCAAAAAGACAAATTGGATATAATTCCACACCAAACATAAAAAAGGGGGTGGACAAAAGTATTGGCACCCTTTGAAAAATCATGTGATGCTTCTCTAATTTGTGTAATTAACAGCACCTGTTACTTACCTGTGGCACATAACAGGTGGTGGCAATAACTAAATCACACTTGCAGCCAGTTGAAATGGATTAAAGTTGACTCAACCTCTGTCCTGTGTCCTTGTGTGTACCACATTGAGCATGGAGAAAAGAAAGAAGACCAAAGAACTGTCTGAGGACTTGAGAAGCAAAATTGTGAGGAAGCATGAGCAATCTCAAGGCTACAAGTCCATCTCCAAAGACCTGAATGTTCCTGTGTCTACCGTGCGCAGTGTCATCAAGAAGTTTAAAGCCCATGGCACTGTGGCTAACCTCCCTAGATGTGGACGGAAAAGAAAAATTGACGAGAGATTTCATCGAAAGATTGTGCGGATGGTGGCTAAAGAACCTCGACTAACATCCAAACAAGTTCTAGCTGCCCTGCAGTCCGAGGGTACAACAGTGTCAACCCGTACTATCCGTCGGCGTCTGAATGAAAAGGGACTCTATGGTAGGATACCCAGGAAGACCCCACTTCTGACCCAGAGACATAAAAAAGCCAGGCTGGAGTTTTGCCAAAACTTACCTGAGAAAGCCAAAAACTTTTTGGAAGAATGTTCTCTGGTCAGATGAGACAAAAGTAGGGCTTTTTGGGAAAAGGCATCAACATAGAGTTTACAGGGAAAAAAAAAAAGGCCTTCAAAGAAAAGAACACGGTCCCTACAGTCAAACATGGCGGAGGTTCCCTGAAGTTTTGGGGTTGCTTTGCTGGCTCTGGCACTGGACTGCTTGACCGTGTGCATGGCATTATGAAGTCTGAAGACTACCAACAAATTTTGCAGCATAATGTAGGGCCCAGTGTGAGAAAGCTGGGTCTCCCTCAGAGGTCATGGGCCTTCCAGCAGGACAATGACCCAAAACACACTTCAAAAAGCACTAGAAAATGGTTTGAGAGAAAGCACTGGAGACTTCTAAAGTGGCCAGCAATGAGTCCAGACCTGAATCCCATAGAACACCTGCGGAGAGATCTCAAAATGGCAGTTTGGAGAAGGCACCCTTCAAATCTCAGGGACCTGGAGAAATTTGCCAAAGAAGAATGGTCTAAAATTCCAGCAGAGCATTGTAAGAAACTCATTGATGGTTACTGGAAGCGGTTGTTCGCAGTTATTTTGTCTAAAGGTTGTGCTACCAAGTATTAGGCTGAGGGTGCCAATACTTTTGTCCGGCCCATTTTTGGAGTTTTGTGTAAAATGATCAATGATTTGACTTTTTTTTTCATTCTCTTTTGTGTTTTTTCATTGCAAGCAAAATAAATGAAGATATTATTACCAAAGCATTTGTGATTGCAATCATTTTCTGGAAGAAATTGAGTATTATCTGACAGAATTGCAGGGGTGCCAATACTTTTGGCCAGCACTGTAGCAGCAGAACTAGGGAGCAGCAATGCTCACCAAGATGGTTGACGATTGTGGCCACTTGATGTGTATATATACACATCAAGTGGCCACAATCGTCAACCATCTTGGTGAGCATTGCTGCTCCCTAGTTCTGCTGCTATATAAGCACATATACCTCTCTAACAGAGCTAAGAGAGCCCTAGTCCAAGGCAGGTGTCAGGAAGTAGGCTACTGACAGGGCTCCCAGGACAGGAACGGTCCAAGGCAAGGACTAGGCAGCAAGATAAAGGGGTATTCCCATCTATACTGGTAGCTTATGTAGATTGAAGACTTTTCCTAAATATATTGCTTTAGAAATGCTGCTTTGTTTTCCTGCTATGTGAAATTATATCTCCCATTGTTTACACAGTGTTTCCATAACCACGGACCTGTGTGATAGGACAAGTGACATCACTCACTGCTCTTGGTTATCTACAGCTCTGCTGTTCAGCTAATTGCAGTTTGCTGATAAAGCTTCAGAAAGTGTCTGTTATCTCTCTATGTAAACACACATATAACACTGAGATCGTTGTCTAGAAGATGTGAATATTATTTCATCTGCATTTATATTAGATTTCTAGTAATTATAATAGGTATTGCGATACCTCATAGTGTCCTGTTCAGCAAGCTGGGAAGGGGGGGATACAGTAAGTGAGAAGAAGAGACAGCAGTCAAAGCTGCTGAAACAGGGAGATGGGAAAATCCCTTTAATACTCAAAATAAAGGAAAAAAAAAATGTTTTTTTAAAGTTTTAGGAACTTGTAAACAAGGGTCAAGTAATCTTTGCTTGGGGCACTAGGAATGAAACCAGTGGTGATCAGCTGATCACTGTGCCGCTGATGGGACAACTAAGAGCAAATCTACATTTTGAGGCTGAGGCCCCACATTGCGGAAACGCAACTTTTTTTGTTGCAGATATTTTTGCTCTAAAGACAGGAGTGGATTGAGCAGAAGGTAGAAGTATAAGAGCTTTCTATATATTCCCCATTCCCTTTGTAGCCATTCTTGACTTTGGCTCAAAAAAACTCAGCAAAATCTGCAATAAAAAAAGCTGTGTTTCCTTAACGTGGAAAGATCTCAATTTGTTTCAATATGGAGAGGAATTGACAGTCAGCTGTAAGTACTGTCGAGAGCATTTGAAGAGCTTAATCCTTTGTAATGGAGCTGGTCACATATGAGCAAGCCAATTATACCTGGAATGAATGATCAGGATGTCGTATCCGGCTTGGCAGACTAATAAAGAGAGTGTGTAAATAGCAAAACAGGTTAAGCAGTTTATTCCTGACAAACTAGTGGACGTCTATTATGGTAATGATATACAGGGTGGATTGAAGGCTAGTATTACAGTGTTTGCTAATCTTAGATAATATACCCTATATTTAACGCATTACTTTATAACATTACATGGATAAATAGAGCTACTTTACAGTCTAAACAAATCACAGAGTATAAGAAGATGCATTTGGCCTCAAGCCATGAAACAAATGGGTGTTGTAATTTAGATTTTGAAAGACATAAAGGATGTGAGTTATTTTTTTTTTTTGTATCAGGAATATCCTCAATATTGCAAAATAATCCTATTACCAATGTAGTGCAGAGATTTTTCATGTTGGGAATCTGAGTGCATGTGAGATGAATATAACCCACCTATGGGACCCCTTCCTATTGGGAGGGCAGTGCTAATTTAAAGTGGCCATAATTTATTTTATTTATTTATATAGCGTCATCATATTCCACAGTGATTTACAGATATTGTCATCACTCACTGTCCTAAGTAGGTTCACAACCTAAATTCCCTATCCCACACAAACACGGGGAGAACATACAAATTTCATGTAGATGTTGTGCTTGGCTAGATTTGAACATAAGACTCCTGCAAGCCAACAATGCTAACACTGCTTAGCAAAATCTAAGAGACCCCTGTACAGCTATCTCGACTTTGCTGATGCAAATTCCCAGGATGCATCTCCAAAGTAATAACGAAAAGACAGAGCAGGCAGGTTAGAGCATAACCATACATAACAAGGGTACTTTGCAAGTAATCAATAGCGAAGTCATTAACAGCCAAGGAATAACCAGTATCAGGGTCAAGGACACAGCCATTGGTGTATCTATAGGAGTCGCAGTGGTTGCCGCTGCTAATGGGCCCAGAAGTCAGGGGGGCCTACAGGTCATCCTCACCTCACTAAAACTTAATAAACTTCTTTGATATACTTTCTGATTTCCTTTGATGGCTGGCAGTCTGGCTACATTTCATAGGAAGTGGGTTTTTCCCTATGCGCATATCACAACCTCTACCTCTTGTGGTAAGTTTTTTTCATTTCTGTGTCATTTCTTTATGCATTTTTTGGTTCCCTTTGCAGTTTTGAATTCTTACAAGATTTTCCCCTAGTATTTATTTGATATTGTAATTAGGTTCGACTTAT
Source organism: Leptodactylus fallax (assembly GCA_947044405.1). Classification (NCBI taxonomy): domain Eukaryota; kingdom Metazoa; phylum Chordata; class Amphibia; order Anura; family Leptodactylidae; genus Leptodactylus; species Leptodactylus fallax. Next base: position 4,942,655 of record CAMRHE010000067.1, read on the forward strand.
TATATGAATTCTTTATATCTTATTTTTTTCTTTATCATTGTTCAGTTATATAATTCATTATTATTCTTTAGTTTGTCGGCGTTGCACTGGTTTGTTATATTTATATTTGCAGCTCTATTTACATTGTTGGTCTTGCGGTTAGTTAAGGGTTAATGTTTTGTGGGGTGTGGCCTTTATGTTTTTTTGCTCTTAAATTTTGCCTGTGTTCAATTCATGTTAAGCTATGAGTAAGGGGCGTCCTTAGCCCTGAAATGCGTAAGCTCATCATGGACCTCGTGTAACCTTACTACCTTATTTAAAACTATGAATTAAAGGTTAATTTTTATTTATCACCGTTGAATACTGGATTTTTTTTATGTACAGTATATTTTGTGGATGTTTCACTGCACCATGGAGTCCTGGGAGCCTGTTCCGTGCAAAACGTTGTGAAAGTCAGGTCATTGGACTATATGGGTGAGCTGATCAAGACCTTCCTTTTGTTAAAATTTATGATACACAGCCTTTCACTGTCAGAAATGAGAAAATTACACAATAATGCCAAAAAGTAGCAGTTGGTCAACATGGAGGGATTCTATGGCGCTTGACAGGGGATGGGAATGATGGGAAACTTGAGTGCACAGACGTGTTGTAAAGAAGTCTTCATGGTGGTCTGGGCCCAAGTAGAGAAGAGAAGGAAAGAAAAATGTAAATGCTGCTAAAATGTACAGATGTGGTTGATGGCCAGAGGGAGAAGCTATGCAGGGAGACCCAATGCTGAGCTTTTCTACCAGAGCCCATGACCCTTTATTTATGCCCCTAGACACAGCATCAAGGGCACCCCAACCACCAACAGGCTAAGGGAGTGTTACTCTACAGAGAGTGCCCCAGGGGATACTAATACCACGACCATGCACACTGCACATCCCTTCATCACATGTTGCACCAGCTCCTGTGGAGTACCATTGGACTAGTGGAGTCACTGCAGCCACCATAAGCCCGACTGTGATCGACTAGTTCTCTAGTACAACTTCCCACCTTCCTCCACTGGGTTGCTGAACATATGTTAAACTGAAATAACATGAAAGAAGCCTAAAGTTATGCCTATGGGTTTCTGTCAGTTTTTTTTAATTCACTCTGGGAAGATGGATTTCACATACCCTTTGTATATAAGCCCTAATATGCATCCATTAAGAAATGACAAATATGGGACAAAATGTTACTGGATTTAAACAATGGTTTCTCATACGACTATTGGTATGTTCAATTTAACAAGAAACTACAGAAAAAACGTGAATATTTACAAAAAGATTTAATTTAATAAAAGGAATCTAAAATATTCATAACCTATGAATAAGTGACATCCTGGGAAATGATTTTACTAATATGCAGGAACGTATGAAATTTCTTATAAAAACCATGGAAGACGCGGACCAGGATTAGAATCTGAAAAGGTACCCAAATATTCTTTAGTCTGAGTCTTTAGCAGAAGAGATATAATATTCTAGCTGAATGTCAGCATGTAGACACTATAACATTTGAAGTATATTTCTAGATGTCTAACATTTAAACAACTGTACAGGGGAGAATCCTCCGGCAGCTGGACCTATATTAAAATGAATCTTTAATAATAACCGCAATGATCTCGTAACATTTTCCCAGCTGATATTATTAAATAAGCATTAGAAATGCATTTTAAGCTCATTTGTATGTATTACAAAATTTAGTAATCCTTTACATAGGGATTACTTTTAGTGCTGAGATAAAATAGAGAATAACCCATCAGATACTCCTTATTCTCGTACACTAACAGTATATGCAGAAGACCCATCTGTGTGATTCTTAGCTCCTAGGGTAGATGACTTTGCAGGCTGAAGATTTTAATTTTGATCAGTTTTTAGATATTTTATATCATGTGAATATAACCATTGGAACCTTCTTTGTGAACTCTTATATGCTGCTGTGCTGCACTATATTAGAATTACTGTAGATATTGCTACACCTCTGAAGATTCATTTCGGGTTCAGGTGGTTCAGTCCAAAATTTGTTTCGGACTGAACTTGTTCAATTGCCCAATCACAGGCCTCAATGGTCACCCCAGGGTACATGATGTCACCTGGAAGGCCAGAAGAGGTTGTGAGAGGACACAGAGGGAGCGCCAGATGCCATAAGTATGTCCAGGAGAGGCAAGGAAAGCGGATTATGAAGAGACCTCAAAGTATAAAAGTGGCTTGTCACTGATGTACCCTCAATGGTTTGGGCCGAGCCCAAAACTTTTGGAAAATTCAGGTGGAATCTGATTCGCTCATCTGTAATTCCCTCAGAAAGTTATACCCTGCCACGGAAACATCAGCTGCATGGAGTTATCACCCCGTGGAATTACAACAACCACAGACACATCATGCAATAGGCACAATTAGATTCAGGAGAACTAAAATGGCCATTGCCAGGGTCACCACTGAGGCCTGTGATTGGGCCACTGGCGGTCACATGGACACGCCAAGCATCATGGCATCATGGCACTCTGAGTGTCCATGTCACCAGTGAGGCCCAATCGCAAGTGATCCTGGGCCCAGGATGTCACAGAAGAGCACCGGACAACACCAGGAGAGCGCCGTACGCCGCAAGGAAGCACAAAAGAGGTAAGGAAAGGTGAGTATGAATGTTTTTTTTTATTTTTTTCCCCTCCTTCGGCCTCCACATATTATATCTATCTCTTCAGACTCCAGAGTATAATATGGTGACTATTTTAGTTCTCCCAAAAAGAATCTCAATTTGTCTGATTTTGTAAAAAAAACTAACAATTTGGGATATTTAGGTCGAAACTCATTCTTTCCGAACCAATTCACCCATCTCTAACAGTGGCTGTAAGAATATTGCTGAAGCAGAAGAAGACGAGGCCCCCAATTTTCTAGCAAGCAGACATGGTCACCAGCTACACCTGTGGCTGTTCAGAGAAATGCCCCACCAAAATAAGGCTAGGTGAGGAATTGAGAGTGATTGATATGTGGTGGAGACACTGTGTCAGTGGGAACTGTAGGTGCCATATGGAATGCACTAGGAATGCACTATTTCTCTGTGCACAGTAGGGCACTATATTGGCACTGTTGTAATATATAGCTACAGTGTTGGCCAAAAGTATTGGCACCCCTGCAATTCTGTCAGATAATACTCAATTTCTTCCAGAAAATGATTGCAATCACAAATGCTTTGGTAATAATATCTTCATTTAATTTGTCTTCAATGGAAAACCACAAAAAGAATTGTCAAAAAGCCAAATTGGATATAATTCCACATCAAACATAAAAAAGGGGGTGGACAAAAGTATTGGCACCCTTTGAAAAATCAGGTGATGCTTCTCTAATTTGTGTAATTAACAGCACCTGTTACTTACCTGTGGCACATAACAGGTGGTGGCAATAACTAAATCACACTTGCAGCCAGTTGAAATGGATTAAAGTTGACTCAACCTCTGTCCTGTGTCCTTGTGTGTACCACATTGAGCATGATGAAAAGAAAGAAGACCAAAGAACTGTCTGAGGACTTGAGAAGCAAAATTGTGAGGAAGCATGAGCAATCTCAAGGCTACAAGTCCATCTCCAAAGACCTGAATGTTCCTGTGTCTACCGTGCGCAGTGTCATCAAGAAGTTTAAAGCCCATGGCACTGTGGCTAACCTCCCTAGATGTGGACGGAAAAGAAAAATTGACGAGTGATTTAAACGAAAGATTGTGCGGATGGTGGCTAAAGAACCTCGACTAACATCCAAACAAGTTCTAGCTGCCCTGCAGTCCGAGGGTACAACAGTGTCAACCCGTACTATCCGTCGGCGTCTGAATGAAAAGGGACTCTATGGTAGGATACCCAGGAAGACCCCACTTCTGACCCAGAGACATAAAAAAGCCAGGCTGGAGTTTGCCAAAACTTACCTGAGAAAGCCAAAAACTTTTTGGAAGAATGTTCTCTGGTCAGATGAGACAAAAGTAGAGCTTTTTGGGAAAAGGCATCAACATAGAGTTTACAGGAAAAAAAAAAGGCCTTCAAAGAAAAGAACACGGTCCCTACAGTCAAACATGGCGGAGGTTCCCTGATGTTTTGGGGTTGCTTTGCTGGCTCTGGCACTGGACTGCTTGACCGTGTGCATGGCATTATGAAGTCTGAAGACTACCAAAAAATTTTGCAGCATAATGTAGGGCCCAGTGTGAGAAAGCTGGGTCTCCCTCAGAGGTCATGGGCCTTCCAGCAGGACAATGACCCAAAACACACTTCAAAAAGCACTAGAAAATGGTTTGAGAGAAAGCACTGGAGACTTCTAAAGTGGCCAGCAATGAGTCCAGACCTGAATCCCATAGAACACCTGTGGAGAGATCTCAAAATGGCAGTTTGGAGAAGGCACCCTTCAAATCTCAGGGACCTGGAGAAATTTGCCAAAGAAGAATGGTCTAAAATTCCAGCAGAGCATTGTAAGAAACTCATTGATGGTTACCGAAAGTGGTTGTTCGCAGTTATTTTGTCTGAAGGTTGTGCTACCAAGTATTAGGCTGAGGGTGCCAATACTTTTGTCCGGCCCATTTTTGGAGTTTTGTGTAAAATGATCAATGATTTGACTTTTTTTTCATTCTCTTTTGTGTTTTTTTCATTGCAAGCAAAATAAATGAAGATATTATTACCAAAGTATTTGTGATTGCAATCATTTTCTGGAAGAAATTGAGTATTATCTGACAGAATTGCAGGGGTGCCAATACTTTTGGCCAGCACTGTATATGTGAGCACAGTCGAGCATTATTTGTGTCCTGTTTGACTTAGAAAGTATTTTCACTGCATTGTATGAGCACTATTAATGTGGTCAGCAGAGCAGTGGCCTGCTAACCTGGTTGCAGCAGGACCCTGGAAGTGCTAGGGCTTTCTGCCCCTTCTCTGCACCAGCGTCGCTCTGACATGGGTACTGGGACCAGAGAAGAAGTATGGAGTCCAAAGAGCAATAAGTACAGAGAATTATCTCCTGGGGGTTCTTTAGAGGGTTGGTCCTAGGGGTCACTATACTATGTGTGGACACTTAGTGTGTAGGGCAAACTCCCCCTATGATACACGCCATCCCCATAATACAAGCCTCCCCAAGCCCCACAATACATGCCTCCTGCCCCATGATATGCGTGCCTCCCCCCCAAAATCCCCCCCTCTAGAAAATCCAACATATGCCCCTACAATCAATCTGCCGATCACAGTTGTTGCAGATATATGTACATGGGGATGCAAGAGGGGTTTAAGTATAAGAAATTATTTACAAAGTTACTAGACATTGTTTCTAGAATCTGACTGCTTTCTCTAACAAGTTCTCTTTTCAAAAATGTCCTTTTTCACATATACCTCAAGTGAAAGTACATTTATGTTTTAATTCCTTATGTTAATTCCTTATGTACAAATTTTTCTAGTGTGGTCTAGATGTAGATATACAGTAACCTCCATAATGTATGCAGTACAGTCTGAGCACTACATGCTTTTATATTGTAGTACATGATAGTCTATTTGTACCTTGTAGTTTGTCTCCTTTGTTAAGAAAACTTTGTATTTGCATTATCACATGAGAGTCACAAGGAATGAGCAGTCAATGAACCTCAAATATTTTATGGGTCATCATCCTGGCACCATTTACTACTTCAAAGTACAGCACATCTCCGTTGTTTACTTTGCTGGTAGACGGTATCTTGTTTTTCATCCTCGGCCACAGATTCTTAATTTTCTTTAAAGAAAATGGTTTTATTTAAACTATTGCTGTATGATAAATAGTTGTGTGCAGAGGCTTATGGGAAAAATGCAGGCTAAACAAATCCTTTCCTAACAGGTCTTAACACCTACACAAAGAATACTATTAACTACAAGTAACAGTTCATAAGGAGTCTGAATTTAGTTTTATGCTGTAGAATCTGATATTTTGTATCTAGATTTGTAACTTGAAGCTTCTGGGTCACAAAGTAAAATCTGTACCAGGTCTCTTATTTACCATGTGTCCTGTACAGGCTTGGACTGGCCCACAGGTGAATCCCCTCTGGGCTCCAGAGCCTGGTGAGCCACCAACCCATCCTGCCATGCTACAATACACTCATTGTACTTCATACAGATACTCATTGTACAGCATCTCAACCAGGCTAGGCATCACTATAATACACTGGGTAGATTATTAAAGGAAGTCTATCGTTAGAAAAACACATTTTTAACTAATGGCATGTTGGAATAGTCTTTAAAAAGACCATTCTACTCTTACCTTCCATTCCAAGCTTCTCCCTGCCGTTTCTGATAAAATTGGTTTCTTTTGTTATGCAGATTAGGATCACAGAGCACCCCCCTGGACCCCGAGCACCCTCCGCGTCATAACTCTCCACTGCGCATGTCCAGGCGGCCATTTTCTGGTGGTCTGCTACACGAGCGTACTGTGTAGCAGACCACCGGAAAATTGCCCGCCCGGACATGCTTATGTACTGCGCCGCAGTACGCTGGTGTAGCAGACCACCGGAAAATGGCCGCCTTAATATGTGCAGTCCGATGCCTGCGAAAGGCAGAAGTTCCGGCGAAGAGAAGGAGGGGGAGTGAACATAAGCAGCTAAGGGGCTGTGGAGAGTTATGACGCGGAGGGTGCTCGGAGCGCAGGGGGAACACCCCCCGGTGCTCCGTGATCCTAATTTGCATAACAGAAGAAACCGATTTTATCAGAAACAGCAGGGAGAAGCTTAGAATGGAAGGTAGGAGTACAATAGCCTTTTAAAGGCTATTCCAACATGACATTAGTTAAAAATGTGTTTTTCCAATGATAGGCTCCCTTTAATTAAAGTACCCAGCTTATTTTTATATACTCTAGAGACACTGGGTGGCTGAAAAGACATCTAGGTACAGAGTCAGCACAGCCAGTTTCATTCCTCCCTGGGACCCATCTTCTCAACTGCAGGTGCCCCAATTATCAATCATCACATATGCTCAGCTCACATAGCTAAGAGGGTCCTAGTTCAAGGCAAGGGCCAGGCAGCCGGCTACTGAAAGAGCCCCAGGACTGGAACAATCACGCAAGGGTGAGGCAGCAAGATAATACTGAAAAATACACTTATGTTTTGGCGATATTTTAGGAATTTTCAAATGGGTGTCAGATCATTTTTGCATGTACCAGTATAGTAGGGCCTCACAATGAATCATACTGGTGGGCCCTAGGCACCACAGTCCAACACAGGTCATATATAAAACTTAGTAGCTGATTAAGTAGACCATACCTTACCCCCTCATTCTCTATCGCTACCCTGCTATGGCATGTCTACAGTAAGCACTACCTTTCTGGGTTTTACCATTCCCCTTAAACAAAGGGCTGTGCCCAACAACCTCACAGTCTCCGATCACTGCTGACAGCTGGGTACATCTACAGTAGCTCACATTTTTGCCATCCATTTAGCAGGTCTCTTTAACAATTGTTAAACTCTAGTAGACTATGCTTTTGTGTCCAAAAAGAAAAGTACAACAGATCTGTTTATTTTTTTACATTCAGCCCTATGCAAATGGACGCCCTTCCATTGACATGTGTTTGTACCCATTTTTAATAAAAGCATTTAACAGACCTCCTTAAAAGAACACAAAAATGTGATGTGAATGGGCCCTTAGACTTTGTAGGGATATATCCTATTGACAAAATAAATGGTAAAACCCATTAGGCCTGGGATCTACTAAGATCCACTAATAAATGTATTTACTTAAAAAGACATGTCGGGGGGAGGTGACAGCTTGTATATAAATCCAGTGACTCACATGTGATGTCTTCTCTGACTGTGGACATTCTCTTTCCTTTTCTTCTATTTTCAGCCCAGACTTCATCTGACGATGTAGAGTTTTCTGCCAAGATATCTTTGGTCCTTGGCTTCCGCAGTCATCACCCCCTTAACAGCAACACAAATAAATTCAGACCCCAGATCAGACCCTCGAATCAATACAAACCCCAGACCACACCCCAAAATAAATACAGGCCCCAGCCAATAGCCACCATAAACAAATACAACCCCTGATCAGAGCCACTAAATATATAGACCCCAGATCAGACAACTGGGGGTCCCTATGGTTGGATCCCCATCAATCAGACAATTTAAAGAGAACCTCTGACCACCTCCACCAACTCCAGCTCTTTTCATCCTTTAATAGGTGATGATCTAATGATTCCAGCACAACTGGAATTTTTTTCGCTAGCCCCCACCATTACTGAGCAATCAGTACAGTTAGTTTCAGTGTATTTTTAATGTCACGTGAGTGGTGTCAGGTTGGAGGAGGCAAGGGGTGTGAAGCAGAGCTCCATTCAGAAGCAGACAGTGTCAGAGCTTAGTTAGAATCAAGCCCTTTAGTGGAGGTGGTAAAAGGTCTTCTCTAAATTGAAAGGGAAGTCTGGATACGATCCTTATAAGAGTTAATAGATATGGGTATTGAATTAATGTACCCCTCAGGGACATAACTAGCAAAGACTGGCCCCCATAGCAAACTTTTGACTTGGGCCCCCCACAGTATAGTGCCCCCTTTCCTGGTGCCCCCTTTACTGGCCCCCACATGGTATAATGCCCCATTTACACACAGTAGATTGTTCCATAGTGGCCTCTATACAATATAATGTCTCACAGTAGCCGCTCCACACCATAGCCACTCCACAGCCCTTTCACACCATATAATGTCCCATAGTGGCCTCCATGCAATATAATGTCCCATAGTGGCCCCTTCACACAGTATAATGCCCTGTAGTGGCCTCCATACAGTATAATGTCTCACAGTAGTTACTCCACACAGTATAGTATCCCATTGTGGCCCCTTCACACGGCATAATGTCTCTTGGTGGCCCCTAAGGGTATCATTACAAATATTGCAAAAATTTCGGGATCAGTTGAACCCAAAATTTTTGTGGTACACTACTATATTCAGACCCCAGAGTATAATGAGTGGAGGCCCAAGGGAGGTGATCAAAACAGTGTTACTCACCTCTCCTGGGCTCTGGCATGTTTGTTTCTCTTCCATGATGTCACAGATTGATAAGGCCTGTAATTGGGCCTCAGAGATCATGTGGGTTACACCAGCATCATAACACATAATGTTTGGTCTGAACAAACTGACAGGCAGACCTCGCAAGATCTCATGAGATTTATCCAACAAATACTGTAAGTGCTATGGCCCTTCTTACCAATCCCCACTTCTGTCTATGGCTGCCTCTGCTTCCCTTTCAGCCTGCAGGTGTATTCCAGCAGGTAACATGTTATTAAAAAAAAAAAAGCAGTAGATTGCCCACCAGGCCTCCTAAGGTGGCGGGCCCTCTATCAGCCGCTATGGTTGCTATGGTGATAGTTCCTCTATTGGTACCCCTTTCTGAGGTTTTCATCTGTTCATATATTCCAGAATAGTCCTTAAAAATAGAAGATATTGGCCATAAAAATGCCACTTGCGACAATTTCTGTCTCCATTGACTTTTAAAAAGTCACAAACCTGAAGTTTGCAACTTTTTTTATGCCATAAAAGTGGTGTAGAAAAGTAATAAATATAGACATGAAAAACAGTTTATTGTGTTCATGTTTTCCAGACTAAAAATCAGACACATTAGTTTGACTAGGATCTAAAAATGACATATAGACATAGAGCCATGGCAGGTCTTGGGGACTTAGTTAGGCCCAGGGTTGTCACACTAACCATCTGTACCCTGCAATTGAGAGGGGGAATGATGGGGTGACAAAATGAGCCTCTCCCCTTTGCTTAACCACCTAGGTGCAGTAGTCATTACATTTAGGGGGTTAAGTGGCTGGATTCAGAGGTGACTATGATCCCAGCCTTTGAATCAGGATGTCGCTACCTTCCTATCTGTGTCCAGGGTCGGACTGGCCCACCGGGGAACCGGTGAATCCACCGGTGGGCCCCGAGCCCCGACTATTAGTCCTCATGTCATGGGGGCCCGATCGGGATCCTGAGCATCCCGATCGGGCCCCTGGCCAGTGGCCAGTGGTGTTACGATCGCGGACGCAGGGGGCGCGACCGCGACCGGACCCGGCAGGGTACGGGGCCCGCGGCCAGCTGGAGATGGCCGGGGCCCCGGACCACTATGATAGCGGTCGAGGAAAGTCTGGTTCCCCGACCGCTATACATACTGTTATTGGAAAGGGGCCCTGGCATATTGCAGGCCCCTTTCCAATAGATGGCAGCCCAGGGGAGGTGACTGAAAATAATAAACACATATTCTCACCTCTCCTGGGCACAGCGTCTTCTCCGGTGTTCTTCCGTCATGTGACTGAAGCCTGTGATTAGGCCCCGGCGGTCACATGGGGCGCGACCCCGTAATGACGTCAGTACGCCCCCACGTGACCGCTGAGGCCCAATCACAGGCCTCAGCAGCGTCGTCGGAAAAGGGCCTGAAGACGCTGAAGACGGCAGGATGGAGCGAGGATGCCAAGGAAAGGTAAGGCAAGGTGAGTATGAATGTTTGTTATTTTTAATCACTTCCCCTGGGCCTCTGATTATTATACTCTGGGGTCTGAGGAGACTCCAGAGTATAATAATAGCACTGAAGCGGAGGGGGCTATTGGGCGCATATAATACTGGGTGGGGGCCACTGTGGAACTTATAATACTGGGTGGGGGCCACTGTGGAGCTTATAATACAGGGTGGGGGCCACTGTGGAGCTTATAATACTGGGTGGGGGCCACTGTGGAGCTTATAATACAGGGTGGGGGCCACTGTGGAGCTTATAATACTGGGTGGGGGCCACTGTGGAGCTTATAATACTGGGTGGGGGCCACTATGGAGCTTATAATACTGGGTGGGGGCCACTGTGGAGCTTATAATACTGGGTGGGGGCCACTGTGGAGCTTATAATACTGGGTGAGGGCCACTGTGGAGCTTATAATACAGGGTGGGGGCCACTGTGGAGCTTATAATACATTGTGGGGGCCACTGTGGAGCTTATAATACAGGGTGGGGGCCACTGTGGAGCTTATAATACTGGGTGGGGGCCACTGTGGAGCTTATAATACAGGGTGGGGGCCACTGTGGAGCTTATAATACTGGGTGGGGGCCACTGTGGAGCTTATAATACAGGGTGGGGGCCACTGTGGAGCTTATAATACTGGGTGGGGGCCACTGTGGAGCTTATAATACAGGGTGGGGGCCACTGTGGAGCTTATAATACTGGGTGGGGGCCCGGGGGTAAACTGGGGTGGGGGCCACAGTGGAGCTTATAATACTGGGTGGGGGCCACTATGGAGCTTATAATACTGGGTGGGGGCCACTGTGGAGCTTATAATACTGGGTGGGGGCCACTGTGGAGCTTATACTCCATACAGTGGCTCCTTCATTTTTTTTTTAATTATGCAGGGGCAGGTGAAAAAAACAAAACAAAAAAAACCCCCACAAACTTTCTTTCCTGTCCCCAGTGTCTCTCAGCGCAGTTCGGTCCTGCAGCTCTGTTTTCTTCCAGCTGACGTTCCCTCTGCACGTGACTACCTGTGACGTTGCGTGACCCCTGAGGCCAATCAGTGGCCTAAGGGAAGGGACCTGTGACGTCACAGCCAGTGAGGAATTCCGGCAAAAAGAAGACAGCGGAGCTGCAGGACCGGACCGTGCTGGGAGGACACCGGAGCACCGGAGACAGGTGAGTATGTTTGGCATGTTTTTTTTTTTGGGGGGGGGGGGGGGGGGGGGGATTCACCTCCCCCCGGACTAATTATAAAAAAATTATACTGGACAATCTCTTTAAAGTGTGGTGCATTAGGGGTGTATATTAAAGGGGTTGTCCAGGCATAATTTGTTATGGTTTATCTTCAGGATAGGCCACAGATTCCTGATCTGTAGGGGGCTGACCCTGGACCGATCAGCTGTTCGGAGCCACTTCTGATGCCCGTACTGTACACAATACAGGGCCAGAAGCAGAAAGCTCTGTCCACTGTACATTAGCCGGGCACCTTCACTGCATCTCAGCACTTATTGAAGTCAGTAGGAGCTGAGCTGCAGTGAAGGCGCCGGGCTGCTATACAGCGGATGGAGCTTTCTGTTTCCGGCCCTGTGTTGTGTACAGAACAGGTGCCGGAAGTGGCTCCGAACAGCTGATGGGGCCATGTGTCAGCCCTCTACCGATCAGGTATTTATGGCCTATCCAGAGCATAGGCCATAAAAAAGATTAACCCTGGACAACCCCTTTAATATGCCCCACACAGTTTAATGTCCCCCCCACAGCATGTTAGCCCCCATCACTGCTCCCACACAATATAATGACCCCATCACTATTCCCCATACAGTATGGGAGACCAGTGAAGAGGCCACTATGTGGGGGGACCAGTGAAGTGACCATAGAAAAATTTGGCCCAGACAACCCCTTAAAAGAGGTTGTCCATAAACTGGAGCGACCACTGTGTCGGCCGCCAGGGAGGTGTAAAAATAAGAACATTTTTAAAAAAGCATACTCACCTGTCCCCAGCACCCCGTTGTCCCCTGCCTGTGTCTGTTCGGTCTCATGGCGGTGCCTCGTTTCTGGAAATCCTGTACCTAATTGGTCTTAGCGATCACATGAGGTGCAGGACTCCCAGCAAGGAGTCGCCGGCATGAGACTGAATGGACACTGGCAGCAGAAAACGGAGTGTCGGGGACAGGAGAGTATGCTTTTTAATTTACTTATTTTTTACTTTACACCTCCCACCAGCTACATGGGTTGCTCCAATTCCTTCGACAGCCTCTTTAAAGGATTTATCCATCTTCCTAATATTGATGGCCTGTTCTTAGGATAGGCCATCAATATTACATCTATGATGATACAACAGCCAGGACCTCTGCAGATCAGCTTTTCCAGGACAATGCGGCTACAGGTAAAGGTAACAATTCTAGGAGCCACGCTGTTCACTTGCCATACAAGGTGTAGCAGTAGGTTTAGGTAGTGCAGTGGTGCACATGGTATAGTGGGTGAGCAGCATGGCTCCCGGCATGTTATTACCTTTACCCCTGTCTCAGTACCGCTGATCTGCAGGGGTCCTGATGGTGGGAGCCCTAGAAAAAATTCCACTGGTGGGCCCTAGACATCCCAGTCTGACACTGTCTGTGTCTGAGTCTCCGGTGCAGAGTTTGGCAGAAATTCCAGGTGAAAAAAAATTGCTGCAAACATGACTTTTTCGTGCAGAGATGTCCATAAAGATAAAAAAGACACCCAATGGAGTCCCTCGGATCTGTTGTTGTCCGTCAAAAGACAGACTGTTTTTCCTGCATCAGACCAGAAGAATGGATTCCCTGACGCAAATGTGAACTCACCTGTCCGTGATATGTAAAAGCCAGTACACACTGTGGATGGAGCGGGGACACAACTCCTGTGCAATGGGAGTAACGGAACACTCATGAGGACAACATATTTGTGATGTCTACGACGGGAACACAAACATAGCCAAACTGATAATACCTAATGGTAATAAATATTAACTCCCGATACACAACATGTCCTATATGTTTAGTACTTGACAGTAGTTCAGTTAACAATTAATCTAAAGGGAACAGACCACGAGCACAATATTTACCGCAGACACTATATTGGCCTTGACTTTGTATCCTTCAAAGATTGAGACCTACAAAACATCCTTCTATATCCCTCTAGCAATATCACAACAAGTCAGCAGAGTAACCCTGGACATAGGTTAATGGCCATATAGACAGATGTCAGCGGAACTATTCCCCCCCCCCCCCCAAACACAGACATACTCAGCCAAAGTGTGTACGTGCTGTTAATGGGAACAGGGGAAGAGGATCAGAATTCAGGAGAGGGAAATTAGACTAGAATTGAACTAGAAAGGGACTGCTGTAAACCACGCTCACTCTTGGCTACTTTTTTATATCTTTGAAACTGTTTTAAAATAAATCAACTAAAGTGCTCATTTACACCATCACAATTGTTGTTACCCTAGACTTAAAAGTCTAAGACTACAGCCACACGGCAACTTTGGCCGCGAGTGCCAAAAGCTCGCTGTGTAGCCTCACGACTCTTTCACTCATGTTCGTGAATGAAGACACATAGTGATCTCGAGAGTGCCCTGACTGCTTATATGGAGAGTATAATATGGCGGTCTTGATGAATCTCCCCCCAAAGTCTCTTAGATTATTGAGACCCCTCTGCAGGTAAATATTGTAAACTCTCTAGGTGCCCATGTGATGCTATACTGATGCACATGGGATTGATGGCAGAGCAAAGAGACAAATATAAAAGCCAAGATGATGTCTGATCAGATCGGGAGCTGAGGAGAAGCTGGATGGCAGGGATGTGAGGGCAATACATACGAAAAAAGCCTGGAGAGTGAGACAGGTGATGAGTGCAGGAATGGAAAAAAAGTTTTTTTTGCCGGAGTGCTTCTTAAGGTTACTTTAATAATAAATACTAATAATTCAAAAATTACAAGTTCTGCAACATTAAACCCATTCTACCCTTTATTTACCCTCATAATTCTCAATATATTTGTTTGCTATCAGTAACAATACATTTTTGTCTGCATTTACAAGCTGCAGAGTGGTAGCTATCTAGATGCCGCTTTATTCAATGTAGGCAAAGCTCTGTGAGCTAAATACAGCAACAGCGGCAGCACAAACCACTATGGTAGTTTGAAACATTGTATCTATTCGTCAGGGGTCAAGGTTACTTACTACAGACAGAGCATTGCCTAGACTGGATACAATTGTAACCACTTCTCAGATAAGAGCAGGACTAGGTATGAAGGAGCTTCTGACTCTGAATGTAAGGAGTGTTGTGAGTCATGGACAGCAAAAACTTATCTAGAAAAAAGGGAATGAAACACAATGTATAGTAGAAAGTTATAGAAATGTTCATTTATACAGTATAGCGATTAAACTTTATTTACATGAAACCAGAAATGTCTTTAAAGGGTTATTCATGCCTTGGCATATTGCTGCTGGTATGGGAATAACTTTTCCCTGTCCTGACCCCTACGGCTGGAACTAATGGGAGCAGACAAGCAGTGTTGCTCCATACTGTTCCTGTAGCCCCTGTAGTGGAGAATGGGAGCTATGGTAATATTGTAGAACTGTTGAGTTACACAGATTTCATAGCTTCATAGTTATTCTCCATGCACACATCCAAGTGTGCCATCCAAGGGGGCATCCGTTGATCTGTTCTGATGAAAATAGAGCAAGTCCTATCCTGCTCCATTTCATCAGAATAGAATGGATTGGAAGCCCCAAAGAGGTAAGTGCACCGCAGATCTCACTCCGAGTGTCATCCAAGTGCACTCCGCTGCACTTGGATGAGCACTTGGTGCTAGATGTACTATGCAGTTTACCTAGTTCCTATTCTTCTCTATGAGAGTTACAGGAACAGCAATAAGCAGCTTGGCCGTTCCCATAAATCCCATCCTAGGGGTCAGGGCTTGGGTGCCATTACTTCCATCTCAGCAGTGGAATGGAAATAACTCTTGTACAGTCATGGCCAAAATTTTTGAGAATGACACAAATATTATATTTTCACATGATCTGCTGCCCTCTGGTTTTTATGTGTGTTTGTCAGATGTTTTTATCACATACAGAAATAGAATTGCATTCATATTATGAGTAACAGAAGCTTATATTGACAGTTAGAATGAGTTAATGCAGCAAGTCAATATTTGCAGTGTTGACCCTTCTTCTTCAGGACCTCTGCAATTCTCCCTGGCATGCTCTCAATCAACTTCTGGACCAAATCCTGACTGATAGCAGTCCATTCTTGCAGAATCAATGCTTTAATTTTGTCTGAATTTGTTGGTTTTGGTTTGTCCACCCGTCTCTTGATGATTGACCACAAGTTCTCAATGGGATTAAGATCTGGGGAGTTTCCAGGCCATGGACCCAAAATCTCTATGTTTTGTTCCCTGAGCCATTTAGTTATCACCTTTGCTTTATGGCAAGGTGCTCCATCATGCTGGAAAAGGCATTGTTGAGCGCCAAACTGCTCTTGGACGGTTGGGAGAAGTTGCTCTTGGAGGACATTCTGGTACCATTCTTTATTCATGGCTGTGTTTTTAGGCAAGACTGTGAGAGAGCCGATTCCCTTGGCTGAGAAGCAACCCCACACATGAATGGTTTCAGGATGCTTTACAGTTGGCATGAGACAAGACTGGTGGTAGCGCTCACCTCTTCTTCTCCGAATAAGCTGCTTTCCAGATGTTCCAAACAATCGAAAAGGGGATTCATCAGAGAAAATGACTTTCCCCCAGTCCTCAGCAGTCCACTCCCTGTAACTTTTGCAGAATATCAGTCTGTCCCTGATGTTTTTTCTGGAGAGAAGTGGCTTCTTTGCTGCCCTCCTTGAGACCAGGCCTTGCTCCAAGAGTCTCCGCCTCACAGTGCGTGCAGATGCACTCACACCTGCCTGCTGCCATTCCTCAGCAAGCTCTGCACTGCTGGTAGCCCGATCCCGCAGCTGAAACACTTTTAAGAGACGGTCCTGCCGCTTGCTGGTCTTTCTTGGGCGCCCTGGAGCCTTTTTGGCACCAATGGAACCTCTCTCCTTGAAGTTCTTGATGATGCGATAGATTGTTGACTGAGGTGCAATCTTTCTAGCTGCAATACTCTTCCCAGTTAGGCCATTTTTGTGCAGTGCAATGATGACTGCAAGTGTTTCTTTAGAGATAACCATGGTTAACAGAAGAGAAACAATGATGGCATGCACCAGCCTCCTTTTAAAGTGTCCAGTGGTGTCATTCTTACTTAATCATGACAGATTGATCTCCAGCCCTGTCCTCATCAACATCCACACCTGTGTTAATGGCGCAATCACTGAAACGATGTTAGGTGGTCCTTTTAAGGCAGGGCTGCAATGATGTTGAAATGTGTTTTGGGGGATAAAGTTCATTTTCTAGGCAAATATTGACTTTGCAAGTAATTGCTGTTAAGCTGATCACTCTTTATAACATTCTGGAGTATATGCAAATTGCCATTAGAAAAACTGAAGCAGTAGACTTTGTAAAAATTAATATTTGTATCATTCTCAAAACTTTTGGCCATGACTGTACACTTATGAAAGGACAAGATATAGACCATTGTAATAATATGGTGATAACTGATATCTGTAATGGCACCAGGCTACAATACCAATCATACCACTAAGCCATGCTGATGAAACATTAACAGTACCTTATTGAATGCCTTATTGCTAAAATGTTGTGCCACCAATAAAAGTGGTCATGACTTAAACACAACTACAAATGTGTACATCCACAGCTTTAATTTTACTAAGGTAATGCCCAGCTCCTATACAGTTAGGGTATGTTAACACAGTGGAAAATGAAGAGGAATTTGAGGTAGACATGAATTCTTCTTCGTTCCCCCCCCCCCCAGGCTCCCCTCTGCATTCTGATGAATGGGCCTGATCAGCTCAGAGTCTCGCGCTTATTTTTTCAGCGTCCTGCAGTGTTCTCTGTCTCCCATTGAAAACAATGATTTTTGGCAGAATCCGCCCATAATTAGCAGTAGATTCTGCAATGTGAACAATGCCTTATTATTCCTATAAATTGTAAAAAAAATCTGTATTGTAAGTCTAATGCATTAGGCTTGTATTTTAAGGGAATACATTACCAGAAAATGATCTATTGTTCAAATCAAGTTTGTTATGTTTAAGGGAACCTATCAGGTGGTTTTCCCACCATAAACTGGCCCCTTTATGTGCAAGATCAAATAATTCCCTTTTCATTGGTGTCCTCTTTAATTTTTCTGTTGCAGCAAAGTGAAGTTATAAATGTTTGTAAGCCTAAAAAGTCACATGCAAATTAACCTAAGTAGTCACAGGGGCGGAGAGTAACTTCAGGGTAGCCATGCCATGGCCATGCTAAGCACACGTTATTGACATCTCCCGAGTGAGGGGACAATGAGGGACATGTCAGGATGTGTGATTGGCAAGAGGACAGCATGACTAGGCTGAAGTTAATCCCCACCCCCATGACTACTTTATCAAACCCATTCTAGCTCATCTTCACTTCCATCACCTCTGTAAACAAGGTCAATGACTGTGGCCATCATCAGGACCGCGTGTACCAGGCAGCAGCAATAGTGAATGTGGACCGCAGTTTGTCCGCAGAGAACCCCTGCACTACAGTAACCTAACAACCTTGGAATCTTAGAAAAACTTACAAGTAAAAGCCCCGAGACAGCAGTAAAGGACTAAAACTATCACAGAAACTAGCAAGACTTTGTTCCGATAAGGGTTAGTGTATTAAATTTGGAAACAAATATAAACTGTATCTAATATATTGTTCAGACATTCCATTAAGCAGAAACGCTGAGGCAAGTTTCTGAAGCTCATAGATTAGTGACTAAAATAAGACTTCATAGAGAAAACAAGGTCATCCAGCGTATGAAGAAAAGTTGTTGACCGAAAATATAATCTTCACTGAAAATATAAGGATTTACGAGCTATAAATAAAATGGCTGGTAACCTGTCTGCGGGTTATACAATTAGAAACAAGTAGAAAATAATTGTAACCAAATATATAAAGAAATATATGAGACATCCCTAATAAATAAACTACTACATAATGCTCAAAACCTCACAAACACAACCACCACCATAAACCATATCCATATGGTTATGAACAAGTCTTTGCTACTGTACTTTATACTCGACACAAGACCATACAAGTATATAAACATAAATTAAACAATCATACACAACTTTCTTCCATATGCAGTTATGAGCATGTAGTGCTATACCTTTCTATTAATATTGTGCAGATTTTTTTACTTTGCATTTGCAGTTTTGCTAGGAGGAGGAGTAGTATGAGGGTAGTACAGTGAATATCTGCTCCATGAGAAGTATCCATATGGCTCCAATGTCAACCTATTTATAGAATAGAGAAGAAAATATCTGTAGATATAATAGTGAAGGGATATATAATTCTCTATAAAATAAACCACAGAGACCAAACAGCTGTTGCCCCAGACTATGTCATGAATTATGTTACATACACACATGGACAAAATTGTTGGTTCCCCTCGTTTAATGAAAGAAAAACCCACAATGGTCACAGAAATAACTTGAATCTGACAGACTGGAATTGTCAAAACTACATGTTGACAAGCCACAAAGCTTCTGGGAGAATGTCCTATGGACAGATGAGACAAAAATCGGAATTTTTGGCAAGGCACATCAGCTCTATGTTCACAGAAGGAAAAATGAAGCATATCTTGAAAAAGAACACTGTCCCTACTGTGAAACATGGAGGAGGCTCTGTTATGTTCTGGGGCTGCTTTGCTGCATCTGGCACAGGGTGTCTTGAATCTGTGCAGGGTACAATGAAATCTCAAGACTATCAAGGGATTCTAGAGAGAAATGTGCTGCCCAGTGTCAGAAAGCTTGGTCTCAGTCGCAGGTCATGGGTCTTCCAACAGGATAATGACCCAAAACACACAGCTAAAAACACCCAAGAATGGCTAAGAGGAAAACATTGGACTATTCTGAAGTGGCCTTCTATGAGCCCTGACCTAAATCCTATTGAGCATCTTTGGAAGTTGCTGAAACATGCCGTCTGGAAAAGGCACCCTTCAAACCCGAGACCACTGGAGCAGTTTGCTCATGAGGAGTGGCCAAAATACCTGCTGAGAGGTGCAGAAGTCTCATTGACAGTTACAGGAATCGTTTGATTGCAGTGATTGCCTCAAAAGGCACGCCCCCTGTGCTCCCTGAGCATAATTTGCATATCAGAATAAATGTTTTTTTACATAAACGGTGGGGACCACAAGAGAATGAGAGGTAGAAGTAGAATAGGCTTTTTCATTTTCTAATGATAGACTCCCTTTAAGTTTGTGATTGTAAGGCGACAAAATGTGAAAAAGTTCAAGGGGTATGAATACTTTTGCACTGTAGATATTAAAAAAGATTACATATAGACATGAGATTTTGGCATGCTCCATTAAAATTGATATATACCAAAGGTATTTAACACTATAACGTTGCTTTTATGGGAGTAGATCTCTGTACATTCACAGTCCAATGCAGCCCGTACAGCAGCATATTGTTTTATATTAGGAAGTCATATAGGCTACGCGGCTACCATACAAGCATTATGAACAATTCTACCTTATGCATGAGAACTACAGAAAAAATGCAGAGAATAACTACAGGAAAAAAAAATCTCGACACGATTGTGTTTGGTTTAGCTAATTATATCAACTTATCTCAAATAAAGTTATGTTAGATTTCCTATATAAATATATTACAAAAAAAGAGAAGGAATTTTGCCTATATCTCCCTGTATAAACAAAAAAAGTAAGAGTTCAGTTCTGCTTTTGTACCAGATTAAACTGCTGACAGAAAAAGGAATACAATTTTGACCATTCTTTGGCCAAAAAAAAAAAAAATCTTACCCTTAGAATGTATCATTCCAAAAGGTGAAATCGCACTATGAAAATCTGAAGGTCTTGGTACTGAAAGGAGTATGGAGACTGGAAGGGTTAAATTCCATCAGTAAAAGTAGCATTGTCTGGAAATACCTTAATTATCATATTTAGCATTGTAATGAAGGGCTCTGATCACGTTACTGACCTATGTTTGCCAGGAAGCTCTCATTTGTGTCGGTTTTTTTTGTTTTGTTTTTTTGTGAAAGGGATTATTTGGGCTGGGGGACATTTTTGATTTTGATGACCTTTACTGAGGATATCTGTATCAGATTGGTGGGGATCTCACACTAAGCTCTCTCACAGATCAGCTGTTCCAGGCAGTCTCTAGCACCGGGACCTATACTGGGGATGGAGCCAAAAACAGAAGGCTCTATCCACTGTATAGCAGTGCTGCCATAGTACAGCAGCTCTGCTCGTGTACAGTGAATGGAGCCTTCTGTTTCCAACTTCGGCCCCTGCATAAGGTGTGGGGGATGAGGTGCTGATCTGTGTGGGGTCCAGGTGTCAAACATGCACCAATCCGATACTGATGACTTATCATCCAGACTAGTTATGAGTATTAAAAATGTGTCCCAGCCTAGAAATCAGTCCATGTTCATGTGATATACAGTCCATGCTCATGTGATATACAGTCCATGCTCATGTGATAGACAGTCCATGTTCATGTGATATACAGTCCATGCTCATGTGATATACAGTCCATGCTCATGTGATAGACAGTCCATGTTCATGTGATATACAGTCCATGCTCATGTGATATACAGTCCATGCTCATGTGATATACAGTCCATGTTCATGTGATTTATGGTCCATGGTCATGTGATATACAGTCCATAGTCATGCGATATACAGTCCATAGTCATGTGATATACGGTCCATGGTCATGTGATATACAGTCCATGGTCATGTGATATACGGTCCATGGTCATGTGATGAACACACAAGTGCACAGATTATTACTAGGGTGATGTCTGTGCTGTGACTGTAACGAGCTGTGCACCTGTGTGTCCATCACATGACTATGGTCTGATTTTTATCCACTGGAGGTAAACTATGACAGCAAGCAGAGATCTAGAAATCCGTGAGGAACTAATATAAAATGTATATTGGAAAATTGTAGAACTTTTCATTATACAAACAATAAAATGTGTGGCTTAATATTTGTGTGAAACTGGACAACCCCATTAACCTCCATAGTTGGGCATGGACTTTGCTTTAGGAGGATTCCCGGGGTGGTCCCCAGAATAGTCTTAGATTCATGTCAGTAGTGCCAATACAGTAGCAGCTTAGGAACCAGAGCCAAAGGATGCCATCAGGAGATTGGTCAGGATGTAATGGACAAGATGGAAGGACAGCACACTAATGGAAAAAAAAGGTTGTGTATATGGAGCCTTACAATGCTGGTTGACTTGGTAAGGGAGTGTAGAGCAGTTGTGGACTAACTCAACAGGGCTGTGGCGGAAAAACAAGCCACAGGAGTCATAAGCTTGAGGCGCTCGCAAAGATGTAACTAAAGGCTCTCGGCCCTGGTGCTGAAGCTCATCCTGGACACCCCTCACAACTGTCAGCCACATCTAATCTGTAGATATCTACAAGTTTCTCATCATTCCCCCTTTAGTGTAAGTTTCCCCCATAGAATCCCCCCTTGACTATATGTGGCTGACAACGGCTATTTTTGCAAGAAAAGGGTTAACTTTCTCATTTCTGATGCTAGAAAGCTGTGCATCATAAATCTTCTCACTCCAGCTCACTAGAGGGCAGGGGTCATGCATTTATGAGGCACAAACTGGCAGCCATGAAAGGAAATCAGAAAGGAAATCAAACAAGTTTATTCAACTCTATTGTGTTCAGAGCCACTTGTGGGGCTTCTGGTCGCAGTCGCACATGTGACCCCTATATGTGGGGCTAGACAAGAATCATTGCCACTGGCCAGGTTACAGCCCTAGAACCATGATAGGTAAGAAAGCAGCAATGTAGTTTACTTTGTAAAGGCATTCAAAGGACACACAAAGAGTTCAGAATACTGAGGGTAAGAGATCACAAAAGCAAACTTAGATAAATGACAAAATTATCTGTATTTCTCAATGAAATGGCTTATCTCTTTCCTAACATTATGTAGAAAAACAGTTATCTGCTTATATCAGCGCTTTACTGAACAGAAGTCCAACTATTCAACAGCCAAATGTACATTAAATGTGACCTTCTAAGAAAAAAAAATAAGACTAACAATATGAAACAAACCACCATACACAGGTCTTCATAGACATAATGATACAAGTGACAACTATCAATGCTACACAGATAGTCATACAGATTGTCTTGTGGGAAATACTCTAAAGAGGACCTTTCACTATGTATAACAAGTCCAGCTCTTTCCACCATTTAATACTCGCTGCTCCACTGATTCTGGCATAGCTGGAATTTTTTTCTCTAGCCCTCACTGCTCCCAAGCAATCAATGCTGTTAGTTTTAGTGTCAGGAGGGCGGTGTCAGGCAGGAGCAGACAAGGGGTGTGTCTCTGAGCTCTGACGCTGGCTGCCTCTGATTGGAGCTCTTAATCACGCCCCCTGCCTGACACTGCCCTTCTGACATTACAGAGCTTAAATAGCATATCAAGCACCAAAACTAACTGCACTTGTTGCTCGGGAATGGTGGGAGCTAGAGAGAAAATTTCAACTGTTTAAGAATCAGTTGCAATGCTAAGAACTTGAATTGGTGGACGTTGTGAAACATCCGCTTTAGGCTAAAGCCCCATGTAGCGGGCTACAGTGAAAAAGTGCTGCATGAAAAACAGCGGTTTCCTCTGTGGACTTTCTGCTTCAATTATAGCTATAGGGAACCCACCAGCATATCCATAGGTATAACTGATATGCTGTGATTTCCAAAACCGCAACGGTTTTGGAAATCGCAACATTTCTGCTGCATGTATTTTTCTGCAATGTGTGGATGGGATGGTAGAGACTGGCAGGGGGGCAGAAAAGGATCAGTATAGCATAAGTGAAGTGTGTTTTGTTTCTTTTATATTTTTTAACCTATTCTGAGACCTTTATCAAAACTTTTACTCCTCCAGACAACCTCTTTAAAGGGAATGTGTCACCAGTAAATAACATATTTTTTAAATGAAGGTTTATGGTAAACATATTTTGTAAGAATTTTTGGTGCATTTTGAAAAAATTTTCAATCTATATTTTTTTAAAATTCTAAAAATCTTGCAGTTCTGACTCTGGCCTCTAAACCAAATAATATGCTAAGACTTCCTGTTTTCTGATGGAGATTTCTTTGCAGCAGCCACCTCATGTATCCACACACTGATAATCACAGCTATCATGTATATATAGATAAGGCATAAGAACCCACCAGTCATAATAGGTGATTTCACAACCTATCTACTCCCCTCTCTGCACAATGAGCTCTGCAAAGGTCACAGAGCAGGCCTAGAACACTCTGCCATAGAAGTCAATAGGATCTGCTCCAGTACACCTTATCTATGACCCATGGTCTGCCTCCAGGAAACATAAAAATATGGTTTAAAAGGTCATTTTTTCTTGACTTGTTCTCCCTTTGAGGACCTTTGAATTTTCCGCCCCACTTTGGATTGCCACTATACTGTATCCTGTTTCTTTTTAACAATCTAGACTAATGGGTAAAAAGAAAGACCGGTTACCCTTCCAAAGTCTGACCCAGTTTCATTGGCACTCCCCACAACATTGGTCCATAGATTAGGATTTCCAGGGTCATCTCTTCCTGTGCTGTTTGTGAGCAACTAGAGGAAAGTGTTTGCACTGAGTAGGACACTGGATGAAATACTTCACTGGAAATACACAACCTTTACCACTCACCCTCCCATCACAGAAAATACATCCTCAAACCCTACGCCTATTGGAAGTATACCAGTATTCGACTAGACTAACACAGCGTCAGCCTTATTGCTAAGCAGCTTTTGGGTTGTCCATACAAGAAAGCAAACATTTGTGGTCCTTGCGAGCCTGCTATAGTCTTTATTCTTTATTCATGAATACATTTATAGCCAGGCCCGCCCCCAGTGCACCAATTGCCTCAAATATATATATCTATAGCTATATATAGATATATATACACACAAAATCTATAAAAATTGCATCAATTGTTGTCAGTGTATGTATTTGCTTTAATATAGTCAAACAGGGCTTCATGTCCCATCCCGTCCCATAAACATCTGTCCTTAGCTAGTACATTTATATGCTACCACAGATGGCAGTCTTCCTACCACAACAATGACACTTACCCAGCAGCTCAACTTTTCATTGGTAAAATTTGGGCATATAAGCACCATCCCAGCTCGTCTGACAAGCCCACCTTCAGTCGGTGTCTGCTTGAAATCCCACCTTTTTTCAGGCCAGGGTAAGCTGAATTTGCCAGTGTTGTTACTAAAAAATTATGATAGTCCCAAAAAATGTGGGAATGTTGGAAACTATGGAACATTCTTGGAATTCTTCTAGATCTGAGCTTCTACCTCTCTTATCACTAGATACGCCATCCTATGTAGAGGCCTGTAGAGGTTTAAGTATCACTTTTATATAAAATTATCTGCTTCGGGAAACTTTTTTTTTTTATTTTGTCTTTGCCTGATATGTACAGTACATTCCTTCTAAACAATATTTGCTCGGGCACTGATTGGAATTTGCTTGTATTACTGCACATTGTACATGGACATTGGCAGGTGGTTGACCCTTTGTTATTTGCAGTTAGGAAATAGATAAGCTATTTTTGAAACTTCATTGAGAAAAACAGATTTTTTGGAGTTCTTCCAGACTTAGCACACATCCAGCATCTCACAATACGTACTGTACAGCCATACAGTGGGAAAAAAAGTATTTAGTCAGCCACCAATTGTGCAAGTTCTCCCACTTAAAAAGATGAGGCCGGCCTGTAATTGTCATCATAGGTAGACCTCAACTATGAGAGACAAAATGAGAAAACAAATCCAGAAAATCACATTGTCTGATTTTTAAAGAATTTATTTGCAAATTATGGTGGAAAATAAGTATTTGGTCAATAACAAAAGTTCATCTCAATACTTTGTTATATATCCTTTGTTGGCAATGGCAGAAACATTTTTTGTCTTCACAAGGTTGGCACACACTGTTCCTGGTATGTTGGCCCATTCCTCCATGCAGATCTCCTCTAGAGCAGTGATGTTTTGGGGCTGTCCCTGGGCAACACGGACTTTCAACTCCCTCCAAAGGTTTTCTATGGGGTTGAGATCTGGAGACTGGCTAGGCCACTCCAGGACCTTGAATTGCTTCTTACGAAGCTGCTCCTTCGTTGCCCTGGCGGTGTGCTTGGGATCATTGTCATGCTGAAAGACCCAGCCACGTTTTATCTTCAATGCCCTTGCTGATGGAAGGACGTTTGCACTCAAAATATCACAATACATGGCCCCATTCATTCTTTCATGTACACGGATCAGTCGTCCTGGTCCCTTTGCAGAAAAACAGCCCCAAAGCATGATGTTGCCACCCCCATGCTTCACAGTAGGTATGGTGTTCTTTGGATGCAACTCAGCATTCACTCTCCTCCAAACACAACGAGTTGTGTTTCTACCAAACAGTTCTACTTTGGTTTCATCTGACCATATGACATTCTCCCAATACTCTTCTGGAACATCCAAATGCTCTCTAGCAAACTTCAGACGGGCCTGGATATGTACTGGCTTAAGCAGGGGGACACGTCTGGCACTGCAGGATCGGAATCCCTGGCGGCGTAGTGTGTTACTGAGGGTAACCTTTGTTATGTTAGTCCCAGCTTTCTTCAGGTCATTCACTAGGTCTCCCCGTGTGGTTCTGGGATTTTTGCTCACCGTTCTTGTGATCATTTTGACCCCACAGGGTGAGAGCTTGTGTGGAGCCCCTGATCGAGGGAGTTTATCAGTGGTCTTGTATGTCTTCCATTTTCTAATTATTGCTCCCACAGTTGATTTCTTCACACCAAGCTGCTTGCCTATTGCAGATTCAGTCTTCCCAGCCTGGTGCAGGTCTACAATTTTGTTTCTGGTGTCCTTCCACAGCTCTTTGGTCTTCACCATAGTGGAGTTCGGAGTGTGACTGTTTGAGGTTGTGGACAGGTGTCTTTTATACTGATAACAATGTCAAACAGGAGCCATTACTACAGGTAATGAGTGGAGGACAGAGAAGCCTCTTAAAGAAGAAGTTACAGGTCTGTGAGAGACAGAAATCTTGCTTGTTAGTAGGTGACCAAATACTTATTTTCCACCATAATTTGCAAATAAATTCTTTAACAATCAGAGATTGTGATTTTCTGGATTTGTTTTCTCATTTTGTCTCTCATAGTTGAGGTCTACCTATGATGACAATTACAGGCCGGCCTCATTTTTTTAAGTGGGAGAACTTGCACAATTGGTGGCTGACTAAATACTTTTTTCCCCCACTGTAGATATAATTGAAGTAGAATGTCGTCAGAGGAAAACTCTGCGGATTTCTGTGAAAACTGCTGCAGGAAAAATCACAATGCGTTTCCACCGCGTTTTTTCCCGCAGCGCTTTTTGGCTGCTAGTCGCTATGAGGGGCCTTAGCCTAAGGCACAGGAAACATGTGATTCTGTTCAGCTCGTTCTCGGAGTACCACTGGACTAGGCACTTTACATTGTGCTCATGTAAGTAAATATAGGAGTTGCAGTAACTACATTCTCTATATAAACTATAGTGCAAAGTGCTCATTTAAATAAACTATACTGTATATATATATTATATTATATAATAGTTTATAAAACTCCTCTATAGACATATCCCATTGTACAACAGCTTATACTTTCCTTATTACTTAATCATAATTGTCAAAGTATAATTCCTTCTCTCTCTAGTATACTGAACTTTAGATCCCTAGTCTTCTAATCCTATCCTGAGAGCTCCAAGTAATGTTCAAGTAATCCTCTAATCCTCTTTCTAGGGAAGAGCATTTATTAGTGCAGTTAGCCCTGCATCATTACACGACGCCTCCCAATTATATAAAATCATACAAATGGCTTCTATATATACAGTATATCACTATCTATGTAAATCTGTCCCTGACCTATGTGAAAAGGAACTCAATGAAAAAATGAAAAGCTGCCAGTGTTACAAGGTAATGGATAAGAATTAACGATAATTATCTAATACATTTATTGACAAAGAAAATAACCATGACGGAATTAAACTTTCTATGTGTGAATGTAATGATTATATATGTAAGTGATTACAATATTACAGTGAAAAGCTAAGTGTATTGGGGAAAATTGTACAAGTGAAGGAGGCTCTAGTACCCTGCTGGGTCGCCTCCAGTCTAGATATAAGATGAGACACAACTGGGCATAGAAGCATACAGGTTCCATATGGTAGTCTACCAATCACTACTAGGGGTGACTGACTGTATTATGCGATCACTCCCCAGATCATCACACCAGTAGTTGGGGTAGTGTGTGGCTCCATAGCAAAGTCAGGGCTGAAGCGTCACCATGAGTCCTCAATCCTCAAACCCAACTGCCATTGTATCCGAAACAGAACCTGGATTCATTGCTAAAGACAATACAGTTCCAACCCACAGCAGTCCAGGTTTCTTGTTCATGACACCACAAAAGCGACAGTGGCTGGCTGTCAATGTAAGGAGACATCATGAGTGCCGTGACACCAAGTTAACTTCAGCTAATCTTCTGGAAATGTTCTGAAAAGAGACAGGGGAGTTTGATGAAGGGGCCACCGGTGTCTGGATGATGGAAAAGGAAACAGTGGGAACTGCTTGTGCTTGCTGGTGGATCAAACAGTCCTGGTCTGTCTAGAAAATCCAGAGCCTGTTTGGTGTGTGTATACCCTAACATAACTACTACTCCCAACACCTCCTAAAAGCTAGGTTAGAACAGCCTAGATGTGGGAAATACATCACAACGACCATCCTGCTACTATCAGTCTAATTATACACCCTTCTAAAAGTCTGTCAACTGGGAAAAATGCCTTTGAGTGCATCAAAGAGGTATGCCTAGCAGTCAGTGATCTCACCAAGAGGTACACTACCCAAAAGTAGCCTCTAAGAAACTTTTTATAGGAAATCATGGGAAGCACTTTTACGCCCTCTTGTGACAAGACCCATTGTTTAATCAGACCCATACCTGTAATCATTTACATATCTGCCTAAGATGTAACTGCATGACGTTTTGCAGTAATTCAACATTTTTATTATTATGAATAACTGTTAAGCATCTGTCGATAGACATTAGATAGCTGTTGGACATTCATTAGGGTAACAGTTATTCTTTCCAACCCTCCATACACATTCATGCTTCAGTCAAATGTGCATGTGTCCTCAGGAGGGAGAGGCGAGTCCGCACATGCCGGATACCGCTGGCGTCAGCTTCTCTCGTTTGAGAAGAGAACCAAAAAATTGGGCAAGCTGAAATTCAACAGCCCGATCCTACTCTTCCCTGATATCCATCTTCAAGGGAGAATCAGTAGGCCTTCATGTGTGACCCTCCTCTACACACAGTCATTGGCTGAGCAGTCATTTCCTGATGGTGAGCAGGACTTATATTTTAGAACAAAAAGAGAAAGTTTCGCACACTATAGCCAGTCAGTAACAAAAGTTGGGTTGAGCATCCAGGCTGCTTCTTATAGCTAAAGAAACAGAGATCAAACTATACAGTAAATCCACACAAATGCCGACTCTCCAGAAAACACCAAACCTCAGTATTAGAGATTAGCGAAGTATTCAAAAATTCGATTTGGCAACTTCGCCAAATTTCGCGATATGATTCTATTCGATCCGAATTAATTTGCGGCGAATAAACAGCTATTTCCTGTCTGCAGAGAGCCGGGGTGGGCGGCAAAATGGCGGAAGCCCTTGGATGCCGCAGTCATGTCTCTCTCTCTCCAGCACGGACAACTTTTATTCATGTGGCAGGATCTGCTAACAAGCAAAGACACCCCTACCCAATCACATCACTACAGAACACCATGTAACCATCCTTACTAAATATTTGTTACCGCAAAGCATCAGGATATCCAGATTCCATGTGAATCGAATATTTCCTGAAATTCGGATCGAATTCCACTTCTGCAGCTTCGATTCGCTCATCACTAGTCAGTATGACTGAATGATATCAATTTAATCTACTCCAAAATGTCAATGGTATTTGTAGCAACAAGTAAAATGTAACATCATAAAACATCACAAAAAAAGAAATCCTAAAATCAAAAAAGTGCATAAACACAAACTAAATTATTCTCAAGCCTTTAAGGAAATGTATGGGTTGCATGGAGACCCAGAAGATGGAGACCCTGTCAGCTTAAAAACCGGTTAAACACGGAAACCTGTGGATCTCATAGGCTATAATGGGCTCCGCCGGGTTTCTGCCCAGTTTCCACCGGTTTTATACTGAAACCAGTGGAGAGAAAAGTTCTCCTTGCTGGAGAAATGTTCTCGTTGTCGGATTCTGTGGAGAGTGAATCCAGCCTTAGGTTTTTACCGGCCCTGTGACAACCTTTTTGTAACGGCCGTCATGTGGTCATTTTAATGACGTTGTCAGTGAATAAGCCTTTTCACATGTCTGTTTTTTTTTTTTTTTTTGACAAACTATTTTTTACATTTTCCCTGCCCATAGACATTCGTGGGTTTCAGAATGGCTGTGTGACAGCCCTTTCAAAATAAGTGAATATGTCCCTTACATGGACTTGAACGGACTGACATTGCCTTTTCTCACGAACCCGTTGTGTGAATATAGCCTTAGGGCCTGTTTACATGGCGGAAAGTGAAGAGGAATTTGAGGTGGACGTCCGCTTTTCTGTGTCTTTTACTCATTGATTTGGCTTAGATGAATGTGTCTCGTGCCGCGGGTTCTGCAGCTTAATCAGCCACGGAATCCACAGCAAGATCGCACAGTGTGCTTGTTTTTTCAGTGACCTGCTTCAGTCTCTGCCTCCAATTGGATACAATGGGAAGCAGATTCAGGAGGGAAATTGGCGCTGACTTTGAGGTGGAACCCGCTTCAAAATATGCGCCAAATTCTGCCATGTGAATGGCATCAGCTTAGACCAGTGATTTAGTATTTTATACATACAAAGTAGCTAAACAGAATATACAAATGATACGACAAAGTAATCTATTGGCCAGGCTAATACAGTATCAATTGATCACGTGGAATATTATAATTATTACGCTGTTATTATGTTACTAATGACTTACTGGGAAAATACTACGCAAATTATTATCTTTTCTGATAAATGAGGTATCAGAATGACTAGTCAGAGTTTATAACCCTGCCTTTGATAATTTCACATAACAACTATTTACAGCCCCTTCCAGTAAATCATTCACATCTGAGGGTATTTTATTTCAGTCACTATAAGGAAAATAGGAAACAGACAACATATATATCAAGAGGGTTATCAACAGGGTTACAGAAGAGACAGAGGTCAGGACCAAACCGTATCTAGAATGCTGTGTAAGAGTTTCAACATAAATCCATACTATACTGAAGGCTAAGTAAACATCACAGGCATCGCATTGCTACATTGTTTGTACTATTAACAGTTTTTAATAACTGCATTTTCCAGTGGGATTTTTTTTTATTATTATTATATATTTTTTTTTTTAATAAAGAGGCTGACTGATTCCTCACCAGTGCTGTTCGGATGCTTGCCTGTTCCCCCCCGGTCTATCTACATTCTGGTTCCATCTCAACATACAGAAAATACCAGTTAGTGCCTCAGCCAATAAAGGGAGATTATTCTACAATTTCCAAATATGCCTCTGTTATCCAGCTTGGGAGCCCCATTTTCATGTAAATCACTATTTTATTCAATTGCAAATGAGGGGAAAAGTGCTTTGTCCTCAAGTCTAAAGCTGAGACGAAAGGCTAGACAAGCTAAGACATTCCACTAAGCACTTCCCTCATTTGCATAGCAATAAACAGTGATTTACATGAAAATGGGGCTCCAAGGCTGAATAACTAATGCTATGTTCACATCTGCGCCTGGTACCGGCCCGCTGTGAATCCATATAAAAAAACAACAGATTTGTCAAAAAAATTGTCACAAATGGTTACACAGCACATACCATAATCCGTTTTTTGTGATGGATTATTCAATGGGTGTCCATCAAAAAAAGTGTCCGTTTGTGTCCGTTTTTGACAGATCTGTTTTTTTTTTCCTTTTTCATTCTGAGCATGTACAGAGAATAATTAAGAGGGGAAAACAGACACAAACAGATTAATATCAGTTGGTAATCCGGTTGTGTCCGCCGTCCATAGACCTCAATGTTAAAAAAAAATTGGACGGAGCAAAAGTGTTGCAAGTCCGAGTTTTGTCTCCGTCTAAAAGAGCGGATACACGGCAGAAATGCTCCAAACGCACACCAGCGGATGGTTTTAAAAACCCATGGAAATCAATGGTTTTTTTAAATGACCTGTTCTGATCATTTTTTATGATCTTTAGACAAAAACGGATTCCATGCAAAGAGAACAATGCAGATGTGAACCCAGTCTGAGGATTATTTGTAAAGTGCTGCGGAATATGATGGCGCTATATAAGTAAGCATAATAAATTAATAAATAAATAAATAAAATATTTGGAAACTGTAGTATCCCCTCTAGTAGGTACTGGGATTAGGTTCATAACCAATTCACTGCTGATAGATTCCCTTTAATAGGCTGAGCCTGAATTTGCTGAGTGTCAAGAGGGGACCAGGAAGTAGAGATCATGCAGAGACACAAGAAGCATGAGAACAGCAGGGGAGCACAACAATGGATTTCACACACACAGATGTGAAAAAAGCTTTAGGTTGAAGACCCACATTGCAAAAATACAGCATTTTACAGTACCTGCAAAGTGGATGGGATTGTGGCTAATCCCATGAATATGCAATGAAGAATGCTGCGAAAAAACACAATGCGGTTGTGCTGCGTTTTTATTTTTGTAGCTTTTTTTTGTTTTGTCTCACTACATGTTGGCCTTAGCCTTAAACAGGATTCCCTTTATTCGGATGGCTATCCCAAGAAAGAATAGGACTATATTTTATTTGCTTTTTGATAGTTTTCTTCCCTGCAATTCCTTGTGAAACAATTCTACTTGTATAGTATCTTTGAAGCATCTAGTGCTAGCGTGTGGTGATTTATTTGTCAAGCAGTGTTAAGCATGTTTCTTATACTTCTAATTCTTCACCATTACATTTCATTGTTAAGGGGGTTAACTGCTTTTATAAAATTGCCTATCCTTAAAGGGATTGTCCAGTTTTAGCAAATAAATGTTATTGTTTATGTGATGAAAACATTTTCCAAATACTTTCTGTATCAATTCCTCAGAATGACAGGTTACCTATATTCTACAGATCATTATAATTACAATGATACCAAATTTATCTAGTGTTTTTTATGTTTTAATATCTTTACAAAAAGTCACCATATTCTGATACCTTTAACTTTTTTTACATTTCGGTATATGGGGCTGTCTAAGGCTTCTTTTTTGCATGGACAGATGTACTTTTTATTTATACCATTTCGGGGCATGTCTTTTTATTAAAATTTTTTGATGAGGCCATTTTTTCCTACTATGGCGCATATATAATATATATATATATATATATATATATATATATATATA
The DNA here is from genome assembly GCA_947044405.1 of Leptodactylus fallax. Classification (NCBI taxonomy): domain Eukaryota; kingdom Metazoa; phylum Chordata; class Amphibia; order Anura; family Leptodactylidae; genus Leptodactylus; species Leptodactylus fallax. Next base: position 4,975,643 of record CAMRHE010000067.1, read on the forward strand.
TATATCCTGTATATACAGTCATATGAAAAAGTTTGGGCACCCCTATTAATCTTAATCATTTTTAGTTCTAAATATTTGGGTATTTGCAACAGCCATTTCAATTTGATATATCTAATAACTGATGGACACAGTAATATTTCAGGATTGAAATGAGGTTTATTGTACTAACAAAAAATGTGCAATATGCATTAAACCAAAATTTGAGCGGTGCAAAAGTATGGGCACCTCAACAGAAAAGTGACATTAATATTTAGTAGATCCTCCTTTTGCAAAAATAACAGCCTCTAGTCTCTTCCTGTAGCTTTTAATCAGTTCCTGGATCCTGGATGAAGGTATTTTTGACCATTCCTCTTTACAAAACAATTCCAGTTCAGTTAAGTTTGATGGTCGCCGAGCATGGACAGCCCGCTTCAAATTATCCCACAGATGTTCAATGATATTCAGGTCTGGGGACTGGGATGGCCATTCCAGAACATTGTAATTGTTCCTCTGCACGAATGCCTGAGTAGATTTGGAGCTGTGTTTTGGATCATTGTCTTACTGAAATATCCATCCCCAGCGTAACTTCAAATTCGTCACTGATTCTTGTACATTATTCTCAAGAATCTGCTGATACTGAGTTGAATCCATGCGACCCTCAACTTTAACAAGATTCCCGGTGCCCGCATTGGCCACACAGCCCCAAAGCATGATGGAACCTCCACCAAATTTTACAGTGGGTAGCAAGTGTTTTTCTTGGAATGCTGTGTTTTTTTGACGCCATGCATAACGCCTTTTTGTATGATCAAACAACTCAATCTTTGTTTCATCAGTCCACAGGACCTTCTTCCAAAATGAAGCTGGCTTGTCCAAATGTGCTTTTGCATACCTCAGGCGACTCTGTTTGTGGCGTGCTTTCAGAAACGTCTTCTTTCGCATCACTCTCCCATACAGCTTCTCCTTGTGCAAAGTGTGCTGTATTGTTGACCGATGCACAGTGACACCATCTGCAGCAAGATGATGCTGCAGCTCTTTGGAGGTGGTCTGTGGATTGTCCTTGACTGTTCTCACCATTCTTCTTCTCTGCCTTTCTGATATTTTTCTTGGCCTGCCACTTCTGGGCTTAACAAGAACTGTCCCTGTGGTCTTCCATTTCCTTACTATGTTCCTCACAGTGGAAACTGACAGGTTAAATCTCTGAGACAACTTTTTGTATCCTTCCCCTGAACAACTATGTTGAACAATCTTTGTTTTCAGATCATTTGAGAGTTGTTTTGAGGAGCCCATGATGCCACTCTTCAGAGGAGATTCAAATAGGAGAACAACTTGCAATTGGCCACCTTAAATACCTTTTCTCATGATTGGATATACCTGGCTATGAAGTTCAAAGCTCAGTGAGGTTACAAACCCAATTTTGTGCTTCAGTAAGTCAGTAAAAAGTAGTTAGGAGTATTCAAATCAATAAAATGATAAGGGTACCCAAATTTTTGCACCGGTCAAATTTTGGTTTAATGCATATTGCACATTTTCTGTTAGTACAATAAACCTCATTTCAATCCTGAAATATTACTGTGTCCATCAGTTATTAGATATATCAAATTGAAATGGCTGTTGCAAACACCCAAATATTTAGAACTAAAAATGATTAAGATTAATAGGGGTGCCCAAACTTTTTCATATGACTGTATATGTGGTGACATCTGCCATAATATTACATCGAATGTCGGCAAGGGGTTACAGATAGGCACCAATTTTCCCATCTGGGCAAATGATCCACTATACACAGGATGGGGGTAACTTGTATATTGGTGGGTGTCTGACAATTCAGGCCCATGCCAAGCAGGCCCCCATTTTCCTGATTGGTGGGGGCCTGAACAGTCAGATCTGGAAGTTATGCCCTATATCCATTAAATTAAAATTTTTACAAAAGCCTCTTTTTTTTCTTCTTTATTAATGAAAATGCAGATGTAGCACTGTTTAACTCGACTTTCTTCAGCGTGATAACGTTCTGTGCCGTGATATCCTATCTCAAAAGTCAAGAAAATCCATTGAAAACCCATCAAAAGAGTCGAGTTAACACTCTGTGCCTTAGCCTAATTGCAGGCTACCATGTGTATTTTGCAGTCCGCAAACTAGTATTCATTGTTCTGCTTTTGTGAACGGTGTGTCATCAGTGTGTCTTCAGCATCAGTGCTGTATGTCTGCAAAAACGGACAGTATTGCTTCAGTGTGTCATCCTTATTTGCAGATCCACAAATACAGATGACACACTGAAGGAAAAAAAAACCCTGTGGGTAGCTAGGTAACTGTTCCACAAATACGGACGACACATGGAATACATCCGTGTGCTGGCTGTTGTTTTTGTAGTCTCCCATAGGCTTCTGTGGGCGAGTCCGTGCCGCAAACACTGAACAGAATAGGACCTGCTTCATATTTTGCGGTGCGGACTCAAGGCCTGCACATTGATCTGTGGAAATCAGGGTCGTGTGCATGTGCCCATAGAAATTAATGGGTCAGTTTGGTGATCTCGGCCATGGTTGTCTGCAAGGGGCTATAGTGTTAGTAACACCTCATGAGTTATGTTAACCTTTGCTACATCTGTATATATTACTGATACAGGAACTCTTACTCTAGGTCCAGAACAATGGCCAAACAGACCACTAAAACAGCGGACACATACGGAGCCCGACGGACCCTATTATAGTTCGTTATTTAATATATATAGAACTGAAAGCACCGCAGAAAAACTTGTGTATGCAGGACTTTTCCGTCTGGCCAATTTAGGCTGACACTAAAACGGAGTCTCCGAACAGAGATTCTGACACAGATGTGACCGTAGCCTAACATATACCGTGGAAACTGTTCTGAAAGGGACCATTTAGTTTTTTTGTAATGTCAATATGTCACAAGACGGACCATCTGTTAAAGTATCAACCGATATAACAGATAGGGCAACCTTTCTCTGATATGTAACTGATGAAATCATCATTTCAGATTGTGATGACTGAGCCGTAACACTGAAAAGCATCAAGTGTGTGTCTTATTGAAAGCAGATAAGACAGTAACCTGTTCAACTAAATCTGGCCATACACAGCTCAATTTGCTGACAATCCAATCAGTGTTCTAATAACTTTCACTTCTGGCTGTTCCTACATTGCAAAATAGTTGGCATAATCAAATCATTTTGGTTGTTGCAATCTTGTTGTAATCAGTAATGAAACAAAACCTCTACCAGTTAAAGAATGATGAGAAAAATTTCCACTGGTTGCAAGTGAATCATTCAGTCCTATCCAAAAAAAAAAAAAACAAAACACAAAGAGGAATTTGTAAAAGAGTTACGAATTTTTGTGCAATTTTTTGAGCCCCCCCCCCCCCTTGCACTGTCCAAAAAAGCGGGTGGGGTATGGGCAGGGCTTAGCGTGAATCAGTGAATCGATTATAGTTGAAATGTCCACCACCTCCTAGCTGACACAAATTTGCCTTTCTAGTGCATGGAGGGCTAGAAATGCACCTTATTCAGTAATAGGCATGTGCCTCTTAACGCTTTATGTTATACCTTATCCTTATCAAGACTGACATATGTAACACTATTCTCGAAGAATCTCCCTTATAATATTAAACAATAGTATTTTACGGTCAGATAGTTATCTTTACCGTGGTAGATAAAGCCAATAAATATTTCATGCAGTAAGCCAACATCCACAGCTGTCCATGTCTCTCAGGCTAGGGTCACTCCTGCACCTGCTCTCCGTTTGGGGATTCCGTCCACATGTCCACTTTTTCGGGTGGACCATTATAGTCTATGGGATCCGTGGGTTACTGCGGGTAACCGCTTTTTAAGAACGGAAACCCAAACGTTGGTGTGACCCTAGCGTCAGCATATACATCTATCCATCAAGCATGTGATCTCCCACCTCTAATAAATTAAGGTACCCATACACATTAAGCTAAAGTTTATGAAAATGATAATTTCAACCATAACAAGCAACCATTGGACGAAAGATCTTTGAAAGAACATTCCCAAAGTGTCACTGAACATGTATGGCCAATATGGACTATTTTGTTATTGTTGTTTAACCATCAACCTACAGTACTTTTATGTAAAGTCGATGTCCGCCTTTAGAGCTCTCAGTCCAGAAATATATGCATCTTAGGGGTCTACAGCCTATAGAACATACAATCTCCTTAGTGATGGGTGCAGTATATACGGATATATTCTCAAGTAGTAGCAATGCTATGGGGGATAGTACCTTGGTATATACGGCATCTGATAGAGCTAATGTTAGTACTGTTTGTACCCTCTGTAAACGTCCAGATCTTTCACTCCTATAAACTGTCCCAGAAATAATAATTGCATTTTTCAGCTTGTGGTTATGGGTGATGGTACAATATGCTGACGGCTCGTACTTTCAGCTGCGCTCAACTTCCTTTTCGAGTCTCCTAAATTCCTGACAAAGCACAGAAGTGACAGAAGGACAGAAATGAACAAACAGGACAGGAGGACAAGGGTATCTATAGCAAATAAAAATAGACTAGATCTACCCAGTATATTATACTGACATATAGCCTGGTCGAGATGCTGTATGTTGCCTTGCAGTACTGGAGTACTAGGTTCGAATACGACCAAAAACAAGGAGTCTGTATGTTCTCTCCGTGTTTGTGTGGGTTTCCTTCCACAATCCAAAGACATACTGATAGGGGATTAAGATTGTGAGCCCTATATGGGACAGTGACTGACAATGTCTGTAAAGTGCTGCGGAATATGTAATATATTATATAAGTGAGCAAATAAATACTAAATAAATAAATCAGCATCTGTACAGGGAGTGTACTGTGCCATGCTAGAGTGAGCTGGGGACCACCTGACTCAGGGACCCACATGGGGATTCACCTGTTCAAACTAATAAGGTCAAGAGAAATTGGGCAAATAAAGAGGTTAATGGGGTTTTCCAGGCTGAGGGGCATTTTGTATCACAAAGCATTATGGGAAAAGGAGCTGGGAAGCTCATGTGCCCTCTGTTGGATGTAACAGATCCTTAATTTGCTTTTGACTCACTGAGTCTTGAGACAGCAAATGGGATTTTAGCCAAGCCAGTTTCACTTATCTGCATACAGCGCCGTTTCGGGATTTTTGTCCCTCATCAGTGCAGAGCAAAGTGAACTGGCTGGCTTTGTGGGAGGCAATGAGTGGCTTAGGGAAGGGAACATCTCTCCTTGAGGAGAGCACCAGTGAAGCAAATTGAGGATCTGTTACATCCAACAGAGGGCGCATGAGCTTCCCAGCTCCTTTTCCCATAATGCCTTGTGATATGTAGATGCTTAGTAGAGGGCAAAAGGCAATTCAAAACTCTACACACCTTCACTGGTGCTCTCCTCAAGGAGAGATACTCCTGTCCCTGAGGGGCATTTTGGTCATCAGGATAGGTTATCAGTATCAGATCGGAGGTAGTCCGATAGCCAGACCCAGCCCTGTACTGTCAGAGGGGGATATGGGGACTGAGGGACTGTACTGTCTATGGATGAGTACAGTTGGGGGCATTCCTCACAACCCAGCTAGACTGTCAAGAACGCCCTTCTGACGGTCGACGGTGAAACCAAGACCACCGCTAGCTCCAGCCCCGGGGCACATAACGGGAAAGATGACAGTACGCTGAATTCAGCACACTGTCAGCTTTCTAGCGGTATGTAAAACCACATATACATGAGGACGTGAAAGGTCCTCTTTAATGGAAGTCTGTCACCAGTACCCAGCACATCAACCCAGCCCCACAGATAGATAGGTTAGAGTCACCTGAATCAAACAGTGTTTTCTCTTTCAATCAGTTTTATTAAGATTTTTATAAGGTCAGATTACAACATTCAAAAAAAAAAAAAAAAAAAAAGCATTATCGGATGCTCTACTGAAGTAGCTATAAGTCAAAATAAACATAGAATAAACAGGGTACTAATATGCAAGAAGATATGTTAGTTGTCTAAGAGTTGTTGGGTTGTTAGGCTAGAATAAGGAGGTTTATACGGGTATAAACAACAAGAAGTGACAGTAATATTAGTTATGATCTTCTGAGGGCGGCACAACCGGATTTACGGCCGATGCAGCTGGGTCCTCAATGTCCACGGAAGCCAGTTCTTTTGGAATTGGCTGTCCCCAAGGACGCCATGGGAAAGAATTCTTTCATGTTGGTAGGTCAGTTCCACCATGGTCACTAGGTCTCCTCTAGATGGGATGTTAGCAGACTTCCAGTTGCGTAGAAGAGCCAATGACGCTGACAGTAAGGCATGGCCAATCAACACTCTATGTACCGCTGGGAAAGAGTCGATCTGCAGAAATAGGAGTGCCAAAGCTGGTGAGGGGGGGTATGGAGTATCCCACCAGAGAAGAGATCCACCGGAAGACGTCTTGCCAATACGGCACCACTTGGGGACATGTCCACAATAAATGGAGTAGAGTTCCTTTCTCACTACATCCCCTCCAACAGGAGTTCGAAGTCTGCGGAAATATTCGGTGTAGACGCTCTGGGGTATAGTACCAGTGGAGGAGAATTTTGACAGTGGTTTCATAGTGAGTGGTACACCGGAAGGTCTTTTTCTGCCATTGTACGACCGAGAATTGTTGATGAAGTTGCGTTTCCCAGCTGAGTAATGGAGTAGATTTGACCAGACGGTCTTTAGAGCCTATAGTGTTGTAGATGGAGCTGAGGGTCTTGGTGGCTGGATTGGGAATTTTGAGGAGGTCCAACAGAGATTTGTTATACAGAATTTGTTTGTTGTGGTTGGAGGTTAGGAAGTGCTTGATTCTCAGGTATGTAAAGAAGCAAGTGGAGGGTAGGGAAAAGGTGGATTGCAGAGACTGGAATGGGATCAACGATTCTTCACTCCACATCTGTGAGATAGAGGTGATACCCGACGATTTCCAGATGGATAAATTGAGATCTAGAATTGCTAACTCCAAGAATTCAATCGGGGCCCTCTTAACGTTTAGTGACTGTTTCTTTCCTGTAGAGTGGTGGATATGTCGCCAGCTGTCTATAAGGTGTTTTAGAATTGGAGACGTAAGTGAAGGTACCACCTCAGTCCAGAGGGAGTAGAGAAGCCAAGATTGGAGGTTGTGTTGTGGTATCATATAAGACTCGATACATAACCAGGATTTGTGAGCGTTGTTGTGCCACCAGTCCTTTAGAGTAGAAAGGTGTGAGGCCATATAGTAATCATAGATGTTTGGTACTCCCAAACCTCCTACTCCCCGTTTCCTGTGCATAATAGAAGATGGGAGTCTTGGTTTCTTGGAATTCCAGATAAGCTTGTTGAGCATAGCGTTAGTTTTCTGGAGGAATATAAGAGGGGGAGCTACAGGAATAGTTCTGAATAGGTATAAGATTTTTGGAAGCAGCATCATTTGAAAGGCAGATATCCTGCCTAGCCATGACAGGGTATGTTTTGAGTAAGATTGGAACTCTCTCTCCAGATCTATCAGTCGATACATGTAATTGGCTTTGGCCACTTGTGTAATAGAGGGAGTGATCTTTATTCCCAGGTAATCCAAGTCTGTCGACCTCCAATCATAAGGAAATTCCTCCTTAAGCCGTTCCAGAAGTGGCTTGGGGACGCCCAACGGGAGAATTTGTGTTTTAGACTCATTAATTTTATAAAAGGAGAGGGCTCCATATTCTTTGAGAATTCCGATAGCAGCTGACAGAGAGGATTCTGGGTGAGTCAGGGACAGTATGATATCATCCGCGTAGAGGGAGATGAGATGAGATGAATCCAAGATTTTCACTCCTTGAACTCTGTCGCTTTGCCTCAGGGTCTGCGCCAGTGGCTCAATGGTGAGTATAAAAATCAAGGGAGAAAGGGGGCATCCCTGTCTCGTTCCATTCCTTATAGTAAAGCTATCCGACAGTGTACTGTTGGTAAACACTCTGGCCGATGGAGAGGAATACAGATTGGATATAGCAGTGAGGATAGGGCCAGAGAATCGCATTCTCTGCAGGACAGAAAAGGCGAAGGACCAGTTAATCCGATCAAACGCCTTTTCGGCATCCAAGGCGACCATCAGGGCTGGAGTCCTCCTGCGTTCCAGCAGATCTATCAGATGAAGGACACGTCTGGTGTTATCTGGAGCCTGGCGGCCCTTGACGAAGCTCACTTGATCCGCACCAACTAAATCTGGGAGAATGGGAGCCAACCGAGCTGCTAAGATCTTCGCATAGAGCTTGAGGTCCGAGTTTAGCAGCGAGATTGGCCTGAAATTCTGCGGTACATCAGCTGGTTTAGGAAGGGTGATAATTAATGCCGCCAGGGATTCGCGTGGAAGGGTGCACCTGACATAGCGTGGTTGAAGAAGTTCATGAGATATGGGGCGAGTATTTGTTGAAAGTAAATTAGATACTCGTTAGAGAAACCATCTGGCCCTGGGGATTTGCTCTTAGGTAAGGATTGTATGGTTTTCAGAACTTCTGGGAGAGTAATAGGGGCGTTTAGGGCCGAGAGATGGTCATCTGTCAGGCCTGGTAATTTTAGGTTGCCCAAGAAGCCGGACACCAAAGTGGAATGATCTGGCGGGAGAGGAGTATGTTCTTGTAGATTATAAAGCTGTGCGTAGTAATCTTTAAAGGAATTGGTGATGTCTCTCGGGTCTGTTAATTGTACTTTGGTTATAGGATGCTTGATGTATGGGATCCTTGATTTAGCTGCTCTTGCTCGTAGTTGTCTAGCCAACAATCTGCCGGCTTTGTTGCTTTGGGACTAAAATCGAGCTTTAGATTTTTTCAGAGCTTTTTCGTAGTCTTGTAGCTGAAGCAAACGTAGATGCTGTCTAACCTGGTTAAGTTGTTCCGAAGTAGTCGGATTAGGGTTACTTTTGTTTGCAGCTTCCACAGTACGAAGTGTAGACATTGCCTCCTTAATTGCTTTCTGGCGTTCTTTTTTATTCCCATGCGCTATTTTTATAAGTGTGCCACGGATGTACGCTTTATGAGCATTCCAGAGAGTATAGGGGTCATCGGTAGAGGTGGAGTTTGTCTGGAAATAATCCTGGAGGTCTTTTTCTATTATCGGGCGATAATTAGGATGACTCATGAGGTAAGTGTTATTTCTCCAGAGTCTAGTAGAGGAAGGTGGTGTCTTTTCTTCTATAGTGAGAGTAATAGCTGCGTGGTCAGACCAAGTGATTGATTCAATTGTGGATTTTATGGAACTCATCAGGGTCGGAAGGTCTACCAAGAACATGTCGATGCGGGAATAGGAGCCATGGACTGCTGAGAAATAGGTATAGTCCCTTTCGCCCGCATGATGCGCGTGCCATATATCATGTAGATTTTCATTATGCGGAAATTGGTGCAGGCAGGAGGTGCTCTCCCTACTGGTGTTAGTCGAATCCAGAGAAGGGTCCATTATGTTGTTAAAGTCTCCACAAATTATTAATGCACCTTGTTGGATGTCTTGAATTTGTCGTCGGACTTTATGCAGAAATGCCAGGGTCTTTCGGTGTGGAGCGTATACATTGACTATTGTAAAGGGGGCATTGTTGAGGAGGCAAACAATGATGAGGAATCTGCCTTGGGGGTCTGCTCTTTGTGCTGTCAAGGAGAATGCCACGGAGTCTCTGAAGGCGACAAGGACTCCACGTTTTTTCGATCGGTGGTGTGCATGGCAGATTACAGGGAAGGAGGGATGTTTTAGCCTGAAGGCGTCCTTTTGTAGAAGGTGAGTTTCTTGTGCACAAAACACGTCCGCAGAAAGTGAGAGAGCCTCCTTCCAGATGTATGTACGCTTCTGTGGGCTACTGATGCCTCGGACATTGAGAGAGGCCAACTTAAGCACCATATTGTAACTGTAAAGTGAGAACGTCCGGAGTGTGTTGGATCCTCAGGGGAAGGGTAGGCAGTGTCGCAAGTGAGAAGATCAATAAACAAAATGAGTGAACAAACGGTTCAAAGACGAATACAGGTTGACTGTATGTTTGGGGGTATCTATTAGAGGCTTGCCGGTTAAGCCACTAGAGCAAAGGGAGGTTATGCACCTAAGTATAGAGGTGTAGCCATCCTGGAAAATCATTTATGATTTGTAGGAGATCCTCGTCCTGCAGTTGAGGGATGGGAGGCACTTGCCGTATCTTGAGGAGATGGTATTGGTATCCTCCAGGTCGATAGCAATGCTTTACCCTGATTCAGGTTGTGGATGGTGAAGGTGGTCCCTTCTTTCAGGATGATCAACTTCACAGGAAACCCCCATCTATATTGAATTTTATTTTTTCGGAGCGTTGTCGTGACCGGGAGCAATTCTCTGCGGAGGCGTAGGGTTGTAGCGGAGAGGTCCGTGTAGAGCTGTACATCCCTGAATTTGGGAGGCCAAGATTTCTGCTTGCGAGCTGCTTCTAATAATTTTTCTTTAACATGAAAGAAGTGAAATCTAGCCAATACGTCTCTTGGGATCTCATCTCCTAGGTGTCTGGGGCGAGGAAGCCTATGCGCTCTGTCAATAATGATATCCGTGTTTGAGGAGTCGGGCAGTAAAAATTTGATATATTCCTGTAGGTATGGAAACAGATCAGCTGTTTGAACCTGTTCTGAAATGCCTCTGAATTTGATGTTGTTTCTACGGGAACGGTCTTCCATATCGGCCATCTTCGCCTTGAGGTTTTCAACGTCGTCTTCAAGGTCATTGTGTGCATCAATGATTTTGTTGTGAGACGTAGCTAGGTCGCCCATCTTGGTCTCAATATGCGTTACTCGCTTATCCAGTGCACTGACCGAGGACTGGAGAGGCTGGAGCAGCTGTGTAAAGTCCGCTTGAAGGGCGCTGCGGAGGGCCAAGAGCATGTCTCTCAGAGTATGTTCAGAGGCGGGTCCGCTAGTGGTTGGGAAGCCGTCTAGGCCAATCGGTGGTACGGATGTAGGGGCCTCAAAGGAAGGTTGGTCTTTGGAATAATCTAGGTCTCCAGGAAGTTCCATCTGAGGATTTTGTTTAAGTGGGCTAGTATTCGGAGACAGTGACTGTCGCAGAAGAGAGCTCCGCTCCTTGGTGGATTGAGCTGATGTAGAGTGGTTTTGCTGTGTTGCATATCGGATATCGTCAGGGGTGGGAGGTAGATGAAGATCCATCAATTCTTCGGCGTGGTTAAAGTCTGCCCCCTCTATGATTGTCGCAGTAATTCCTGGGCATTGAGGGTATAAGCTCTATTTGGTCAGTGGGTGGGAGGCCCGGTTCTCCGTCTACGCCACGGTCCCACTCAAAATAATTAGTTAGGTTATTGTCCGTTTTTTTGGCGGGTTTCCTACCCTTCACCATATTGGCAGGTAATTGTCTCCAATAAATTCAACGTCTAGAGGTATGATATACCAGAACAGGCTATTTGTCGCTAATGGTTGCTAGAAGGTGCACTAAATCCCCAAAAGTAGGTCGCCATCACCCAGAAGGTAGGAACCAGTGAGAATTCTGTGAGGAGGATGCGGGCTACGGCTCGGTGATATTGCAGCCAGAGATTGAGGTGTGGAAGCCAATTGATAATCACAGAGCTGAAGTGGCGGTGTTGGCCTGTAGAGGGCAAAGATCCTGCAGAGTAGGAGTGCCAGTGAGGGTCCGTTCAGGGCCTAGTTATGGCTAGATGGAAGGGAAGGCAGAGGACCAGGTCGGGGGTCTCCTTGAATCAAACAGTGTTTTACCCTTGTGAATCGGTGTTTCCATTGCCGAGATACTGATGGTTTTATCTTAGCTGCAATTATAGTGTTACCGCTTACCTGAACAAATGACAACTAAATAACTAATTTGCATATTGAAAAAAATGGCAGTATCTCCGCAGCTGAGGCACCGATTGACAAGAGGAAAAACACTTTGATTCATGTGACCTTAACCTATCTATCTGCGGGGCTGAGATGATCTGCTGAGATCTGATGACACTCCCTTTAAGTTCATCTAGTATATGTGCTGTTTACCCTCATTGTAAAGACTTACAGAATATATTGGTGCTACAGAAATAATGATTATTAACATAATTAGAATATATAATATTACTTGGGGAAAGAACTCAATGACTAGAACAAAAGTTTATGTCTGAATAATGATTTACCCCTCATTCTAAAAACTGCCATTGTCAAGATTAATGCAATTTATTACATAAAGTCAATTCTGGAATGCCCTTGCAAAATCAATTGCAATTCTTTGGCACACTACCATGACCAATTATGAAAGAGCACTGAAATGTGCTGAGCACCCACATTAGAGAGCATTAAACTGCTTTCATTTAGATTGTGCAACTATGTTTGAGCTGATGAATAAAAGATATGAATAATTCTCCTAAGCATTACAGGATACAGTCTAATAGCTACATATAATGTACAGCTATTGTGTACAGTGTCAGGCTGGCCCCTGATGGCCTTCAAGTCTAAGTTTTCTTGTTTTATCTGATATGAGAGCTCTATTGCATCCTGCTATTAAAGAACTATTATATACACAAAGGTCAATGGTCTCAACCCCACTTTTTAGGGGGGTCAGATACAGTTTTGCTCTGAACCCTGAATAGCTTTTGTAAGATATGTAAAAGTTACAGATTATCCCCATCCTATGTAACAGTCCTAAGGGTCAACTTATACAACTTATATACTCCATTCTACACTCTTTTTACAGTATATATACTGTGACAACTTGGGGGAATTAAACTCAAATGGCGGCAGGCTCCTGGTCCCAACAGCGGTGGTTCGTGGTACTGGGCGCCGGAAATATAGGGTTCAGACGGTCCAAGTGAAACATAAAAGTGGCTTTATTCAGCTCAACTGCAACACAGCAAAACAACAAAAAAAACCTATGCCACAGTTAGGGCACTCACTGACTCCTTGAGTCCCTAACTAGCCTCTGGGGCAATAAGAGCCTGACTTAGTCTTTGTAAGTCCTCTCTGGATCCAAGCCCTTTGGGACAGACTGCCTCTCTGTCCTAGGCTGGTCCACCATTTTCCTGCTCCAAGCAGGTTTCTCCAGCCTTCTGGAGATACACGCCCCACCCAAAGGTGTGGCTGAGAGCCTTTTCAGGGCTGGCCTGGGTCGCTCCCTAGCGCCCTCTAGGTTCATACTCTCACAATACATATAATGAAAGAGCTTGTACCGTCACACCTGTCACATTCATAGTGCAGTGAAATTTGCAGACAGAAACCTTTTGTAGGAATGCATAGCATTGCTTAGTGGAATATTGGTCTCCACACTATGGTTTGGGGCTCCAAGGGCACATTCTACACAAACATTAGGCTCCTTAGTGTTAGGTGCTGTAAGTACTAGAAGCAATGCTATGAGGGTAGAATAACTTGGTACATACATGTGATAGAACATGGTGCAAAAAGTAAGGTGATACAGTAGAGGAGATACAGTAGAAGCATCATGCACCACTAGGGCAGCCCTATTACTGTCCCATACAAAACAGAGCCACACGGACACCGTTACATCCTCGTGGGACATGATTTGCAATAGAAATGTAAAAAAACGAATCTAAATTCCATTGAAATCTGTGGCAAAATCTGAGTTTTTTACTTGAACTATTCCACCCTATACATTGGAAGTAGGAAAATGTGATGAAAACCTGCACCATAAATCATACTTGCTAACTCTTCCAGAATGTCCAGGAGAGGTGACCTCCAAGGGTCCAGGAAAAGTGAGTGACTCTCCCAGACCCAGCAGAACGCTCTTGCATCTAGATCATATTCTACGAGACCTGAGCACTTTATGTGCCATTCATATCACAAAAAGGAGCGTGGCGCACAACAAAAGGGTGTGTATTTGTGATAAAGAGGCATTGTCCATAAGTTGACAAGTATAGCATAAATTGACCTGCAGCGATTTCATTTAATTTCCACATACATTTTCTGCAGATTTTTCCTGCAGGGTTGTGGATGAGACTCTGTACTGTCAATGCTGCAGATTTTCCGCTCACAGTTCTTTGGTGGAAAGTCTGTAGCATATCCATCCTGTGTGGACATACAGTACCCTAATACAGTCATGTCCAAAGAACCAGAGCAAGTAATACCTGATACATAGAAGTTGTATATGTCTGATATGAATCTGGTGTTTACTGTAGTTACAAGAAAAAGTAAGTCATAAACCAAGATGGTTAGGATATTCCACAAAGCCACTCCCGGTGAAGCAGTCACGCGGCACACACAAAGCATTTGTACCAGGAAAACCCATTATCTATGAAGATGCAATAAAAATAATAATTATCAATAGCGTATTTCATGTTTTTTTTTTCTTTTGGTGCAGTTAAAGTATAGGGTAACAATATCAGGGATTACCTAGACTTTGCCCCTTCAAGTAACTGATGTTGTAGTTGTATTTGTACAGAATTGCTTCTCAGCCAATTCTACATCACCTGAGCAGACACACCTTCACTTGTATTTTTCTACGCTTCAGGTGACCTAGTGTAACCTCATCAGTATTTGCTAAATGCTAGCACAACAGGATCTAGAAAAAGATCCATGTATTTAAGATTCACGTGTGCTCAAACTCATAGCACGTGAAACAGCAATAGAGCACCTGTTTATTTTTGTACAGGTGGGCTACATGGAGAGAGACTTGGAATTCCAGAGGTGTTTGCAGAATTGTTTCTGGCAAAATTTGGCCTAGCAGTCGTGGAAGTGATGATATGTCCCCCACAGAGCCCTGATCTCATCATCATCCAGTCTGTCTGGGATTACATGAAGAATAGAAGGATTGGAGCAAGCCTACATCCACAGAAGATCTGTGCTTAGTTCTCCAAGATCCTCCCTGATAACCTTATCCAAAAACTGTGTACAAGTGCTGAGAATAATTGATGGAAGGCAAAAGACGAAGGCCACACCAAATATTGATGGGATTTAGAGTTCTCCTTTGTTCATTCACTTCATTTTATTAGTTGAAAAAAAATAAACTTTTAACACTTTCATTTTTGAAAGCATTCTTACTTTGCAGCATTTCTTCCACATGCCTTTAAACTTTTGCACAATATTTTATATCCAAGGTTTTATAAAGATATTGAAGAATTGGGCGTTTGTCGGGTTGGATAGGTCTCTTCAAGTAATGCTAGGTTCACACTAGTGTTAGGGGATTCCATCCCCTAGTCCGCTTTAAATATGTGGAGAGAAAAGTCCTACAAGCAGTGATACCACAGTACAAATATAATTCACACAGTGATGTCACAGTACAGGAATAATGCACACAGTGACATCACAGTACAGGGATAATTCACACTTGATGTTATAATACAGGATTAATAAACAGTGATGTCACAGTGCAGGAATAAGGAACACAGTGATGTCACAGTACTGGGATAATAAAAACAGTGATATCACAGTACAGAGATAATGCACACACAAAAAGACTGACACCACAGCATATGAAGAAAGTAGTTATAATGATGTCACATGTAGACAAGCGATATAGAATAATTGTGAGACTTTCTTTTACCCACTGCAAAGATTCAGATCCCTACCCTAGCCTTGTATCTAATAGCATGTACAAGGCAGAGTAGCTTGTTGGCACCCCTTTGGCACCCAGGGCATATGCCATGACAACTCCTATAGCCACACACCTGGGCCTGGGGTGATCAACAAGCGACTTTTGTCTTCAATTTAAAAACAAATTTTCCTCAGTTTTTAAAATGGTGTCTGCCATCACCCAAGTGATTTCTAAACCACTTACATTTTGCTGTAGGGGCAGTTAGTGACATAGTGAACACAACTATTTTTGCCTTAAGTGAAATCTTGCTGCCGAGAAAATCATGTTTTCATCCCTATGCAAATGAGCTGTTCAGTGTACCCAGGGTTTTTTTGTGGAAACCAACCTGTCAATCTTCACATTAAGGGGCACCACTGGGTGGCAACCACAGGTGCTCTGACAGATGAGTGCACCAAACAGCGTATTGCAATGTGGATTAAAAGTAGATTTTCTCGGTAGCAATATTGTACTTTGATACCATTATGTCACAATCCGGCCCCACAACAGCATGTACGTGGTTTAGAAATGATTTTAGTGGCGGGAGACTGCCTTAAATAAATTCCTAGTACTCAGGCTGGGTACATAGCACATCACAAATATCTGTATAATCACACTTGTGATCATTGTCACTAGATCAATAGTCTAATGGACTTTATTGAAGCATTTTACTAGGATTGAACACATGCTATATAAGTCCAGCACAAAATCTATGGATAAGTAATAAACATTATGTAGGAGCTAGAGCCATGGTATAAAAATAGAAATGCTGTATAGGCATCTCTGAGGTCTTCTGTCTGCATCTTAGGTTCAGTCTCCTATTACTCAGCAGTCAAACTTATAAATAATGTGGCTTATAAAACACCTATTTAGTGTCACCAGGCTAGTCAGAATAGGCTTACAATATCCATATACATTGTATTGTATTGCATCTTCAAAGAGTGGCAGATCTGTGTAAATGGAAAGTGGCTCCCCCAGAATTCTTTGCTCTGTTGTGCTCTCTAGTCCAAACCTGATTATGGTAACGCAACAAGCTTGTAATGTAGAACTGCATATTCATATCTATAGTAAAATGTGTCATCTAAGACTCAAAACAAAGTCTATGCAAAGTTATTGAACTTTTTTTTATGTCAATTGAAACTGCAGGATAATATTTCAAGCTTTAAATCAACAATCCAGTACTATCTATTGTGCTATGTATGTCATCATAGTAGCTTCTAAATCTGCTATTGCTGATGGTGTCACCCACGTCTAGTACCTGTGCTCATGTCTAGCACCAGTACTCACATCTAGTACCTGTGCCCATGTCTAGTACCTGTGCCCATGTCTAGTACCTGTCTTCATGTCTAGCGTCAGTACCCATGTTTAGTATCTGTACACGTCTAGTACCTGTACCCATGTCTAGCATCAGTACCCATGTTTAGTACCTGTACCCATGTCTAACACCAGTACCCATGTCTAGTATCTGTACCCATATCTAGCACCAGTGCCCATGTCTAGCACCAGTGCCCATGTCTAGTACCTGTACCCATATCTAGCACCAGTACCCATGTTCAGTACCGATACTCATGTCTAGCACCTGTGCCCATGACTAATACCTGTGACCTTGTCTAACACCTGTACCCATGCCTATTTCCGGCTTCTGCAAAGCACAGCAGAGCTAATACTACAATGGACCGGACAGGACCTGAGACTGTGAGAATGATGTCACCAAAGGTCCTGGAAGCCACACCAACTGCAGCTGATAACACTAGGGAAGATAATACAGTAGATGCTAGAATGTAGTCGGTAAAATCATGTGCTGCCTTGGATTCTGTGGATACAGTATGCGACAATTAATTCTGTGACTGTTAGTATTAGCACTGCAGCCTTGCAGTGCTGGAGTCCTGGGTTCGAATCCTGCCAGGGACATCTGCAAGGAGTTTGTATGTTCTCCCGTGTTTGCGTGGGTTTCCTCCGGGTACTCCGGTTTCCTCCCACACTCCAAAGACATACTGATAGTGAAATGTAGATTGTGAGCCCTATATGGGACAGTGAGTGTCAATGTCTGTAAAGTGCTGTGGAATATGATGGCACTATACAAGCAAGCATAATAAATAAATAAAATAAATATACCACTTGCTGTATCCACATCAAACCAGGCAGGTTAGGGTTGCATATAGGAGACGCCTCTACTTAAACAATGCAACACTTGAAAATGCAGAGGATCCGGGGGGGAAGAGCCTGCCAGACCACACAGCTAACACTCTTGGAACCGAGGCATTGTCACCTACTGGATCCACGACACACCTGATTTAACCAATGGGGCTTGGTGACCTGATTCAAGGGGGCTATAAGGAGCAGAATATGTGAAAGGCACAGAGGTAGAGGAGGAGCAGGGAAGCATTTTGACTGGAAAGGTAAGGCAGAAGAACAATTTGACGGGACAATGTTGAGTTTGAGGTCAAATGGAAGTTATCACACAGCACAGCAACCCATAGTAGAAAAAAAGGTCACATGGAAGAATGCACGGTAAGAAAAGACACTGTAGGGGGGATTCATCCTAACCCTTACACCACTTTTGTGTCATAATATAGTTGCAAATAGATGATTTACTGCTATTTAATGCCATTTGCGTAAGTAGACAACTATTGAGGGGATGGTCTTTCGTACAACAGAGTCTAAAAAAATTATGAGTTCTACATACAAAGGTACAAGAAAGTCTAGATATGAACTTTACAACCAGAGTGAACCTTTACTTCTGGCTGCCTTCTGAAATGTAATTGAGCCTTGTTAGAAGATAACGTCTATGGAAATTCAGGAAGGATCTCCTTCATATCAGATTACTACTTTCTATCTCTAAGGGCTGCCATAAACATAGCTACCAGCCTCAGGGGCAATCACCCAGTGGAGCATTGTGGGCTACTTCATCCCACTCCCATGAGGGTCTTACCACTAATACAACCATCTAACATTTCTTAATGACAGGTCCGATCATGGCTAAGAGTGGGGTTGTCCTATTTTCAAATCCCCTACTAGAGCCAGGGTCACCATTTTAAACATCATGGCTCCATACAGTTAAAAGATCGGGGTCCCTGAGCTACATATCATGCAACCCATCCTTTATCTGGTAGATAATCCATTATGTACATTTAATAGGCAAATACTGTGTTTGGGGAGGGGAGTGTGAAAAGAATGGACCACTGGTTTGTATGTTATAGCCTATAAAGTGGAACCAGTCCAAAGGAGACCCATACAGGGAATGGTGGGCATCATGGGGCAACCTACAGGTCACCATGTATAGTTTACCACCCAAACTGCCCTGCTAAGAGGGTCCCTGAATTAGTGGAGGAGAGTCTCTTATCCAGAACCTTCTTCAAGTAGTTGGATCAGAGAGAACCCACAAATAGTCTCCATATCAAGGGTCTAAATGAGTAGTGAAAAGTGGACAACCCCTTTAAAGTTTTCATCCACAAAGCTACTGGTATAGGATAGGTCACACTATGTTATTTTTGTGACCAGAGGACCAGAACAGAAACATGGAGCCCTAAACTAGTGGACACCAAGTACCCCCTGTCTATAATGGGGTCTGCCGGGTGTCTATAGTGTCTCTTTTCCAATGCAGATTTCAAAATAGAGGCTTTTTAGTCTACATGCACATGTATGGAAACCTGTGTCAGTTATTGCAGATTTTCTGTGCAGATTTCTAAGCGTATACAGGCATTTTGGTGCAGATTTTCCACTTGCAAATCCTGAAAATGTGCACGGACCATAAAAACGTACGGGTGAATAAGGTCCTAGTGTGACATTAGGTCGTAGACACTAGACCACTGCAACTATTCTGCAACATGCATGCTGGGAGATACATTCATTATTTTCACCAGAAAATACAGAATTGAGGTAAAAGGTGTCTCCTATAGGACAAAGCTTGAGTTAGGGTCATTTCCCCTGCACAATAATGTCACTACAAGGTTACAGGCAGCTATTTATGGAGGCAGCCTGGTCAGTGGGCACAGGTCAGTGCCCTTTTGGGAAGGGCTGTCAGGACATGGCGGGAGCAGTCACGTCCTCCGGCCCCGTACCCTGCGCGCTCCCGCCGCCGCCAGCCTCGTCCCCGCCGCCACTTGTTTTGGTTTTTTTCTCTAGCGCCGGGAAGGTGTGTGTGGTGTGTCCGCTACGTCATATGGGCAGCCCGCCGCTGATTGGCTGCCGCCGCCTCACCAGACACGCATGTTGTTTTCGGTGAGGACAGCTGCAGCCTCCTCCCCCCCTCACCCCTCATCGTTCTCCTCCATCTGACTCAATGTGGGAGGAGGGAGCGGGGCAGAGGAGGACAGCGGCCATACCTGCAGGGGCGGGAGGCAGGACATTCACCCCTCACAGCTGCACGTACAGGCGGCCTCCCGTATTTAAAGCTCAGACACAGGGAGACGACACAGGAAACAACGGGGAGGAAAGGGCAAAAGTTTATCACAGCACTTGGTGGATTCCGTCTACTGCCTGACAACCGGAGGGTACCCTGCTCATAGGTGAGACTGGCATGGACGTGGGGCATGACCTAGAGCCTGTAGTGGTGGGCACAGGGAATAGTACTGCCCCTGGCAGAGGTGGCATGGCTACTAGTAGTGGTGCTGGGCTACTAGTGATGCCAGGAATGGTGAGCACTGGTCCCCAACAGGGATGGCAGCAAGTCACGATTTCAGTAGTGGAGGGCACTAAGGCAGAAATACTGCCCCCCAGCAGAGGTGGCAGCAAGTCATGATGTCAGTAGTAGTAGTGGGGGCATGTAATGATGCCATTGGTGGGCATCAGGGCACAGTCACTGCCCCTAGCAGAGGTGGCAGCAAGTCATGATGTCACTAGTAGTGGTGGGGGCAGTGAATGATACCTGTAGTGGTGGGGGCATGTAGTGATGATATTATTGGTGGGCACAGTCACTGACCCTAGCAGAGGTGGCAACAGGTATGTCAGTAGTGGAGGGCACTAAGGCAAAATTACTGCCCCCCAGCAGAGGTGACAGCAAGTCATGATGTCAGCATTAGTATTGGTGGGGGCAGTGAATGATGCCAGTAGTGGTGGGGGCAGTGAATGATGCCAGTATTGGTGGGCACTGGATAGGTGATCTTTAAGTAATGATGCTAGTAAAGATTGGCATGCTGAGTGCTAGTGGGTGAAAGTACCAGTGGCAGCAAGTAATGGTGGGTACAGGATGATTCACTGGTGCCCTGGCACACAGGACACTATGCAGGTAGTGGGTGATACAGTTTGATTTACCTATATAATAAAACTTGGTTGGATTAAACAGGACAATGTCTGATGGGCACCATATGGTAGAGCCCTAATGGGATATGCCTTAACTGGCATAAAGCGCAGTAGTAATAGGTTCTGATTGTTGCTACTTACGGCCTGGCATTCACTTTTATACTGTTCAGTTAGATTGGCACAATTTCGGCTATGTGAGTGAATGGGCATCAGCTGGTATTACAAGGAGGCCTCTAGTAATATTCTTTCAGCACTGAGTGACATGCACAGGATCAGTGTGGTCCTTCTGTCAATGGTTGGCAGGGTTTTATTGACATATGGTAAACTGAATGGACTGGTGCTAGTAATAGAAGTCATTGAGGAGCCCATTACAGTGGGCACCTCCTCCTCCTCATCCACGTCATGTGTATAGTGCCCTGTGATTAGCTATGAGAGTCATCTGTGGGGCTGACATGACTGATGCATTGCTCATAGTCTGGCTCACATGTTATTCTTCTTTACTAATCTGGCATTCTTTGAGTTAATTTCTTCTTCTTCTCAGTCTTCCCTGCAGATAACTATCCGTTAACAAATGCCAAGACTCGAGGAGCACTGCTGGAGTTGCTCTTGCACCAGAAGTATAGACAAGGAAGGCAAAAAGTTAAGCACTTGGCTAACCCGGCGAGCAGGAGCAGCCATGTCTTCACTGAATTCCCACATTGGCCTAGCCTACAACACCTTAGCCAGCAACCAAGGCCGCAGCCTGATCCGGAGAAGCCTGGTCCTCTTTGCTGTTGGTGCATTTCTTGCCTTGGTGCTTAATCTTCTCCAGATCCAAAGGAATGTGACTTTATTTCCTGAAGAAGTCATTGCTACCATCTTCTCTTCAGCATGGTGGGTCCCGCCATGTTGTGGCACAGCAGCTGGTATGTATCATGGCCAGTCCACAGCTAGGCTATCAATGTTATCTGTGAGATATATTTATTTTGATTGTGGCTATGACCTGTTATATATTTATTTTCTGGTTGATGATTAGTTTGTGTATATTAGGTCACATACACACAGGCATAGCCCAGGGGCTTTTTTGCACCATATTACAGATACAACACCCGAATTGACCATTAGAACCAGAGTTAGACCACCATGGGCTTCTGTGGTACTCTAAATCCAGTTCTGACGAACCACAAGTGGTCCAAGTGTCACAACTGTAATACACCCACTTGTATTTCACTCCCCGTGCAAAAGGGGCATAAAAGGTTTAGGCTATTATTCCACCTGTTAGACTCACAGGATCCCTAAGTCTAGATTCCTTCTTCTAGACAGAAGTGATCTGATGGCTCACATAGACAGATGCTAAATGAGGTGTATACATGAGGTATGTAACTCCCCAGTGCTATGTTCCTTAGAAACAAAATGGTCTACACATAGGAAGCTTTGTCCGGGGTAAATGTTGAATAGGTAACGTAGGTTAGAAGGTTACACTTAAGAGGATTTTCTAATAAGTACACGATGCTTCCAAACTGATACCCTTACATAAAAGAAAAGTCGGCTGAGCCTGCCACTTCTGGTGGCATCACCCTACTATCTTATATGTATGGGAGCGTCCTGACTTCCTTCAGTGGCAGATGTTGGGGTGATCTCTTGTTCTTACAGATGACAAACTGCTTATGGAGGATTCTCAAAACAGTTTTTACATTCTCCCGATTTGAAATAGACATGCACGCCTGGCCTGTTCTTATGTGTATGGCCAACGTTTGGATAAGAGTGCCTAGGAGGGTCATCTTAATTTAACTAGTTGTATGCCTGTAAGCAGTGGGGATAGTTTTGTCACTTTTGGATGCATCCATAGGCTATATGGCAAGATCTCTGCATTTCCACTGGCTATGAAGGTGTAAACGTACCTGTACAGCACACCCAAGAGGCATAATGTCTGGTTAGCTCTGTTAAAGTATAAGCTGCTCAGTTACAACCCCTTTTCACATTATAGCTATGTTTTAAAGGGGTGTTCTCATCTTGCCAAGTTAGCCCCTATTACTATGGATAGAGGATAACTTGTTAAGATGTGACTACCCCTTTAAGTTTAAGCCCCATGTTGCGGAAACACAGCATTTTATTTTTATGCAGATTTTGCTGCTGTTTTTTGAACCAAAGTCAGGAGTGGATTTAAAGTGGCTCAAAAAACTGCAGCAAGATCTGAAACAAAAAACGCAACGTGGGGCTTTAGCCTTAAGGTAGTATTGTGCCCAGCAAGAGCACCAATTGATGATATAAGTCCATCAGTGCACACTTAAAGGGCCTCCTATGCAAACTGTATGTGAATGACCAATCCTTAATCTGACCATCTGGTACCCATACAGTTTGCATATTGTGAGAAGAACTTCCCCTGTTCACATGGTGAGATGTGCTGCAGAAACCAATGCTTGTATAAAAGATGCAATTCATATACTGACACGTTGACAAATCCAAATGATCGGTAAGAGCTGACCACTTGTCGCCTGTTATTGACTAGTATAAGAGATGCTTTGCTCTGACAATCTGGGAGCCGTATGCCTTTAACATTCAGTTATTTCTTGCATAAATCAGTGTTATGTGATGCTTCAAGCTCAGCGCAGGATTGTTACATTGTTTCTCTCTTGATTCCTTCTGTTTCCATTATGTAACGTGGCAGAATTGCCTGAAAATGAACATCTTGTTCTGTTGGGCAAATAGAGGCAGAAATCCTATATGCGGATTAGTACAGCTTCTTCCTTCACTGCACACGTCTGCTTGGCTCAGTCTAGATAGCACAGGAAATGTTGTAAGCGACTTGCCCTGTGATTGGCCACCTCCTAAACTGGTGAGCTGCCTTCCTCAGCCCTCATTGGCGTTCACGTTTAACATGCCACTGCTCCAGACAAAAATAAGGAAGTGATCGGCACTCACATTGACTCTCTGCCAAGCTCATCATAAATCATCGCTGACAGGGCAGAGGCAAAAAAGGACATCTCAAGACTTTTATGCAGCTAAATACACAACATCTGTCCATGTACAGAAGATTTCTGAATGATGTGAGATGTTAACCAAAGGTGCCTGGTCTTTCAGTGTAGCTACATTACAAGAGAAAACATTATTTTTAATCATGTAGCTCCTTCACATTCCACGGTGTTGTACAAAGACAGGTATAAAACATGTCTCAAGTATAGTAACAAAGCAAATCGAATAAGCGCTAAAGCTAGATACAAACGAATGGTTCAAAAAGCAGAGAAAAATGACGCACTAATATTCTACAGAAGTCGGTGACCATATGGCACAAGAACTGCTAAAATGTGAAATACTGTATGGCAGAGTGTCGAAAATTCCTTATAATATATACTTCAGCTTCTGCAGAACCTCTTCTTGAAGAGGATGCCAGAACTGACTGATGAATAACATTAAAATCTAACTAAACTTGCAAAAGTGACACGTCAAGAGTTTTTCATTAGTGATGTCTGGAATCTGAGGCCCTCACCAATTGCTAAAAACCATGCCCCTCCAGCTGTGGGGGGTGTATAGACTTTTTATTGAGCCTGTACAGAACCAATCTCTAAGACAGAAGAAATAAGCGGCTTATATGTAGTGCTACTTGTCTCTGTGCTATGGGCACACTCAGATGAGCCTAGCATCTGTTTATTACTTGCATATTTCAGTGGGTAAAAGCAAAACTTTTTTACTACCCTTTAGTTTACTGGAAACTCCCTTCTAGAATCGAAAGACACAGATGGTTTTACTTTCGGTTAGGTGAGGCGTATACTCTGGCGTTCACTGAGAGTAAGGTGTGGCTGAATATATCGTCTTTATATAGTACAGATTAAAGGCAACTGTATATACAAAGCTTATGGGAGAGAGCCCCTGTAATGAGACCCCTTGAATCGGGGCATATTTCTATATGTGGCCATATAATAATATTACCACCTCTTATCTTGTGGTTTTCTGTCTGCCATGATCCCTTTTTAACCGTTCAGTAACACCAGGATAATATAAGTCGCTGTTCCCACTAGCAATGAAAAGGCTTTGTTTTTTAATCTTTGCACTAATAAATGTGATTTTTTAGTGAATTACTGTAAACTAACCTTACACATGTGCTCTTGTTTTCCAGCTGTTGTTGGCCTCCTCTATCCCTGCATTGACAGCCACCTTGGAGAACCTCATAAGTTCAAGAGAGAATGGGCCAGCGTCATGAGATGCATAGCCGTGTTTGTCGGCATCAACCATGCTAGTGCTGTATCCTTCAACCTATATGAATATTTTCTATTTAGTGGATTTACAAGGTTTACCAACATTGCAGTGCTACATATCTATATTGTGGCGAGCTAAAATGGGGCACCTAGCAGTGTGTAAATATAGCTTTAAATGCAGACTGTGGAGTTGGCAGGCCCAGACCACTGACTTTATTTTTCAGTCTGACTCCAGCTCCTGCTCTCCTTTATAAATAGCTGACAGCCATGGTAAGACAGATGCAGTTTAGATCCTCTCAGGCTACGGTCACACTAGCATTGTCTGAGCATTCAGGGGACTCCGTCCCCCATTCCGCATAAAATGTGTGTAAATAAAAGTCCTGCGCCGATTTCGGGCTGAAACCCAGCGGACCCTATTATAGTCTATGGGGGTCCACGGGTAAATTCTTTTTAAGTGGATAGGGTTCCGTTCAGCTCTTTGGGTCCATTTTTCGGGGGCCTAAGTGGACCCGCAGAACTGAATTCCGAACACTTGTGTGAACCTAGCATAATTCACAAAAAAAAGCCAGTAATTGAGTTCTGTGAAAGTAAATCTGTAACAAGCTATGCATCTAATTAATTATACAATATCAATATTTTTTTATTATATAATTAAAATGAGATATGTATATATATATTTTTTTTTTATTTACTCAGTCTTTACATTGTGTGTTATTTCCTTAACCCAAAATATTCAACCAGAAACTGGATTTTGCTAACAATGTTCAGCTGTCGCTGACACTGGCAGCCTTGTCACTGGGCCTGTGGTGGACCTTTGACCGTTCCCGAAGTGGTCTGGGACTTGGAATCACAATAGCCTTTCTTGCAACCCTCATCACACAGTTTCTTGTGTACAATGGAGTTTACCAGTAAGTTGCAGAATTTTTTTTTCTTGTATATTACAACCTTATTGGATTTGAGATTAGATCATGTCATGCTTCTTTCCCAGAAATCATGCCCCTCTCTTCTAAAGGATAGGTTTGGTATTGCAGTTTTCATTTGACTGAAGGCTGCAATACCAGATATGGTGCCAAGGTTAATGGGAATAAAAGCCCTGTATCTAATCTGGAAATTCATCTGTTATCTGTTGCAACTGATGAAACAATTGTAGATCAGTAAAGGCTGCATGGACTTATAGATAAGAATTCTATTTCCCAAAATGCCACCATGATGGCTCGTCTAGGAGCTATCAATAATTTTTTTTTACTAGGCCTTTCCATGGCAACTCTGCATTCATTGTTCACAGCACACTTTTGCCCTCTTTTGCAAACCTTTACTTCTGACAAAGCTGGAGCGGTTCCCACTGTATAGACATGCAATGGGATATGCTGCCCAGCGGCCAGTTGTATAGAGTGTGTTTTTGGGGTGTGTCTGTGTGTGTTTGTTTTTTGTTTTGGTTTTTTTTTTTTGGAATAGCATAGATCTCAAGCATGTTCTGAACATTGGTGATAAGAATGTATGATTCTTACTCATGCTGAAATAACTTTCACTTTTTTTTTTGTTCTTTAGGTACACTTCTCCAGACTTCCTGTATATTCGTTCCTGGCTGCCTTGCATATTCTTTTCTGGTGGAGTGACTGTTGGAAATATTGGGAGGCAGCTTGCAATGGTAACTTTTATACAATTGCCATTTAGTGCATATTACAACCACAGAAACATTGGGGCAGATTTAGACTAGACCGTCTAAAAAATGTGACAGATTTCTCATTGGCTGATGCTGGATGATAAATTTGGTGCATCTGTAGACTGTCTAATCTAGGGCTAGACACTGACTTGACTAGAACACTAACATTGCGCACATTTCTGTGTATAAAGCCCAAGTTTTTCATGGATAGCACACTGACCCGTTATATTCTAAAGGCCCCATACATGCCTATGTATTCTCAGGAATCCATGTATGGGGCCATGAGCCTGGAACAAAACTTAGGACAGATCCTAATCCTGTCTGTTTTGTGTCCCAGCCTCAAGTGAATGGGTCCATGGATGACACAGATATCATCCATGAGCTGTCTGTGCTGTTCAACTACAGACCCGGGACTTGCACATGGTCATGTATGTAGCCTTACATGTAGTTTAGACCAAAGCCTTAGTGCCCTTTATTACTATGAAATCTTCCATAGTATTGTGGCATAAAGTACCTTTATGCATGAGCTATAGTATCATACCTGTTCAGTGGCCAGAAAATGTTCCATAAATACGTTGTCCTAGTGCACGTCAGTCACCAATTGTCCTTCTTTTGAAAAATGTTTGTGATCAAAAGCTTTGACTTTTTGTTTAATTTTAATTTTTTATTTTTTTTTTCTATGTAGGGTCCTACAGAAAAAGCGCACACAGACTAGATGCCTCAACATGCCCTCCCTACATGTACTGAGAGAAGAATGACACTCATTTCAGGAAAAGCTTGCACTATGTTACTAAGTAACAACACGCAAACTTTTCATCTGCAAAAGCATTACAATGTGAAGGCTGTCACTTCATCTTTTGGTTAGTGCATTATACCATGTGCAGACTCTCGTTCTAGCTCTATGGATTATTACCACATCAGACTATTCCTATTTTTGGCAGAACTGAGATAAGGGGAGAAATAATCTCCCGGTAACACATCTGTTCTTCCATGATTGCTGCAGGTTTTGTTTCTGTCTCTATAGTGGTAAGATGTCAGATGTTTCCTGCATGGTGTAATCGGCTGGATGCCAGCTTCAAGTACCAGTATTACAATTTCATTCTCAGAAGATGAAGAGGACATGTCTGGTATGGAGTCTTGCCATGACCTGTGGAAGTCATGATGGGTGCAAGGAAAAAAAATAAGATGAAGTGAATAGGAGCGTATTATTTATCTACAATGGAAAATAAGGCTGTGGGCAAATAAGGGTAAAGATACTGTAGACTGCCAATCCAATCTGAAGAGGAATATCCTGGCATTTTATGTAATGCTTGCTAGGCCCACGTTGGCCAAAGTCATGAATGAGTCTCTGACGTGTCATTGTGATGGCAATTGAGACTTTACTATAGCAATACATCTTCTTGAAACAAGCTTGCATTACTAGTCATAGTGGTCACTAGAAGTTGCAGAATTGTTCATTTTGGCTAAATGTGAAAAAAAAATATTGCTTGGGGCAAATGACTGGATCACATATGACTTTGTTGGAGGATGACAGTATATTTGGTGGCCGCCTTTGCCACAATAGTAATAGTTTCCAGGACTAGAATATTAATAACTTCCTGTTAGTATAGGCCATCAAAATCAGATCAGTGGGGGTTCGATTCCTCAAGTGTGCGTGCCGCATTCCACCAAGGACCACATGTCTGTTATTGGCTGTGCCTAGTATTGCATCTCAGTCCTCTTCACTTGAGCTGCAGTACTAGGCCCGGCCACTACAAAGTGTATGGAGCTATGCCTAGCCTCTGTGGAGGTGCCACCAATCTGATGCTGATGGCTTATCCATCTGTACTATAGTTCTGGAAAACCCCTAATAGTGTGGCAGAGATGGCCGCCAAGGATACCATATATACTGTCATCAGGTGGTTATGTCCTTACATTTACAGCCACAAGTCACCCGCAATGGCCTTATCCCATATAGGGCAGCAGGTCTGAATGGATTGAAGAACTCTTACATACTAAACAGTGTCGTTTATTCTGCTTAGAGGAGGCAGCTATATGTTTTTGTCTCACAGCCTTATTAATATTTGCAGTCTGTGATTGCCTTGTAAAGAGAAAAGTGCATTTGTCACTTCATTAAACGTGTTGTTTTCAGTCTTCTATAGTATTTGTCAGCGCAAAGTCTTTGTCGTCCGCATTAAATTACATATAGTTCAATGTGATCACAAACAGTGCAATGTGTTCAAGTAGAACTTAAAGGGAATCTATCAATCTCCTTATTACTGGATGCTTTTCTTGGTGTGGTAGTGTTATGCTTGATATTCGCACAATTTTATAGACATGTAAGTGCCCTTTAAAAATGCATTATGGGGATGATGGGATATTGCGTATCCAGAGAAAAGGTACAATTAGAGCGGTAAACCAGGATAAAGCAGACTTGTTCTTCAGCGAATATTAGGATACTTTGTAATAAGAAGCTTGTCTTGAAAGCACAACTAGACTTACAAGAGCTCTTTAGACCATTGCGTGCTTTCCCCATAACATTTCACACAGAACTTGAAACTTCCTTACACATCCATCTTCCTTTATTCTTTAGCTTAAAGGGGTTTTCCAGCAGGTGAATACTTGACCCCACTGATCCTTCACCCCTTCTATTCCAACACTGCCTGGGTTCACTAGTAGTCTCTACCTTAGTCCTGCTCAAAACACTGGAAATGCTGCTCAGCCAGTCACCGGCTAAGATGTGTCTGCTGGGCAGCCATTCCTTGTGTGTTCAGGCACCACAAAGTATAGACTGGCATGGGGGCCCGAGCAGAGATGTCACTGGAGTGCTGAGGGGTCTGTGAGCACTGCTTCTGTTGTTGCTTGGTTTTTACCCATTCTGGGCTTTTAATTAAAAATAAAAATCTGCTAATAAAACCCCTTTAAGATTTGATGAGGTTTTCTGGGATGATGATGATTTTTCTATAAATTAAATAGGTCATTTCATGTCCTCAGAGATCTGCAGCCCTAAGACATCTGACTCCAGCACTGGGTGTGTGTGTTTTGTTGTATAACCTCACCCATCGCCTCTCATTTGGTGCCAATACTAGTGCACTGTCAAGTGGGCGGTCGCCGTGGCTATGGCAAACCAACCACAGTTCACTAGCATCAGCACCAATAAGGCTACAAAAAGAAGAAAGCCAGTGCCGGAGTCCCTAAACCTAGGGATGTTGCATGTCTGTGATGTGACAAATTTAGCCCCCAACTAGAGCAATGTGGTAATGTGACCCCAGGGCGACCATTACTAGCTATGGCCTTGGGGGTAAAGTTGAAGTCCCAAGAACCCTCCTTGTAGGTACTAGGGTTTCCTGTAGAGTTTGTGTATATAGATCTTTGCCTTTTTCTATATGATAGATTCCCTTTAAATGACACGTGGTATATAATTGTCATTGAGAATTGTATACTGCCGGCCCCTTCCGGGCCATGTAACTATAGCGTTACTTTGCAGTTTGCTACCACTGAAGATGTGTGAGCCTGTCACTCATATTTGGGAGAGATGATATTCACTTGGCTTTTTGTTGTTAATGGGATTCCCCGTAACTGGATCCAAATTTTTTTATTTATTTATTTTTTTGCACTAGGTAAATGGCAAACCATATAGTCATGTTAAAAATGCTTAAAGCTGTATGCACACGTATGTGTAAAGACTGTAGAATTCCTAAGGAAACTGAACTAGGCCTTCTTGGAGAAAGTCAGGAATACCTGCCTTTCTCTTCCAGGCTCTGATCCCTTTTTTGAGGAGGAGTATATGGTCTTCTCATGACAGTGTATGGCCTAATGTGCAAGGCAGAGGCCGTGCTCCATAAAGTATCACACAGCTCTAAAACTGTCATCTGATGCCATTGTGTGAAATCCTACATACCGAATAGCCCCAAAGACATTTTATGTAGACATGTACAACCCGTGTGTCATACGAAATCCTAACACAACTGTACATGTGAGACTTTAGTGTGTCAATGAAAGCAAATCTAGTAAATGGATAACCTATCTGATTACGCCTAGAAACAGCGCCTCTCTTGTCCATGGCTGTACTCGGTATTGCACCTCCTTTAAAGTAAATGGAGATAAGCTGTAATACCAATGACCGCCCATTAACAAGAGTGGCACTGTTTCGGGAAGTCAGCATTAGGACTTTCTATACAACTTCTTTAAGCATTTATTTCATTTCTATTTAAACCAATCGCCGGAGGTGAGGATATCTCTCCTGACAACTGTATGACTGGTTTACCATGAGGGGCTCAAAAAAAAAAAAAAAAAAAAAAATACAAATCAGCAATAATTTCTGTAATGGGGAAATTGGTAAGCATTTTTTATTGTATTCATTGAGTTGTATTTACAGATACTCCAATACGATCTGCATTATAAAGGGTGTTTTTTTGTTTTGTTTTTTTTTTTTTTTTTTTTTTTTTTGTGAAGTTGCCTTTTTCATATTTTACTTTATACAAGTAAATTTTGGTTTCAGTTCTTGCTGCAAGATGGTTTGTAATTCTGTGTTATCTGCCAACAAATTCCTGGTTATATTATCTATTGCAGAGGAGTGTTCATGTGGGTCACATGTAAAAATGCACAAATTGGGATGGGGGGGGAGGAGTAAAATAAACCTTACATGACGTACATGTTCATGAAGTCTCTATTGCATTGAAATAATGTGTAGATATCAGTGGGCAAAACTGTCCGCGTATGGTCCGTATTTCCCGGGCTGAACACGGCTGTGTGAATTGAATTTACTGCGTCATAGTGGGATATGATGCAGTGAGATCCTGAATGGTCAAAGCGCTACTGTACCAAAGTCACAGCTCTGTACAGTAGCCATTCTGGAGCTCATTGTATCATAACCCTCTAATGGCCAAAGCCAAATATATAGACAAGTAACTTTATGTTGCCAATACTTGCAGCAAGTTTTTGAACCAAAGTTGGCCAAGTTGTAAAGGTTAATACAAAAAAAAAAATTGCACTATGCTGGACTATGGATATACATATACTTTGTATTATTTTTCCAGTTAATGATCTTCATGTGTAGAATTTTCTGTGAATGCTTTATATGTGTATCATTTTTTTTTTATTAAAGTTGTGAATCATATGACCATGTTGTAAGTTTGTTTTTTGTCTTTGTTTTGTGGAATGTAGGGACACAGGGGGTCCCCAAACTTCTCCCAGTGGAGCCTCGCATGCCAAAATCTTGACCAATGACGATGATACGCTTACATATAGGCCTCCCATTCTGTGCAGTGAAGTGTGGCTCTCCATTACCAGCTTGCTATGACATTGTGAATATATCAAATTCTTGTAGAGCTGTTGATCCAGTCCAAACGCGTCTTGGTGTTAGGTGGGGGGGGGAGATTTATTTCCCTTTTTAGGGTAAGTTCATGTGATGGAAAATGAAGAGGAATTCCTCTTCATTTTCCACCACTGTTTTCCGGTTAGGGTCTACCAGCGATGGGATACTGATGCAGGGCATCTTTCCACTGCTGAGTAGGCCCAGATGAATGGGGAGTCTCAAGCTGCGTAATCTGAGGCAAGATCAAGCCGGACACTTATTTTTTCAGCATCCTTCTGCAACCTCTGCCTCCCATTGAAAACAATGGGAGGTGGAATCCGCCCCCAAATCTGCAACAAACTTCCCCAACATGGGCTATGGCCCCATGTTGGGGGGGCAAAGCTGCTTTTTGGTTGCAGATTTTGCTGTGGGGTGTGTGTGGGTTTTTTTTTTTTTTTGCCAAACCCAGGTTTGGATTGAACAGATGGGAGAAGTATAAGAATTTCAATAATTCCCATTCCTGTTCAAGCTGGTCTTGGCTTTGGCTCAAAAGGTCT
The DNA here is from genome assembly GCA_947044405.1 of Leptodactylus fallax. Lineage (NCBI taxonomy): Eukaryota > Metazoa > Chordata > Amphibia > Anura > Leptodactylidae > Leptodactylus > Leptodactylus fallax. The sequence continues at coordinate 5,007,977 of CAMRHE010000067.1, forward strand.
CATGCACACGCCTAGCACACTGATTCTATGACGCCATACACATGACTGTGTATTTTCCCGGTCTGGTGTATTGGGCTGTGAGTAAAACTCAGGACAGGTCCTATTCATGTTTGTTTTGTGGATCGTGTTCGCTGGCCCCAATGAATGGAGTTGCGTAAGCACAGGCGGCACACAGATGATATCTGTGTGCCGTCCATGCTGTTCAATCACGCCCCGATGACGCACACGCACAGTTGAGTGCATGTTGCCTTAGGCTGTATTCATACGGAGTTTTTTGGCAGCGGCTTTTGACATGGAATCTGCCTCAAAATCCGCCTGAAAAAACTCCTCCCATTCATTTCAATGGGAGTCAATGTTTTTTTTTTTTTTGTTTGTTTTTTTTTTCCACTAGCAGAAAAAAAAGCAACATGACCTATCTTGCCACGGATTCCGTCCGCAGCTCGAGACGCGCTCCTGATTAGGCCCATTCCTCCGGTCCTAATCAGGAGCGGGATGCCGCGACAGAATGCTGATGCTCTGCATCGGAATCCCATCGCGGCAAAAACTCCGGGGGTGGAAAATTTTCCGCCATGTGAACACACCCTTAGAGCATTTTGACTGATGTCTTATAAGAGATTTGCACTTCCCTGAATGAATAACGGAATAATAAAGTTCTAAGATTTACTGCCACCTGTCTCTACCCACCCATAGTAGCGATTGATCACAATTTGCCTTATTTCCAGCAAGTCATTGGATTTCCAGTAACAGCAGCTCATCTGCAAAGACTGGGCCGCACAAATCTACAGAAAGGGATTGCAGAATGGTGAAGCCTGGCCCTCCTCCATGTCACAAGCAATGGTTTTCTTTGGGAATCTAAGGCATGGCTTGTATTTTCATGATGTAGTAGCAGCATGCGAGCCAGAGATCAGCATCAGAAATGAAACACTTTGGCTAGAGTGGGATAAAGCAGAGGAAATTTACTTCACCGATTCACTATCTGGCAGACTGAAGAAAGAATCTAGGTTTGGTATATAGTAGCAGGTGATGACTGAGAGGGAAGGAAAATCTGTCCTCAAAGTCACACACAACTTGTAAGTGGAAACTAGGAAAGCCTGCTACTGCCGCATGGATCCTGCTGGAACAGCTGATCTATGCAGGGCCAGGTGTCGCACCCCCTCAGATCACATACTGATGACTTATCCTGTGGATAGGTTACATTGCCAGGGGATCAAGAAATCCTAAATTTAAGTCCCCAGTAAAAAAAATCTTGACCCCAAAGCAAATTGTTTTCAAATTTTCGAAAAATGGCGTTTTATCAGTAGTGATGGTAAAATGTAATAAAACCAATATAAATATGGTGTTGCAATGGCGGAAAAAATGGCCATGTCATTTTTAAAGCAAAGTGAACACCATAAAAACAAAACATGACAGAATTGTACATTTTTTCAGATGAACTCCACAAAAACATTAATATAAGCTAATCAAAACATTATGTGTATCCGAAAATGGTGCCAATGAAAAGTACAACTCGTTGCGCAAAGAATAAGCCCCCATATGGCTATGTCCAGTGAAAAATATACTTGTGAATTTTGGAAGGTAAAGATGGAAAATATGAAAACAATCGCAAGAATTAATGATTAAACTGTTGAGTCATTAAAGGGTTAAAGGGGTATACATAATATACATTAAAAAAAACAACTAATACTGCAGGCACATTGAATAGTAGGTCACCGATACCCAAAAGCAAGACACAATCACGTGATCATTTCTTCTCAATCATGCTGTAAGAAATCATTTGTGGATCATTGGGCGCCATCTAGTGGCCAAAATAGAGATCTCACTAGACATACAGAAAAAAAAATCCAATTTCTTAAAACCGAAGAATTTTAAGAAACTGATAGTGCTGATATTAGCTAAAGCTATCCATGTTTATATCATTTAGAATAAGAGCAGCACAGGTTCATCTTAGTAGATAGCATCAGAGTGTGAAATAAATCTTAAGATGGTAGAAAACACCAAAAAAATGGTGTGATAATTAATAATACCAGAATACAATAAAACCACATATCATAGCCACTAGGGCTCTAACTGCTAGATGCTGGAACCATAATTCTAGTGTGGTTACATTAAGGGTTGCCCAGTTCTTTTTATTGATGACCTATCCTCAGGATAGGTCACTGATAAAAGATTAGTAGTGTCTGACTCCCGGGACCTCAGCTGTTTGAAGAAGCCCCGACGTGACCCCTTTACTGTTTACATTACATGCCATTTGTTTCATAGAGGGTATGTAATATAATTACAGCAATATCCTATTCACTTCTATGGGACGAGGCTGTAATTACATGGCATGGCCACCATGAAACGGATGGTGTGTGATGTAAAGTAAAGGGGTCATGGCAATCAAATGAGCTCCAGCATTTTAAGCATGAGGACAAAGAGCCGCAGGGCAAAAGAAATAGGGGTCTTTGTCCTCATGCGGCTCTTTGTCCTCATGCTTAACATGCTGGAGCTCATTTGATTGCCATGACCCCTTTACTTTACATCACACACCATCCGTTTCATGGTGGCCATGCCATGTAATTACAGCCTCGTCCCATAGAAGTGAATAGGATATTGCTGGCTGTAATTAGATTACATACCCGCTATGAAACAAATGGCATGTAATGTAAACAGTGAAGGGGTCACAGTGCTCGAGCATGAGCTCCGTGTCCCCTTCAAACAGCTGATTAGCTGGGGCCTTGGTGTTGGACCCCCACTGATATTTTATTGGTGATCTATCCTGAGGACAGGTTATCAATACAAAAAGTACTAGACAACCTTTTTAAGTTACCTATAAAAACTTTATCTATTGGAGGTGAGAGAAGATGCCATGCTCAGTATCGATCATGCAATCTAATTTGCCGCATTTACACTTCTGATTGACTCCTGGTTATTCACCTGGACCCAGCAGTGATGCAGCGCTGCTTCTGTGCCTGCTACAGTGATGGCCAAAAGTATTGGCACCCCTGCAATTCTGTCAGATAATACTCAATTTCTTCCAGAAAATGATTGCAATCACAAATGCTTTGGTAATAATATCTTCATTAATTTGTCGTCAATGGAAAACCACAAAAAGAATTGTCAAAAAGCCAAATTGGATATAATTCCACACCAAACATAAAAAAGGGGGTGGACAAAAGTATTGGCACCCTTTGAAAAATCATGTGATGCTTCTCTAATTTGTGTAATTAACAGCACCTGTTACTTACCTGTGGCACATAACAGGTGGTGGCAATAACTAAATCACACTTGCAGCCAGTTGAAATGGATTAAAGTTGACTCAACCTCTGTCCTGTGTCCTTGTGTGTACCACATTGAGCATGGAGAAAAGAAAGAAGACCAAAGAACTGTCTGAGGACTTGAGAAGCAAAATTGTGAGGAAGCATGAGCAATCTCAAGGCTACAAGTCCATCTCCAAAGACCTGAATGTTCCTGTGTCTACCGTGCGCAGTGTCATCAAGAAGTTTAAAGCCCATGGCACTGTGGCTAACCTCCCTAGATGTGGACGGAAAAGAAAAATTGACGAGAGATTTCAACGAAAGATTGTGCGGATGGTGGCTAAAGAACCTCGACTAACATCCAAACAAGTTCTAGCTGCCCTGCAGTCCGAGGGTACAACAGTGTCAACCCGTACTATCCATCGGCGTCTGAATGAAAAGGGACTCTATGGTAGGATACCCAGGAAGACCCCACTTCTGACCCAGAGACATAAAAAAGCCAGGTTGGAGTTTGCCAAAACTTACCTGAGAAAGCCAAAAACTTTTTGGAAGGATGTTCTCTGGTCAGGTTCCCTACAGTCAAACATGGCGGAGGTTCCCTGATGTTTTGGGGTTGCTTTGCTGCCTCTGGCACTGGACTGCTTGACCGTGTGCATGGCATTATGAAGTCTGAAGACTACCAACAAATTTTGCAGCATAATGTAGGGCCCAGTGTGAGAAAGCTGGGTCTCCCTCAGAGGTCATGGGTCTTCCAGCAGGACAATGACCCAAAACACACTTCAAAAAGCACTAGAAAATGGTTTGAGAGAAAGCACTGGAGACTTCTAAAGTGGCCAGCAATGAGTCCAGACCTGAATCCCATAGAACACCTGTGGAGAGATCTCAAAATGGCAGTTTGGAGAAGGCACCCTTCAAATCTCAGGGACCTGGAGAAATTGGCCAAAGAAGAATGGTCTAAAATTCCAGCAGAGCATTGTAAGAAACTCATTGATGGTTACCGGAAGCGGTTGTTCGCAGTTATTTTGTCTAAAGGTTGTGCTACCAAGTATTAGGCTGAGGGTGCCAATACTTTTGTCCGGCCCATTTTTGGAGTTTGGCGTAAAATGATCAATGATTTGACTTTTTTTTTCATTCTCTTTTGTGTTTTTTCATTGCAAGCAAAATAAAGGAAGATATTATTACCAAAGCATTTGTGATTGCAATCATTTTCTGGAAAAATTGAGTATTATCTGACAGAATTGCAGGAGTGCCAATACTTTTGGCCAGCACTCTACATTGTAGCACCAATACTATTACGGCACTGAGCGGTAACTATAACATCAGTGCAACGTAATAGTGCAGCACTGAGTAGGAAGAGGTTAAATGTTACATATCAGTAGTCTAACATATAGTAGCTAGGGTACTCTCTGCAGGCTCATACTCAGGTGGCTTACTGACACATGGGGCTTCTTTTCTCTCTGTGACTTTCCCTCTGGTATTTTACTCTGAGTATCCGATATGACCACTCACTATGCACAGACATATCAACTCACCCTGGATTCCCAGGAATTTCTCAGTTTTCAGGTCCCCTCACCTGATGAATAGTCTCTTGCACCCAGCTGCTGGGAGATCCTCTATGAATTTTTTCATTTAGGTACCTGCTGGGATTTGAACCTAAGAAGTGGAATAATCATAGGCCTCAGAGCTGACCCCGAGTGTATGATGTCACAGAAGAGCGCCAGCAAAAAACAAACAATTTGGAATATTCAGGTCGTATCCGGTTTGATGCAGGCTGATTCACCCAACACTAGTCACTAGGCCTGCTCTTATGTCTGTGCCCCAACTCATCTCACTGGGCCACAACTGAATTTGGGCCCTCCTCCTCTCCCAATCAGACCCCTATTTCTTTTACCCTGTGGCTCTTTGTCCTCATGCTCAACATGCTGGGGCTCATTTGTGCTTAAAAAACACGATAGGTTTCCTGTAAGTCAAGTTTTTATGTTAAACTGAACTAAATTTATTTTACATTTTTGGTGGGGTTTTTTTATTTTTCATGTATATTTAGTGAATTAAAATTCTGCAATTTGGGAGTTCGACTCTGGCCTCTGAACCATTCAATAGGCTGATAGTTCCTGTTCTGTGGAGATCACTTTTCGGGAGTCTTTTCTTTATCGTCACAGGTAATGTTACAATGAAAGGTAAAACCTCTATTATACAGGTGGAGACTGATAACTATTAATGTGTGCTGTTGAAGGGATTTTCCTGGCAAATGATATTGATGACCTAGGGGACCATCGATATCAGATCAGCAGGGGTTCAACATTCAGGACATGTGCCTGTTCTCAGCAACCACTATACAGACAATAGAGCAGGGTAAATAATATTGATAACCTATTCTTATGTAGGTCAGCAATATCAGATCGCTGGGGGGGCTGACACCCGGGAACAGCACTGATCAGCTTGCAGCCGCTATACAATAGAAGGAGCAGGAAGCAAATAGCTGTGTCTGCTGGGTAATGGCTGAGCTGAGTTACTGCACAGCAGCTCCCATTCACTTGTGTAGGAACTGAACTAAAGTAACTCAGCATGGCCACTACTCAGAGAACTGAACAATGTGCTTCCGGCTCTGTTCTTCATATAGCGATTGTATTTTAGAGAAACGAATGCATCACATGCATTTTTGGGTAACTAACAGTATTTTTTGTTAAAAAAAAAAAAAATTTTAAATATTGAAGTTATCTATTTGTAATAGCACCCCCTGGTGTTTAAAATATGTAGATTTGTGCAAATTATTTTAATGAGATTCTGTTAGTCATGCATGTCCAGCAAAATACAGTACAGCTTCTGCTGAGATATCACTTAGGCTTGACATAGACTTTCTTTGTACTTTTCAGAGAGCAAGGCCAGCAGGAGCAGCACCACTTCTAATGGTAAAAGGTAGAAGTCCAGATACAGACTCCAAACAGTGAGGATACACATAATTAGGCACCTCACCATTCCCTACTGTTCTGTCCATCTCGGGGACAGAGATAAGAATATTCAGGACAGAGCAGAAGCTGTACTGTATGCTAAAGGACATGCACAGCCCTATACATTTTGAACACCAGGTGGTGCTATTACAAGCAGATTATTGTGATACTTCCACAAGGAAACAATTTCTTTTCTATAATACTTTACAAGGTTATTCTAAAATGCATAGTCAGTTTACTTTATTTTACTACAATACATATTGATGGCACAACCCATTTCAGTTTGTAGATCACTGAGAGCTGAGTTTATCAGTGTTTAATAGATGACTAAAAATGGACCAGTTATTGATCAGATTACCATTTCAGGCTGGAATATTGCTCTTAGTAGTGTTAAGCTAGAGCTACATGCAATTTTGGTTACAGCTGTCACATGACCAAAGATCACCAAGTCGCCCACCGACTCCTTCACTGATGTTAGTGAATAGAATGGGGTGCAGCGTCTGTAATTAACATGAGTGAAGAAGGAGCCGCAGGGCGACACAGCGATCTTTGTATGATGTAGCCCTAGCCCTACTCTTTTTCACTGGGTAATTTGGCCAGTATTTTAAAGGGTTTGTCCCGCTGTGTATTTAAAAAAAAATATATATCTCTATATACAAATACATATGTTATGACCTAATAAAATAATATTCACCTCATCTATCAGAACTATCTCTGTCCTCTACCGTCTACAAAATGCAATGTTAAATCAACCCTCCAGGCTCCCCTTTACTATGCTTTATTTCGCTCAGTTTTATATACTGTACAGCAGTACCTGACATTGCCCTTGCAGTAATAGAAATCAGTTTTCAGTCCACTGACTGTAAGAGACTTGTGTTTATACACAGCAGCCAGAACTGCAGGGGAGGGACAGAGCAGCCGCCTGAACCAAAGATAGACATGACAATGAGAGACACGAGGCGTCTTAAACTAACGCTTTTTGACTGCAGCTTGCTACATAGGGCCTTAGCCTTAAAGAGGTTGTCCAAGCAATCAATTATTTTTAAAATAGGTCGGGGGAGTTAAAAAAAATTAAAAAATCATACTCGTCTGTCCCTGGCGCTCCGGTGTCCTCCCAGGGTGTCCAGTCCTGATGCTCTGCTTTCTTCTTGCAGTGGAACTTCTCGTCAGCTGTGACGTTCCAGTTCCCTTCCAGTTAGGCCGCTGATTGGCCTCAGTGATCACGTGATCGCTGAGGCCAATCAGTGGTCTCAGCGGCCTCATGATTGGCCTCAGCAGTCACATGCAACGGGGACTTGTTCCGGAAGACAACAATGGAACTGCAGGACCAGACTGTGTGGGGAGTCACCAGAGCATTGGGGAAAGGTGAGTATGATTTTTTTTTATTTTTTTTCACGGCCCCTGGCCGATTTAAAGAATAATTTGGGTGCCAATTTTTGCTTGAACAACCCCTTTAAAGGGAACCTGTCAGGTCAATTTGGAACACTAAACCACCCACAGGTCCTCATAGACCTGGGGTTTAGTGTCCCAAATTGGTCTGTTGTAATGCAATCTGCAGGCGCATTAAAAATAAAAAACCTTTCTACTTACCTAGAGAAGGGTCCAATGTACACTGTTCAGCGAGAACAGTCCGGCTTATTCATGAGCTTCTTCGTTGGCTCGCCTCCCGGCGCCTGTGCTGTTCTTTAGTGAAGTCGAAGATGGACAACCCGGCTTCACTGCATATTTGCGTGACATGCGCACTGAGGCTGAGGTGTACTCCTCTGGCTTCACTGAAGAACTGCGCAGGCGCGGGGAGTACAGCGGCAGGGGGAGTATAAAGCTTTTTTATTTTTAATGCGGCCATGGATTGCGTTATAACAGGGTGATTTGGGACACGAAACCCCAGGTCCATATGGACGTGTGGGTGGTTTAGTGTCCCAAATTTCCCTGACAGATTCCCTTTAAGGCTCTGTTCAACAATGGCACACTGCCTGCTCTGGCAGAAAATGGACACAAGTGGTTTGAGAGGAAAAATAATACTGCATTGGGTGCTATTTTATCCATCAAATACAACAGAATCTGCAATGCAGATGTGAACATAGCTTTAAAAAGCTTATTAAAGCCTACAGTATCTAGAAAGACACCATGAAAATGCCATATCTAGAGCAATGACAAATGCCAATAAGCACCAATAACCTAAATGCTAGTTGTGTAGAGATATTAATACCTTCCTATATACCAATAGCTTAGGGGAGGGGGTCTAGCTTGTCACTGAAGAAACACATCAGTATATGGATACTTATTTCCTGCAGTGTGCCTAGGTAAAAAATATGCAAAGGTATGCTAACTGTATGCAAATTAGCTCATGCCAACCAGATGGGTGTCTCTAGTTTGACTGGTAAAAGCTAATTTGCATATAAACTAACAGCAAACATCTGGCCTTAGTGTTTTTAATTTTTAAGAGGCCCTGGAAAAATGCAGCTACAATGCTGTGTGTGAACTGGGTCTAAAGTAGCTTTTTGTCCCAAAGGACTTTCCAGCTGGTGAGGCCTTTGTGAATTCTTGGAATAGGAAATCTAGATCTGTCATCTGGATCAAGAACACTTGGGAAGCCTGCCTTAGAAAGAAAAATGTCAGGAGTTTTACAGATTATGTCCCAGCAAGGACATCTACACTGACAGCACCATGCTGGTCCCAGAGGAGTTACTTGAAACTTTGGGGTCTCAATGCAAAATCTTTAATTCACTTTCCACTTTCCATAATATGTTATTATGATGCAGAAATAGCTTTGGGCTTCTGGAGCGTACTTGCCAACATTTTGAAGGGGGCTTCTGGGATAATGTACTACAGAAATGTTCAGGGAGGTCACATTTGTGAAGCCATACCCCTTGTCTAGATGCAACACACCTTTTTTGTGACATGGGCATGCCCATGTGTTGACTGTGCCCCTTCCTATGATGTAACCAGCACATAACATGCTCACATCACATATAAAATGACAGGGAGCCCAGCAGATGTGAGCTCATTCCAATAAGCCCGGGATATTCGCCCTCTCTTCCAAGATTCCAGGAGGTCATCCCTTTTTTTTTTTGGGAGCCTCCATGAGAGTTGAAAATATGTTCTTGAGGCACAAGGTCCTGAGTGCAACTGCTATCTCTGTACCCCTATAGCTACACCCCTGCCTGGTTCTTTTTGTTAGTGGTTGCACTCGCCACTTTCAATAGAATGCCCTGTTAGTACCTACACACTGTATATTGTCTCCTAATAGTCCCCTATAATGCCCGCTCAGTGGCCCCCATACAGTATAATGCCCCAGATCAGCCCCCGCAGTGTTATTCCCCCAGTTCTGACACATTGTAGTACCCCAGCCTCCACACAGTATGTTTCCTAAGGAGTGAGCAGTGGGCCAAGTGGCATTCTTCTGCCTCCCATTCACTTCACTGGGAGTTATCAGGTAGAATCCACCTGGAGATCGAGTATGACGCTCGAACTTGCCCTATGGGTGAAAGATGCAGTGTCCAACGGGGGCGCCAAAGACCCACCAGTATAATGCGATCTGGGGGCCCACTGTACAACTACATGCAAATATTACCTGCTCCCCATTTACAAATCACTGAAACTGCCTGGGCACATATGTTTTTTCAGTCGTAACCTTCTTCCTATCCCTGTCCTCTGTCTCAGTCCTGTCTGTAACCTGCTGACTCTAGCCTTGGACTACAGCCCCTTAGATCTGTGAGTCAGTAAGACGTGCTCACACAATGACAGGCGGCAGCAAGACACAGCAAAATGACTGGCAATAAGACCCTAAGAACGATACAACAATGCCAATAAGGCGAGATATGACACGGGAGAACACTGGTTAATCTGCCTCTGTGCCGAGATGTCATCTCATCCTACTTATGTTCCTATATAATAATAAACTGGGTAATTTGTTAAATAATCTACCCAGTTTGTGTATATGGATGCTTAGGGTGTCTGAAGCTGTACGCTGCCTATCTGTACACCACTCATCCTCGGAATTGGGGTGGACTCGACAGCCTAGCAGGGAATCCACTTGCTCCTTTTGGGGCAGTCTCAGTCATTGTATGGCACATATATGTTCTCATAAACGTATGATCGCAATATTGAGATGTCTAGTCCAGTATAACAACTCAGAACTGTTACCATGAATGCACCTTCAGCACATTAGTACTATGCTGGAGAGAATTAGGCTAGGATTGAATGGAGACTATGGCCGCGTGACCAAAGATCATTGTGTTGCCCTTGCAATTTCTACACTGATGTAGGTGAATGGAGTTGCATTGCGACCCCAAGGGTGCTGCAACTGTGACTTTTAGTTGCAAACTAATCCAGCAGGGCTTAATCTATTTGTGAACAGAATTTGCAGTTGCAGCACCCGCAGGGTCACAATGTAACTCCATTCACTATTACTAACATTAGCAAAGGAGTTGCAGGACAACACGGCCATCTTTGGTTGTGCTGCTGGAGTCAGGGCCAAAGTAGCTTTATATTGTAACCCTGGACATACTGGTGGAGTTTTATCAATCCCTCCATGCCAGTTTACCTGGTGTAGAGGGATGATTTTGTGGTGCACATTTGGTCCTTTTGTGCACCAAGCATGTGCCACAACCCCCATTCTGCACCTCGCTCTTCACATTGTGTGAATGTGGGTGTAGCGGGGACAGGGTCGCCTCGGCCTGACATGCTTATTATAACTCACGCCAGTTTTCTGGCCAGTTCCTAACTGGCGTAGATCTCCATTCTGGCGCAGGGAAGTACGCCTGACTTATAAAGAGGGCAATGCCTTTATTAGGACTGACGTACAATACACCAGTCTTACTAAGTCTGTCCTCTGTATGTGAAGGTTGCTAAGCTGTAAGATCCTGTTTCCACATTGTAATCTGTTTCTACATTCCCTTTATTTATGGGTCACAGATTGAGTATTTTACAAATAATTCTATTAAATGTATCCGAGGACATTATCTACCATGTATAACCAGGGGTTAGTATTGTATTACAGACTGAATATCTATTTGATGGGTTCATGAGAGCAGCTCCTGTGATCTATACAGCATTGTGCTCTACACCAGGAGAAAAGATGCAAAATATGAAGAATGTGCTAAAACCTGGAGTAAACGAGGTATTACTATGGTGTAAGGGAGCAGGGCAGTGTAGAGGCTCGTCAGCCTGCAGATAATGTTCACAGCACAATGATCTCTTTGTGTGCAGGAGCTGCCAGTGACTTTCCATGAATAACCAGTCAGGCGTGCACTATATGGCAATCAGCGCCAAGGTGTTACTTACATAGAGCTGGTAATTGTGGCCGCTGGAAATTGGGCAGCCCTGCCTCCTGCTGGGTAAATGAGGTATTGACCTATCTAGCCCAACCTGTCTCACACCTCCAGCTGAGCACACAGCTCCAGCCAATACAAATCCATTTCAGCGTGGAGAAATACCTTATGGGCTCTTTATGTTGTCTACAGACACTTATCATCCATCCCTTCACCCCTTCTAGTAGGTGCACAAATTGTGATCTATATGATAATTTTAAAACATACATACATAGATAGATAGATAGATAGATAGATAGATAGATAGATAGATAGATAGATGGGAGATAAAATAATAAAGATGACATGTAGATAGATAGACAGACAGTGATATAGGTAGTTAATGTTGCAGATAGATGCATGGATAGAGATATACAAGTGGATAGAAGAGATAAATAAAAGCTAACTAGGAAAGAGAAAGTATTCATATATGTGTGTGTACATGTGCTAGAGAAATAAGTTAGCTAGATATGAGATAAAAGAGTAAAGATAATATGTAGATAGACAAACATTGATATAGGTAGCTAATGATGCAGACAGAAGAGATAAATCATAGATAACTATGAAAGAGAAGTTACACAAACACACACATATATATATATATATATATATATATATATATATGTGTGTGTGTTTGTGTGTTAGATAGATAGATGAGTTAGATAGATATGACATAAAATAATAAAGATCATATATAGATAATGATACAGATAGATGGTTGATCAATATATAGTGCTGGGAATAACAATACAAAATAGAGTAATAATAGAGATAAGATAGCTAGATGGATATGAGACAGATAGATAGATATGAGATAGATAGATAGATAGATAGCTAGATAGATAGATAGATAGATAGATAGATAGATAGATATAGATAAATATGAGATAGATAGATAGATATAGATATGAGTAGATAGATAGATAGATAGATAGATATAGATATGAGATAGATAGATAGATGAGATAGTTAGATAGATAGATAATAGATAGATAAATGAGATAGATAGATAGATAGATAGATAGATAGATAGATAGATAGGAGATAGATAGATAGATAGATAGATAGATAAATAGATATGAGATAGATAATGCTGCAAATAGCAAGACAGAATAGAGCAATGATAGATAAAGAGGAGATAGATTAGCTACATATGAATGAGAAATAATAAATATGAGATAAAGAAATTGCTATATGAGAACTAGAGTGATAGATCGATTAATAGGTACCTGGGTAAACTATAAAGTAATAATAAGGATTAGATGGATGGATAGATAGATTATCTGTTAGATATGAGAGAAAAATAATATATAATACAAGGTATACAAAGGGTAGGTAGATAGATAGATAGATAGATAGATAGATAGATAGATAGATAGATAGATAGATAAATAGATAGATAGATAGATAATACATAGAGATAGATGGTTGATACATACTGTAGAAATAGATAGATAGATAGATAGATAGATAGATAGATAGATAGATGCACTGAAAATAGATATCGATGCACAGATATAGATAAATAAGATGAAAGATAAAAAAAAAAAAACTTATATATCTTAGTTCTATATATCTCCTTCCCCCTAACTACACACAAAGGCAATTTTGTCATCATGGGGGAAACATTTTGTTGCAAGCACTTAAGTTTATTCCTTTCATAGGGAGATGTCTTATATCATCTATTTGGAGTTTGGAGCAGATTAATAAGACAATGTTAATGAGCTCAGGGAACTGTCATTACTTGGAAAATTAGGACTTATTTTATAATTATGCAAGAAGATTTCATGACATATAATGTGTTCACAGGATGGTGTGTGTATTATTTAATCGAAGTATTAACACTACAAATAAGAATAAACTACATCTAGTCATCCAAGAAACCTGGATACTAAATGTAACCTGGCTCTATTCATAACATGTCATTGAAAAGATAACAAGGGTGCAAATCAGTATAAAATATAGGATTCTAAAAAAGGATTTTACATTGTATTATATATGTGAAACCTTTATATATATATATATATATATATATATATGTATATACATAAGTGAATAAACGTTGATTTGGTTCTATATTTACTTATTTGGAAATTGTTTTACTTTAATTCGTTTGGAATTTGAATTATCATTTGTAATTACATTATTACTTTTAATATTATACATATTATATTATTCTTTATTATTAGTATTATTACATGTATTATTTTAATGTATTTATTATTGATACAAATTATTTTCTATTATTTTGAATGACATTATTATTTTCTACTTTTTTTGCTGTATCATGATCATAAATTGTTTGTTATTGTGTTTTCTTTTTTACAATACTAAAGGACTCGGTCACACCAGTTTTTGAGCGCTATTTTACATGCGTTTAATAGCTTTATCATTATTATGGCAAAATGTTGAGTGTCATGAACATGTACAGGGATGTGACAAAGCCTGAGAGGTGAAGCTTCCTCAAGTATTCGCAAAACTGCACAAAGACTCTATAAAATGTGATGATGATGATGATAATAAGAATAATCGCCATAGAGACAAGGAGGGTGAGGAGACTACACTGTAAGTTCAGTTCTCTTGTACTGAGTCAATGGGGGATGAGGCGGTAATGTCCCCAGATAGGAGTCCTGGATCAGCAGACAAGCACATAGAAGGGAGGGGGGACAAGTCAGATGTGCATCCTCCAGGGTGTACAACATGAAGGTCAAGTGTCACATCCTGTCTCAGTCAGCTCTCTATATCCCTTGTATGTCTGCAGAGAGATGGAGTCATTAACTATCCGAGGTGGTGACACTCATTACACACTCACTGCAATAGTACAAGACTCTCTCTAGCCATTATCTATCTATCTATCTATCTATCTATCTATCTATCTATCTATCTATCATGTATATTTCTATCTATCTATCTCATATCTATCTATCGTCTATATTTCTATTATCTATCCATCTATCTATCTATCTATCTATCTATCTATCTATCATGTGTCTCTACAGTATGTCTATCTATCTGTCTGTCTCATATC